>JAKUCG020000007.1:0-22192 GCA_022539655.2 Ceriodaphnia dubia | reverse complement strand
AGTTACCATCTGACAACATAAATCTGGCATATGCCATCAACGGCTAGCCAGCTCAACAATCGTTAGTGGTAACTCGCAACGCGACCAGTACGGCCGCAGTGACTCCATCTTACCGGGCTGGTCTGGGCTGGTCTCCACAAAACACACTATTTTTGTGGGGCTTGACAAGGGGGAATCTTTTTTTCGGGTACTATCCGTCAAAAGGATGCCACTCTGAAGCCCTACAAAAATGGCCCGTGGTAATATAATAATAATAATAATGTATTCGATTTGTATAGCGCACTTTTCCATTAAAACAAATGTTCAAAGACGGTCGCACTCTCGAGTGACACAGGGAAATTGAGCATTCATCGTAACGCCATTACAACAGAACTATACACGGATATTAAAAGCAACACGAGAGAGATGGGTTTTCAATGCTTTCCGAATTCTTGACAAAGTAGACATCGCGCGAATACCAGCAGGCACTTTGTTCCACACAGTGGCATGGTTTGCGAAGGCTTTATCTGGTACGGGTTCAAATGGACCCCAGAATATTAAACTGATTTTTGAAAATCGGCGGGGAAAATTTGCTTGCAAATTTCCCGCCACGAGTTGACCTGGTATTGCAGTACTTCCAGGATCGGCTTCTCCTTAACGGAGTAAAATACATAATAAAATTAAATGGATATTCTAGTCTAATTGCAAGGTGTTCCAATCACGAACGAGTTACCCTGTGATGATCTTGACACTGGAAGATATGAAATAAGATGAAAAAATGTGATCTTTCACACTTTCACACTTTCTAACAACATTAGTGGCCCAGAACTACTTCGAATTAAAAAACTATTGCCTGTGTAAAATAAAATACTGGTGTAACCCACTGAAAAGCTATCGATTGTCAGTTAAGTTAAAAATGAAAACGTTTGCACCACTGTACCGAATGGTTAAAAATGAAAACGTTTGCACCACTGTACCGAATGGTAAATAATTAGTTACGGTTTCACATTTCCAATAGATTTTCAATTGTATTAGATTCGAAATAGTATAATCAATGTTGGAACACAGTTAAATAAGAGTAGAAACAAATAAAAACAGGAGGAAATAAATGAACCAAAACTCATTATAATAATCCGAAATTAATGAATACACTTGCATGCAAGCATCAACAATATACTGACAACAATATCAGCAGAGTGGCGCAGCGGAAGCGTGCTGGGCCCATAACCCAGAGGTCCGTAGATCGAAACTACGCTCTGCTATACACTTTATGATTGTTTCTTGCATATATTTTTTTGAAACCACCATTGTAGTTCCGATTATTGCATGGAATTCTTTGTTAATAATATTTGGCATTCACAAAACAAGCAGCGATGGTTCAGTGGTAGTCACAAAATTTTACAGACAGGTACAAGTCCTATGCAGATGTGGCCGAGTGATTAAGGCGACTGACTAGAAATCAGTTTCCTTCTGGGTGGGTTCGAATCCTACCATCTGCGTCCATGTATTACTTTTACCAAGTTCACCCAAATCAATGGTTCTTTTAAAATACTATTTGTGCAAGACGCCATGGGCCGTCTATCCCTGAATCTGTGTTACCTTAGTATATTCTATGATTCGGCAGAATTTTTATTTGCTACGTTTTCTATTTTCTGTGATAATCACTTCGATAGCTCAGTTGATAGAGCGGTGGATTGGAGGATGTCAAACTAGTTATTCAGCCGCAAGACTTGTCACTAGTGCGAACCGATTCGCATCGTCCAAAGTTCTATTGAAATCGCTGCACTGGCTTCCTGTCCGCGCCCGTATCCAATATAAGATCGCTGTCCTCGTCTACCGTTGTATCAATGGCTGTGCCCCCAGTTACCTTCTTGATTTGGTCACGAGGTACGTCCCTGCCCGAGCTCTGCGTAGCTCCCACTCTAATGACTTGTGTGTCCCAAAGATAAAATGTAACCGATATGGTCGTAGAAGCTTTATGTCTGCTGCTCCCTCAGTTTGGAACCCATTACCTCTCTCCCTTAAGCTCTCTCCTGATCTAAATACTTTCTGTGCTGAATTAAAAACTCAGTTGTTTCGTCTGTACAACCAGCCAAGTTGATATGTATTACCCATGTCTTCCAAGCGCCTTTGATCATTTTATGTAAAGGGCCCTATATAAATCGAATATATTATTATTATTATTATTATTATTATTCATAGGACATTGGTTCAACTCCGGTTCGAAGGAAGTTTTGGTGGAAAAATATGTTGTGATCTCCAAGTCTACCCATGATGAATTTTTAGAGGTTCTCTAATTAAAAATAGTGAAATCTTTTCTACTGGCTGATTGGTCTAGTGGTACCACACCACATCCTAACTACATACTACGTATGTTGTTTAAATCTCGATAATAGTCCAACACTATCATATTTTAGAAAATTGTCTGGAATAACACAAATTTTAATTATGGCCCGTAAGAGGATCGAACTCATGACCTCCGCGTTATTAGCACGGCGCTCTAACCAGCTGAGCTAACAGGCCATTAAAGTTACACTAGTAGATACAATAGCAATCGGACTCTATACCAGCCAATTTATAACAGTCGAACGCGTGTAGAGTTTCAGCTGGGTATGGAGCTTTTGAGATTTGGACTAAAATCTCATACGTGTAATGAAAATAACCTAAACATTTTCTATTGTGGGCGACGAGTGGATGAACTTTGATGCCATTTGCATATTTTGTACAGTAATAATTGTAGATAGAGATGAGGGATTTCATTGAAATTGAAGTAAACACGGCCAACTTTCATTAGCATAATACACCCTACGTTACAGAGAGCTAACACTATTAGAATGGGGAACTTGACTCTTAAGTATGTGCTCCGGGCTCCCACTCAACAACGGATAAATCTTTCGCCTTTTACTAAAGATTTCCGTGGGTGGAAGCATATGAGTCTATGACCAAATTTTTGAACTGCCTAATGTCAAGATAGGCGCCAATAAACAACATAAAAAAATGTCCTCCATTTCTCTCTCTTGCCTGGGACGTGGCTTAAGTCGGTCGTCCGTAACATTCCAGTGACGAACTATCGTCGCGATTCTCCTTCGGGCTCGATCATGATCCGGGGTTATCGCGTGCCCGAGGAAAAGTGATTCAAACTGCTTGCGAGAGCGTGATGTTTTGTCACTGTATCCGACAAGAGTTCAGACGCGATACTGGTGAACTATTTTCCGAAAAGGGAAAACGCTCAATGCAAAACAGGTATTCTTATCAGCTTTACAGCACACACGTGTTTCTTCCTCGAAAGGTCATAATAATCACTGAATTTTGAACGGTACCGGACCTTTTGACGAGAAATCTGTCAGATCAGACAGCTTTCTTTCTCACCACGTCCAAAAGCGATGAGAAATTTTCGAACTAAAAGTTCAACTCATTCCCTCGGAAAGGGGTCCGAACGGTACAAGTAATAAATCTTACCAAGATCAGTCAGAAGAAAGCGAAAACTTCTCTATTTTGCCTGGGTTTTCATTCTGGTGAAAGTGCATACGGGTTGGATGAACAACATTCGTTAGGGTGTAAGAGATTCTCGTGATTCTGCACTCAATTCGTTGGCGGTTGCGGCAACCTAAGAGACGGCAAAGGTACATTTCCCTCGGAACAGTTTTCCTACTTATACTACAACTGTTCCAGTTTCTACAGCCAGCAGGGCGACCAATAAGACGATAAGCCCCGTACTCCAAGAAGGCAGAGAGAAAGAAGAAAACCGAAAAGTGCTTATCTGGATTTCTGGTTCTACATTGCTGCAGGTTGATATTCGGTAGCGTGGCCGAGCGGTCTAAGGCGCTGGTTTAAGGCACCAGTCCTTTCGTGGGCGTGGGTTCGAATCCCACCGCTGCCATCATGTCAGAATTTTTGAATTTCCTTTCGACGTAATCATTGTTTCCCGGAGTATACTCCAGAAGATATATGTATTGTCAGTGTACGACAATCTGATAAAAGTGTTGGCTCCTCCACACGGTAGCCTTACAACGTTGCTTCTCTATACATGCAGAAGCGCTCTCTCTAAAGATGAGAGAAAAAGGTTGTACATATACAGAAAAGCAGACGAAATCAAAATGCCGTTGTCGTGCACTACGCTTGACGGATACGGACAATTTAGATACCTGTTCTTTCTTCTATAAACTTTATCAAACTAGAATCATATGAAAATTTTGCCTAAATATTTGATTGATGATAAACACTAATTGCCGTGACCAGGATTCGAACCTGGGTTACTACGGAATTATCGTTTCCCCACAACGTAGGGTCCTAACCACTAGACGATCACGGCGTACGTTCTCGAGAAAACAAATGGTGATATACATATGTTATTGCAAACTTCTAACGGAACATATATGTCGAGTTGCTCATTCCATCAAACGGCCTTCTTAGCTCAGTTGTAGAGCGCTGGTCTCGTATGTTTAGGAATTATTTGATACTAATAGGTAACCAGATGTCGAGAGTTCAATCCTCTCAGGAGGCAAGCAGCCACGATGAAAGATGTCTATGGTGTCAATGGTTACCTCCATCGAAAATTTCCGAGCCGGACTGAAGACCCATCTATTTAAACTTGCCTACCCCGACTGATGATTGTAATCCCTGCCTCTGATCAGCGCTTTTGAGCATAACTAATTTGGAAAAAGCGCTATATAAATACAAACTATTATTATTATTATTATTATTATTTTACTTTCTAAACTATTACAATATTTTCAGGACAGAAGCCGAGAACTGTGTATCAAATTTCGGCGGTTTCAAAAACATTTGCCTAGCAAAAAATGTCCAAAATAAACCTGTATTACTCCAGGCGAGGATCGAACTCGCGACCTCGGCATTACTCTTCATAGGTATAGAACTTATTAATTGATGAATACTGTCATATAAGTACCATTCGCTAACCAACTGCGCTACTGGAGTGTCAAATAACGGCGCCGTTTTATTGTTATGGATATAATAGTGGAACCTTAATTTCAGTATATTTCCTCCAATTTCTTTCACACTTTCCAACGTTTGATTTTCGTTTTGGAATGGCGATTTTCAAGCGATTGAAGGAAAAGATGAAATTCTTATTTCATATCAAACCGCGAATCTAAAAGTCAAATTGTAATGAATAGGATTCTATATTTCATAGAGTGGTAATGAATTTTAAGATCAAAACAGGTCATGTGGCCTAATGGATATGGCGTCGGACTTCTATCATTTGTAATTGAGTCATTCGTGGCGGATTCGACTCCCACCACGATTATAAATCTTAACATCGGACCTATTTAACATTCACTCGTGAAAGAAGAACAAGCTTGATGTCTTTAAAACTTTAATTCTGCATCTTATGAAATGGAGCGCCAATAATGTCGCAAACGACAAACTTAGTTCAGCTGAACTAAGTTTATAGACTACATTGCATTCTAAACTAGTTTTTATCTCATATTCAAGTTGTATTTTAATTGTATTACATTTTAGTCTCTTTACTTTAATTCAAGTATATTTATCCATCATATTCAAATGATTTCATCACACGAAATGTCTTTCTGCCCATGATTCTTAGCGATGACAAGAACAATTTCCTTACTGCTGCTTCATTGTCGATTAGAACTCACAGTAACGAATTGCAGCAGTCACGGATTGTTAATATTAACCCTTTTTCATTCACCCATTCCATGACCTAAATTCTAGTAAACAGTGAGAAGTCCCGCCTTAGTATTAACTTATCCATCGACGGATGTATGCATTAATGCGACATACTAGCGTACTGCAGCACGACACTATTAAGATTAAAAATTTTGATTCTGATGGCACTTTTTTAGAAGACCTCGTGGTTGATCGCGGCACAAATGAGGGAAAGAATGAGGTTAACTTAATTTGCTTACCGTTTGTGCCCAAATAACATGCCAAGTATGATCGTCTTATACAGCCTTTGTGGCCTAATGGATAAGGCCACGGGCCAAGGTCATTCCTTATGTCCCTCGCGATATTGATGATGCCCGACCGTCATAATCCATATCAATGATTACGCGGACCCTGCCTTCAGTCCGAAAATGAAATACCAGTAACTCTAAATACCACTTTATATGGATCTCCCCTTGTACATTTCATATTGATGGGGCCTCGTTACTTCAGTAACAGCATTCAAAAGCTCTTACCAAAGGAGGTGGTAGTAGGTACACTCAATGATCTACAGCCATTTCTATTATTGTTTTTTGAAAATTATCTTTGCTCGCTGAAGATCAAAGAAAATAAAAGAAACGGGATGGTCGGAAATAGCGAAAGGACAAAGTCTCGGGTGGATAGAAATCTATAGCTAGCAATTCAACACCCTAAACCGAAATCATGTTTATGGGTTATGCATAGTGGTTTTAACTGACAACTGCGACTGACAATGCAGAAAGGTCCCATGGTGTAATGGTTAGCACTTCAGACTCTGAATCTGGCAATCCGAGTTCAAATCTCGGTGGGACCTCATGGATAAAGTAAGGATTGCATGAGAAGAAAATGATCCATAACCAGCTATTTGGGCGGTTTATTTTATGTTCGTCGTATCTGATGGGCATTTTCTTGTTAGTTAACATTGTGTGCGTGATGTAAGGCAGTAAGGTAGCGTGGCCGAGTGGTCTAAGGCGCTGGTTTTAGGCACCAGTCTTAACGGGCGTGGGTTCGAATCCCACCGCTGCCATGGAAACCCATTACATTTTACCGGGAAATCGTCACCGGAGAAACGATACTGCACTCATGATACTGCACTTCAAAGCTGACTGCTTCCAAGAAATCAAACGGGGGAACTTCGGTAGCAAGGGCCCAATTCTTTTCGTAAGGAAAATGACCAGGATCTCGCATTAACATAGGTAGGTACGGTCTTGTACAGTTAAGGCCAACACGATTGAAAGTGCGAAGGCGTCATATTTCTTCGTCTATGTTTTTGTCCAGCACAATCCACTGCGCTATTGACTCTTGTGGTTGATAGTATATTGAACGAAAAATTGGGAGAACGACGAAACGAAATACAATAGCATACCTGCCTCCACAAAATGTGATGAGATTGAAGTTGGTTTTGACTCTCTTTAGTCTAATAAAAATGGGGCCCACTAGGTACAGTAGTTACTACAACCCACTATCACTGTAAGTTTCCATAGTGTAGTTATTATCACGTCGGCCTTGCACGCTGAAGGTCATCAGTTCGTTCTTGGGTGGAAACACAGCTCTGTGTAAGATACAATTTTTTTGCTCTAGGGGAAGGTAAAAAAAGAATAGATAAGATACAATATTACAAAAGCAATAGCCTATAGTACGTCGACAATATGCAGATGTGGCCGAGTGGTTAAGGCGACTGACTCGAAATCAGTTTCCTATTGGGAGCGTAGGTTCGAATCCTACCATCTGCGTCCAGTATTGGTTAAATTTGGAAAAATTGTAATTTCATAAGTCATCTGGTCAATGGATTCACGAAAACTTGATAGTAAATCTGCCTACGTAGTGGGCCTATTCTACGTAGATTTTCCACATGGTTGTCTCTATACCAAGTAGTTGTATCCATACACAAGTTATTCTCAATTAAACTCGTCGAAGCTGTTTTTCTTTTTGGCTGATTAATAGTTTCCCGCAGCGGAAACTATTCTTTTGTAATAGCTCATTCTTGGGGAAACTTTTTAATGATTTTTACAGGGTGTAATTTAGCCCTAAGCCCGGTTAGCTCAGTTGGTAGAGCGCGGGACTTTTAATCCTGAGGTCAAGGGTTCAAGTCCCTTATCGGGCGAGAGAATGATATACTGCTATCAAGTATTGACCATCCCTCAATCTATTTTGGCAAAATTAAGAAATTGGTTTAGGAGGTTGTGAATACTCTTCTGTTCTATTCTATTATAGTCAACTATGATAACGGTACTTGCTCCTTCCGTTATAATGCTAAGTTCCTTATTATAAAAAAGGTACGTAAAAGACTCTTAATATCGAAACTCGGCCATGATCCCGCTCTTATTTTTGAAGAAGTCTTCGAAAAATGTTATCAGTTACCTTGGGCTCCATGAAGGGTCACCTGTCGGAAAGCAGCCATTGGTATTTCGCCTAACGAGGAGAATCGATGATTCCAACCCTTCTGCGCCGAGATATCAAGGTATATGAAAGGTGAATGGCGCTTCACAGCTTTTATAATCAGCCTCCACGGATACTCGAAACATTTTATAAAGATGTCTGTACAAGTAGTCTATATATAAAATAGAACCTAAATATTACGGTACTGGGGTGGTAACTCGGTGGTAGAGTGGAAGTCCAGAGTCCAATCCTCTGCCACTCCATTTTGACAGCGTAATAATGTAGGTACAAAAAAATTCTATACGCATTGTCTAAACCTATGTAAAACAGTGAAATAACTGAATCGACATGAACATCAACCATTCGAAAGAGTTAAATAGAAGAAATATGAAACAGTTTACGTTTCCTAGTGAACGGTTCAAGGCGTACACCACAAATGCTTTCGGTTTACCGCCATATTACCTCACACTCAAGTTTTCCACTTCTGCACGCTCTCTTTGACACTCTCTTACTATCGCTTTCCCAATATCGATGAAACTTCTCCACTTGAGCGATAGGAATATAAACTCATACAATAACCATTATAGTAATTAAAGAACGACGGATTGAAGAATTCACGGATTGGTTATATTAAATTTATCACATTTTCTGATTAGTTTTCCTTAACTTCTATTTAATTAATGTAAAGAGCCGCCACTCGGAACACGCCAACAACCTCTCATTGATCGAAATCCGATCAAAAGAAACGGTCCTCAATAGCCGTGAGTAGATCCCACCGAAGTAGCTACACTCACGGCCTGCTTCACGCTCAGAAGCCAGCGCCGTCACTCGTCATCGTGGGTATATAGGGGACTTGTTTCTGGTGGGAAACTAGTCAAGAAAAACTACAGAAATGATCCTGTGAAGTATGATCTTGATTATTGATAGGTTTTCGAGAACTATTTCTAACCAAAAATCCGCCAAACCCCTCTAACAAACAGACACCACATAATTAAAGCCAAATAAGAGATTGATATCTTTTATCTCTTTAGCTAGATACATTTGTTTAATTTTTTTGATCACCACCCAAAGTTCACATTTCCACCAACGATAAAAACTTGCAAAAAAAAACGAAATTCGGTTCTTTAAAAAAGGAAGTCTCCATTTGAATAAACTTCACCCAAACAGTTGTATAATCTGCTACCTGAGGCACATAGAGCAGAATCCTCTAGAAATTCTTTCAAAATTCAACAGACCGTTTGGCAAACAAGTGGCCTTAGTGTAATATAAGAATTTTTGGTTCATAAATTTGGTTCATTAAATTCATTAATTACCTAAAAACAGCCTGCATCTTGCATACTATTTATAGCGTGATACCAGTAAGGGCTTTTATTCTTAAATCTTGACAGCAGGAACCTGTGATGCCGACGCCAAAACATGAACGAGAGGAGCTAACTTCCTGGTTCATCGTTTCACAAGACGAACGAGACCCTAATGAGCTAAGCAGGTCATGTATCACCAAGTTTATCTCTTGCTCGTCATTTATTGCGAATGAATATAGTGGCGGCATCAATAATCGGTGTTCTTTTGTTAATATTTGGTGTCATGCCGACGAACTGCAAGGATTGCCCCACATACAGTAACCAGCATCTGTAGTGTAGTGGTTATCACACAACAGGTCCTCAGTTCGATCCTGGGCAGATGCATAAGATCTAGGCTATTTACCTATATGTAATAGCCAAGGAATATATAGGGAACAACGCACTTCCATCGTGTTACTTTTTCGCATTGAGCATTAAGTAGGCCTACTATTTTCACGCATTATTTATTTAACACATAATAATTTCTCATGCGTGCTTAGAGATGGGCCAGATCCATTTATTGGTATCGGCTAGCATAAAGCTTCGGAAATTAAAAAACAGTGAAGCGTCACTTTATAGTGAGATTCTTTAATATATTACCAGTAAGTGGTTTGCCTCTGGTATAATATCAAAAGTAAAAGACGACCTTGTGTGATGCCGACGCCGACCATAATAAGAGGAACTAACTTTCGCCTCAGTTTACGGATCAAAAAGGAGCCCGGGTATGGCCTAGGAGGAAGTTCCCAACCATGGTTTATTGCAAATGAGAATAGTCAAATGAACGAGCTTATTTTCCACGTTAGCTTACCTTTTCCGTTCACGTCCACGTTCCGTTTATTATTCACGGTCAAATTGTGCGGGCTATTAACTATTATTCTACATCATTCCATCACTCAAGTAGCACATGATTATCGCCGTGAGCGCTTTGCACTTATACTATACCATAGTCTGGTATGGTATAATGTTACACCACGTAGCTACACAACTTCTACTCAAGTTTCAAAAAAGTTATTTCAATCAGAAGATGAAGGTAATAAATAGTTCCTTAATTGTCGGCGAACAGAGCAGACTTCTATCATTTAATTTAGTTTTCTTGATTTAACCAGGGGACAGCGCGAACGCAGCCCCCCACTACCAAAAATTGTACTCCCGAGTTAATCGCATTTGGATTAATCGCAAGGGTCAGCCCATCCGAAGTGCAATGGTAGGGCCTCACCCTGGAGGAACCACCCTAGTGATCATGGTTGCCTCTGAGCCAGGTAAGTATGGTTTCTAATGCTTTTACCACACGTTTTGAAATTTCTGCTAAGAAAATAGGCAACTAGTATTGAATTCGTACATGTACAAAGGAATTTGAAAAGATTTGGTAAATCTCGTAAAATTACGAATGAAACAAATACTTTCAAATATCTAGTGACAGCAAAGTTCTCTATATCTGAAATATTTAAGCATTTGAGAAATGTAATATAATTGGTCTAAAACAGTGGAGTAGACCTATCATACATCATCAATCATCATTCAATCCGTCGCTGATAAATGAATTGCTCTCAAGACTGACAGGTAGCATACCAATAGTGATTATTTTATTAATTGAAAAATAATCGGCGGTCTGGAATTAATTGCACGGAAGAATGGAGAATGGAATCATGGCTCTTGAAATTAGCAGGAGATGCCGGGCTTCCTAGGTGAGAGCCAGATATCCTAATCACTAGACAATATGGGATCAAAAGCCCTACTCCTAAAAAGGAACTGAGCTGTGTTGAAAACGTGTTGATGTGCTTGTAACGAGCTACATGAGTGTGAACCCTAAAAAAGTAAAAAACCCCTAGATGAAGTTTGTGCACAATTCATATTGATCTCGACGTGATTTGAACACGCAACCTCCTGATCTGGAGTCAGGCGCGCTACCATTGCGCCACGAAATCATCCATTCGATCATCGTGACAAGTAGTATTCAAAGAGAAGGAGTAAAGAGACCGAAATTGATTTTAATCGGATTTAGGAATACATTTGCATACAATCAACAACAATACCGTAAAAACAACAGCAGAGTGGCGCAGCGGATACGTGCTGGTCCCATAACCCAGAGGTCCGTAGATCGAAATTACGCTCTGCTAACTTCTATGTTTTTGTGGCTTGCTCACGTATTTTCTTATGATGAACACCATACAATAAAATAAAATTACCAGCTAACTTCCGATGGTTGTGTGATCTTCTTCGTGGTCAATCCTTGTCCGATGTTACCACGGTGTTTCTGAATCCCGACGCAAGATTCTATATAAGCATCGATGGTTCAGTGGTGGAATGCTCACCTGGGTTCGATTCCCGGTCGATGCATTTTGTAATTTAGTTTGTGAAATAGAAATTGAGAAGCTAAGACCTTGAACCTGCAAATACATCAGTTTACAGGTACGTAGAAGGTTATTTCATGCAGATGTGGCCGAGTGGTTAAGGCGACAGATTAGAAATCATTTTCACTCTGGGAGCGTAGGTCCGAATCCTACCATCTGCGTCATTGCATTTTGTACAAAGTTTACCCAAATCAATTTGTTTGAAATTTCGTATTATTTTTTATACAGCGACGGATGAAAGTTTCCTGACATGATTTTCGTACTTTACGCTTTAACTTTACATCTACCGGCAGTTCTATAATAAAGGGTATACCTATTTTCTTACCCTTCCCAATTGAACGGGGTCAGAAGGGTTGAGGGGTTAGTTTTTTAAACGGAACTATGAGTGGGTACAGAATAAAAGCAACCACTATTTTAATCCTGTCAGAAAACTTTCACCCGTCGCTGTACATTGTCTCTTCAAGACACACTAGGTCGTTACTTATGTGTCTACCCCTGAATCTGTGTAACTTTAGAAAACTATGACTCAAAACTCTATGACTTTTTTTATTGTGAGGCTTTATTCGTTGATAAACATGCTCATATTGTGCCAAAAATTCCTAGAAGCCACCCTTTTCTGTTGTCCTAAAAGACGTGTCCTGACTGACCCCTAAAATGACGTTGACGTGACGATGATCAGGCAATGATCGAAGCGGAGAGTTGATTTGATGCCAGACGGTGCTTTGCGCTCGTGATGGCCAGACGACTCAGCCGGAGGACTTTGAATTTTACAGTCTGCTTCTGAGCCTTAGAGTCGAGTCAGCCTAGTTAGAACCCTTTTTGGCTGTTTTCGTGTAGATTTTCCCTGGGTTTTAGTAGTTTGCGCCTCTCCGTTCGTAACAATATATCCCTTCGATAGCTCAGTTGGTAGAGCGGTGGACTGTAGACTAAAGGTGATTATCGAGTTATCCATAGGTCACTGGTTCAACTCCGGTTCGAAGGATATTTATTGTTAGTACCATTTTTTTACGGATAATCCTAAATATCAATTACAACTCCCGTTCTAGTTGCCTGGGCAAATGCCTTCCCGCCCTCTGTAAGTGTATCAATTAACTATTAGTAGAAATCCAATGTTCTGCATTTAAACTTATTCTTTTCTATGGTAGGTTGAATGTTGTACTAGCAGCAAACCAAAAGTAGATTGAATCCACGAGCCTGCCAGGAGCCGAACGTGGAATCTCCTAATCTGTAGTCAGGCGCGTTATCCGTTGCGCCACAAGCCTTTCGCGAAATTTTTGTTTCTAATAATATAGGTGTAGTGGTATGTTTGCTTTGTGGTTAAGATAGAAGTTCAGTCGATTCTCGGCCTTTGGCTAAGATGAAAGTGCAGTCGAATGCCTTTTGGCTAAGATGAAAGTGTGGTCGATTCTCGGTCTTTTGGCTAAGATGAAAGCGTGGTCAACTCTTGATCTCTTAAGATGAAAGTGCAGGCGATTCTCGGTTTCATGACTGACTTGAAAATGAAATCGGTTCTCGGTGCTTTACAGCCAATCCTTATTCTCGATGTATCTTTAGCCTATTTCCCACTGGCCCCTTTTCCTGCCCGATTTTCACTTAAGAAAGTGAAATAATCCTAGTCGAATGATTCCTGCTTTGTGTGTAGGAGACCCCGGGTTCAAATCCCGGATGAGCCCCAATATTCTATTTTATTTGATAAACGTGCTATTAGATCGTGTTGGGGGCCAGAACTGTTCTCTTAAAGAATTACCTACAAAAGATTTTTTAAATGTAACTTATTATTGCCCCGAGTGAGGTTCGAACTCACGACCTCGAGATTATGAGACTCGCGCGCTGCCTACTGCGCTATCGAGGCTTTTATACCAAATTTAAAAGCATTGAAAAATAAAAATTGTCTTACCTAAAAGGCACGGTCAAATGAATTATTAGGTCCCAACGAGACTCGAACTCGTGATCTCCTGCTTACTAGGCAGGCGCTTTGCCATCTAAGCCATAGGACCAGCACGCCCAATGGCGCACATTGCCGTACTATCATCTTCGTCGCATTTCGCGTATTCGAAAATTTCTGGACGCATCCGCCTGTAACCAGCTTGTTTGTGCCCTCGTCTTCCCCCATCTTGACTACGGTAACGCTTTGCTCTATGGCCTTCCTGATTACCTCCTCGACAAACTACAACTTGTGCAGAATGCAGCTGTCCGTCTGGTAACTCAGACTAGGAAGCGCGAGCACATCACGAGCAAGCGGAAAAGTCTTCATTGGCTCCCAATTCGTCAGCGTGTGATGTACAAAATTGCTGTCTTGGCCTATCAGTGTGTCAATGGTACTGCCCCATCGTATCTATGTAAACTTGTATCCCTTAGGTCTGTCAATCGTCGCCTCAGGAATTATGGTGAGATATCACGTAATTTGGAGGTTCCGGTGAAGCTACCGGGGGCGTATGGGTCTCGTAGTTTCACTTACGCTGCGCCCCAGATTTGGAACAGCCTCCCCATTGATCTAAAAATGTCTCCCTCCATCGAGAATTTCCGAGCCGGACTGAAGACCCATCTATTTAAACTTGCCTACCCCGACTGATGATTGTAATCCCTGCCTCTGATCAGCGCTTTTGAGCATAACTAATTTGGAAAAAGCGCTATATAAATACAAACTATTATTATTATTATTACTTAGAATCGAACTCAGATTTTCAAACGATAGTCTATCATATTGGTAGTTTTGGAAAAAATTCAGCCTTTAAAACATTGTTCGAAAAACCAATATACATTATTAGGTTCCACTGAGAATCGAACTCAGATTGTCAGAGTCAAAGTCTGAAGTGCTAACCATTACACCATGTAACCATGTAATATACTAATTCCACGTACGTTTAGACTTCTTTTAGGTCACCTGACGTCTTTAGCTGTTGCCATAAATACTTTATGTGTTATTGGATAAAATACCTATTCGTAAAATAGTATCTAGGGGGTATAGCTCAGTGTAGAGCATACGACTGCAGATCGTAGGGTCCCCAGTTCAAAGCTGGGTTCCCCCTTCTGTTTGTTACGGGGAGTGCTCCACTCCCCTAAGAGATGACGCTACGCACCGAAGCATACCCTTACCCCTTTATGTATTACGTGCTCCCTTACACTACCTCTTAACTGTTACCCACCCCAATTTACGTGGATGAGTGTAAGAGAGGAAGTCGGGAGTCGTACCGGGTCTCGCGACACGTTCAGAGAGAATCTTCGTGAACTCTCTGAAATTACGACTTTGAAATATATCGTGTTTAACCCCCCCAGCTATCGTCGATCTCTTTAATATAAATTGCCTCTCCCGGAAACATGTTTCATAAAGTTAAGGTCCCAACACTTTCGTTAATGAAATTATCAAATCAAAAAACTTTTGAACACGATTGAATCGAATTGTGGCACGTGAGAGGATCGAACTCATGCCCTCAGCATTGTTAGCCAATTGCGCCACAGAAGCCTACAAGTAATAAGGAGCTCTTTCCCCAATGCCCATTTATCTCGCTTTCCCTTTTTTCTGTATTGATATGTCGACACCCGTGTGACCAATTTGACCGTGGGAAACGGCCTGCCGTCGCCTTCTTGCGAAATCTCGGAGCAAGGGGAAGGCAGTGTTTTCGGAGGATTCGACGGAAGGAGACGTTGCGATGAAGCTTTCGTTTCGACCAAGAAATAAACTCAGCCTTTGAATCGACAGAGTGTTTTTATTTAAACACTGAGTCCTCAGTCAGGGACATTTTTTGGTGCATCGACCGGGAAATTCCGCCGCATTTGAAATCGACCGACTAGCCTACCACCTACACCTTCTTTGAGTTTCAACATTCGATTGTAAGTTACCTTTCTCTTAGTGCGAATTGTCTGTTGTTGGAGGCGTCGTTCGTTTAGGGGTCTTTGGGAAAAGACCCACTGGCGCGTGCCTTAAACTGTTGGGGCACAGGACCACGAACACGGCCGTCGACAGATAATTTTGCACGTAGGGATTGGGCTACTGTTTGATCAATCGTATTGTTTTTCTTTATGTTGTCTTACAGACGACTTTTTTATACATGTGGCAATCGCTTCGTCTTGTTTGAATATTTTAAATGTTATTCGAATAGACTATCTTTGATAGTCTATCTGTGGCAAATCGTTTCGTTCGCTTGGCTATTAGCCATTATTCGAACAGACTATCTTTGATAGTCTATCTGTGGCAAATCGTTTCGTTCGCTTGGCTCTTAGCCATTATTCGAATAGACTATTTTGTAGTCATTTGTGGCAATCGTTTCGTCTCGTTTGGCTATTAGCCATTATTCGATTAGACTATCTTTGATAGTTATCTGTGGCAATCGTTTCGTTTCGCGTGGCTTATAGCCATTATTCGATTAGACTATCTTGAAAGTCATTTGTGACAATCATTTCGTTCTGTTTGGCTATGAAAGTCGTTGCAGTTAACCTGTCTTTCGTTGTATTAATCGTTAAATTGGCATGTTTCAACAAATTTAACTGTAATCGGTTCCTCTGAAAAATCTGACTATCGGATTATTATGTCCTACTGTTAGCATAGAATCAGTGTCTTATTCATCAGGCAAAGGACATAATTGATAATGTCTATCAATGAATCGGTTAATAGTCCTTCACGGGAGGGAAGGGACGACAGAATTACCGAGGAAATTGATGAGGTTTATGGGATCGGGGCATTAAAGGTCGTTCGGGACACTATCCGTCGGGGTCTTGTTCGTCATTGTAGTAACCTAGACTTTGTTTTATCGGAAGAAAAGAATAAAGATTCCATTATAGCTCATCGTGAGCATATTTCGATTGCAATTGAGGACCTTAGAAAGGCGCATTCGGACTACGTGGAAGCCTTGCGGCAAGATGGTCAGTCAATTGAAGGAGCCTATATCTATATAAACGAGAATGAATGTATGGTCCGAGAAGTAATAGAAAGGATTGATCACTATTTACAAAATCTAGATACGTCTCATTCTATTTCCGAATCGTTTGATATAGGCAGTATGGACAATGGTTTTCCCCCCGCCGAACCGTCGTCTTTTAGAAATCAATCTGAAATAAGACCTTCTGCCAGTATGAATTCGTTTATAAATCCCTACAGCAGTCAATTCCATCGCAGTAGGCCAAATTCGCCTTCGTCGTCTATATGTTCACACGTTTCAAACTACAATCCGTCAAAACGGCCCCGCTACTCTCCAACATCTGAGCAAAAGCCGGTCACGGACTGGATTGACCACAGACGTTCCGTCTCGACGAATCAATCACATTCATTTAACCCAATGTGGATGATGAACGCCATACCCCAATTAAAAATTGAACCTTTCAATGGAGATCCCCGTGAATGGCCCACCTTTTTATCCTCATTTAAGGACATGATTCACGATGTCCTACCCTCCGATAGCCAACGACTCGCAGTTTTGAAACAGTTATTGTCATCTGAAGTACGCTCATATATTTCCGAATATCTTGAGAATGCTTCCACCTATTATGACGCCCTAACAGAGTTACGTAAGCGCTATGGACAGCCACAAGTAGTCGCCCGAGCCCATTTAACGTCTTTGATGAGCCTACCGACTATCAAAGACGATGACTATTCAGAACTTGGCAAATTTTCAAGAACGCTTCACGGGGCGATGTATGCATTACGAAACGGGGGATACGAACAAGATTTAGAGGCGGGAATGACTTTAGAACACATTGTCGGTAAACTCCCACCTCGAATGCGCAATACTTGGGGCATTAAGGTTTATAAAATGATACCGAAACGGGCAACTCTTAAACATCTAGCTCATTGGCTCGATGAGATTGTGATGGGCGAAATGATGATCCGACCGCCGTCAATACAAAATAAGTCTAGTAAAAAGGGGTTTCGAAAGGAACAAGACAACAGTAAGTCACGCACTAACTTTTCGTCTGGTTCGAAGCCTACAGTTTTGTTAACAGATTCGCGGGCTATCTCATGTTTTTGTTGTGGGAAAAATCACTCAATTGAAAAGTGCAATGTATTTATGGAAATGTCAGTAGGGGAAAGAGCCGAGTGCGTAAGAGATAAAAAACAATGTTTTCGTTGTCTTGATGGCCTTCATCGCAGTGTAGAATGCCCTTCCAAATCGACCTGTTCAATCGATCAATGTGGGCAACGTCACCATTATTTGATTCACGGGGCCCCGCGGATGTATCCCTTGAAAGCAAGGGATGTTGAAAGCCACAGCCAGACCGTAAATACGATGTCAAGTAAACGCACTATCTTAAAAACGCTATTAAATGTGGTCCCAGTTATATTACAGGCCAATGGAAAGACGGTGTATACACACGCCTTGTTAGATAACGGAAGTGATGTGACGTTGATACGATTGGATGTTGCCAAAAAACTGAAATTGAATGGAAGGCCTCGTTTAACTACTTTTGGAACGTTTCACGGCAGAGACCCGGCTATTCGAACGTCACAGGTCAGCTTTATTATCAAATCATTAGATGAGTCCTTCGTGGTTGACGTCACTGAAGCTTCCACCGTTCCAAATCTCAAATTACCGAAGAGAGAATACGATTTAAAGAAGCTGAAACTTAGATGGCCTCATCTAAGTGACGTAAAAATTAATGATACTGATTTTGGAGACGTTACGATTCTCATCGGGGCAGAAATACAAGAAGCTCATCAACAATTAGACAGGCGTGCGCCACCAAAGGGAACTCAAGCGCCTTATGGAATTCGCACTCCGTTCGGGTGGTGCTGCGTTGGGCCTGTTCCGGAAAGAGACAAAACAAACCAACCACAGTCACCATTTGTTCTTACAATTAGGAATCAATGCGATTTACACAAGACGGTGGAGAAGTTTTGGGAAACAGAGTCATTTGGGCTCGTCCCCAATTTAAGATTCCCTGAATCAGAAAGAGATAAGCGAGCCAGGGAATTAGTGAAAGCAACGACGACATTCAATGGAACTCGCTACTCCGTAGGTCTTCCTTGGGTGTCCTCCACCATTTCTTTAACGAATAACTATGAGACAGCCTTTCGCAGGCTCCGCTCTATAGAACATCGCTTTCGCCGGGATCGGATTTTCGCCGAGAGGTACACAGCCGTGATAAACGATTATATAGAAAATGGGTTTGCGCGAAAGGTGAATGCAAGTGAGATAGCCGGATGCGAGGGCCGAACGTGGTACCTCCCACACCACGGCGTGATAAATCCTCAGAAACCTAATAAGGTTCGTGTGGTCTTCGACGCTTCAGCCAGACATTGTGGATCGTCTCTTAATGATGTATTGTTAAAAGGACCTAACCTTTTAAATGATCTTGTGACTGTACTGTTACTATTTCGCGAAAGAGCTATTTCTTTGAGCGGGGACATTAAACAAATGTTTCTGCAGGTTCAAGTTAAATCCGAAGATCAATCTGCGCTACGTTTTTTATGGCGGTCACCCGGGGTCCACACTCCTCCTACTATCTATCAGATGCAAGTTCAAATCTTTGGTGCAATCTCTTCCCCCATCATTTGCTCGAGTGTACTACGACGGAACGCAGAGAAACACTTTAAGGAATTCCCAAGTGTAGCAGATAAAATTGTAACGAACTTTTACGTGGACAATCTACTTGATTCTTTTGATTCGGAGGAGGAAGCGATTTTGTCCAGGAAGGCGTACAGCGCCTTGTTAGAAAGAGGTGGATTTCATTTGAATCAATGGATCTCTTCGTCTAGAAAGGTTTTGACTACAATCCCCAGAGAAGATAGGAACAACCCCACATTAAACTTGGATTTAGAAGCACTACCTATCGAAAGAACTTTAGGCGTTCTATACAACAGCGAATCGGATGAATTTATGTTTAAAATTAACCTAGACTCAGAGGCGAATACCAAACGACGAATTTTGAGCGTCATCTCAACCGTTTTCGATCCGTTGGGTTTTTTAACACCTGTCATTTTAATCGCAAAAAAGGTGATGCAAGAAATTTGGGCGTCGGGGTGTGACTGGGATGAAATAGTAGGAGAAGCTATCTTAATACAGTGGCACCGTTGGATTTGCCACCTTCCTTATTTAGAAAATATAAGAATACCCAGACCTCTCACGCTATCACCCCATTTTAAAGAGGCTCAAATTCACGCGTTCAGTGATGCCTCGATGGTTGGTTTTGGTGCCGTCGTTTATCTGCGAGTTGTTTGCAACAAGGATCTTGCCCGAGTCTCGTTCGTTTTATCGAAGTCCCGCGTGGCACCTATTCGACCGTTAACAATTTCGAGATTGGAGTTACAAGGTGCGGCTGTAGGCTTGCGTCTCGTAAGAAAGGTACTGGACAGCCTTAGGATTCCAATAAATCGAGTTTTTATTGGTGTGACTCAAAAACAGTTTCACGATGGATTAAGTCGAAAACATGACTTTATCATACGTTCGTAGCAAACAGAGTTGCAGAAATTCTAGACGGATCCAGTGCGGATGATTGGTCACATGTTCCGGGAACGGACAATCCGGCAGACGAATGCAGCCGCGGATTGTTTCCTACGGAACTTAACGATAATCACCGTTGGTTCTCTGGGCCCGCGTTCCTTTATCAGTCAGAAGATCACTGGCCCGAACAACAATTATGTCGAGAACCATTGTCAGATGACCCCGAAATAGCAAAATCAAAGTGGATCGGTGTGATTAACCATTCTAAAGGGATTGAAGGGATAACAAACCTAATAAAAAATTCATCGAATTTCTTTAAATGTTGCAGAGTAGTCGCTTGGATTGCTAGGTACATACACAATCTTAAAATGAAGGCCAGTGATCAACCAATTCGATTTGGATTCCTAACTATTCCTGAATTAAAAACAGCTAAGGAGACATGTATCCGCCAGGGACAAATAGAATGTTTCGGTCAAGAAATAAAGGCGCTCAAGTCCGGTAAACCGATACGCAATGATTCTCACATTATAAAACTTGCTCCATTTCTTGATAAAGTTGGTTTGTTACGAGTTGGCGGACGTATCGATAAGGGAGATTTTTCATACGACATCAAACATCCTATCCTTCTCCCTCATGATCATCCACTCACAAACCTTATCGTGATGGAGGAACATCTTCTTTTAAGACACCCATCAGTAGAACGATTGCTAAGTAGTCTTAGATCCCGCTTCTGGATTATTCGAGGCCGCCTTACGATCAAAAGATACGTCAATCGATGCTTTACATGTAAGAGGAGGCATAAACAGCCCGATTTTCCGCTCATGTCTTCTCTTCCCCGATGTCGCATTGAGCCTTACCAGCCGCCTTTTACTAATACCGGTCTTGATTATTTTGGTCCATACACTGTTAGCATGTTTCGGCGAAAGATAAAGCGGTACGTCCTTTTATTTACTTGCCTCGTCACTCGAGCTGTACACCTAGAATGGACAGCGACTCTTGACACCAATTCATTCCTCATGGCGTTCCAACGGTTTACTGATAGGAAAGGATGTCCCGCTATAGTTTACAGCGATAACGGTACGCAGATTGTCGCTGGAGATAAGGAAATCAGGGAATGTTTAGAAAGATGGAACCAAGCAAAAATTGATGGAGCTATGAGTAGGCGTTCGATTGAGTGGCATTTCTCTCCACCTGCAGCACCCCACTTTGGTGGTGTATGGGAGAGAATGGTAAAATCTGCTAAGATTGCACTCAATTCAATCATGGATTCACGTCCGCTAACTGATGAGATGTTGATAACTATACTAACTGAGGTAGAATCCCTACTCAATGGACGACCACTGACGCATATAAGCGTTGACCCGCGGGACCCTGAGCCCCTCACGCCTAATCATTTTCTTATAGGAAGAGCAAATCCAAATATCCCAATGGATGTATTTGACGAAACAGAAATAAGTTCCAAACGAAGTTGGCGAGCTGCACAGGTGATGGTGAACCACTTTTGGCGCCGGTGGTTAAAAGAATACCTGCCTACAATTACCGAGCGAAAGAAATGGCTTCGACGAAAACCGAATTTGGAGGTGGGCGATATCGTCCTGTTGGTCAACCCAGATTCTCCGAGAGGACACTGGCCCATCGGGAGAGTCCTTGAAACAATTACCAGTCAAGATGGTGTTGTTAGAGCTGCCAAAGTGAAGACAAAAACCGGAGAATACCTGCGCCCCGCAGCAAAAATGTGTTTACTAGAAAAAGATGTTTTTGAACCTCAGTCAAAAACAGGCCCCGCTGTAACCGATTGAGCATCGGTAGATTACTATTTTTTGTGTTATATTGTCCGCCTCTCGATCATCCCAATTCAGATTTCGTTTTTTTTTGTGTTTCTTCTTTCTTCCCTTATTCACCACCCCAGTCCTGTTTCAGTCGCCCCGTTTTTCACACTATGACTCGCCCCCATTGACCTAAATGCAGCTGTCTTCACTCAGATTTCTAGATTGTTGTTTTGTTTCTTTCCCTCTCATAAAGCTGTCGTCTAGCTCTTTCCCCAATGCCCATTTATCTCGCTTTCCCTTTTTTCTGTATTGATATGTCGACACCCGTGTGACCA
>JAKUCG020000069.1:0-36513 GCA_022539655.2 Ceriodaphnia dubia | reverse complement strand
TAATCTCGTATTATTCAGCTGTGCATCTACACATATTGTATCGCATCTACTCAGTTTATAATAAAACTATATTCCCCCAAACATCTCAAGTGTTAGACTATTTACTACATCACACCTCCCGTAATAAACATTACACACGGCAGGAAGCTTGCCAATTAAACAGTTCTCAATAAACCATACGCTAGAAAAAAACCATGCAGTAAATCTACTCACCTTCTTATAAAGCCACGACCTGTGTACGATCCGGCAGTTGAACCGGTAGGTCACGTCACGTTTCTGTCCAATCAGGGCTAGTATTTACCGATCGGCAGTACACTGCTCGACTACTACTACGTTTACTATTACTACGTTTTCCAAAATTTTTAGGTTAATCCCTGAGGGTAATATTCATTCTTATGAATATACCGAAGGTGTTAAGTTCCCGTTTAGGGCGTGATTTCCCTTTTTTTTTTTTTTTTTTTTTTTTTTTTTTTGGGGGGGGGGGGGGGGGGGGCTTGAGAAAGGAAAGGGATGGGTCTAGGGTAGGTTCCAAATGAGAAAGGAAAGGGATGGGTCTAGGGTAGGTTTCCAAACGCTTATATGAGAAAATTTAGTTTTCCGGCAGGCTATTAGATGGCGTAATAAGATTTGTACGTTAATAACCGATTTTAACCGACCTAACCGATTGTGATTTTGCTTTCCTAGCGTTTATGCGAGAAATTTTGTTTTCCGCCGGGATGTTAGATGGCGTGCAAGACTGTACGTTAACCGATTTCGGTGATAACCTTTAAAAATTTTTTCGAGTACGTTATAGTAATATACGTTTAATGTGTCGTGAGAAACCGTATGTTTCATGCGTCAAGGATTTAAAAATAGCCATTAATAAAACATACGATTCATGCTTCAACCGATGCATACATCACTCAATTGGTAGACGATATTGTGAAGTCAAGACCTTCGTCGGTAATTTGTTAAATGTAGCCTACTACATATTCTGATTACTCTTATAAAACATAAACTGTAGGAGATGCTACCGTCTTAACGAATTATTAATTTGCTACCGTTTGTCTCTAATCCATATCATTATCCGATTTATGTTAGATGTTTTGTGGCCACTCATGTTAACCACCTCGTTTCGATTTTGATTTGCATGGAAGACATTTTTTCTAAATATTTTTCGGGAAAATGTCATCTCGCAGGATCGAACGTCTGACCTGCTTTCGCATGTATGAACTCGAGCGCAACGTTCTAACCACTTGACCACAGCAGTTTACAGAGTAGAAAATAATCTCAAGCTTGAATACAATAAAATATGGTGTGTGGTACTCGATCTCGTTACACGGGGGCATATTTTAGGTATATATAACTTTCCTTAGGTTTCATTTCCGCATAAGTATAGGTATAGAGCTGTAAAACATCCAGGGTTGCGAGGTCTTCGAAAATGCGAAAATCTCGATCGCCTTTTTCGCCACCATGGCGGCTTATGGGAATTCGGCTCACTTTGAGGGAAAATACGGTTTTTGTCTAACTTTTCGAACGTTTCCCCAAACGTTTTACATGTCATTCGATAGCTAAGGATACAGGCTATTGTATGATTGTTTATTTTATGCTTCAAATTGTCTTAGTCTTATGTAAATTTTATTTAATTGGTCCGTCGTCTGCAGAGCCGTCATGAAAACGTCAAACAGCAGACGGAATTTGCAGACGACGGACCAATTAAATGAAATTTACAAAAAACTAAGACAATTTGAAGCATAAAATAAACAATCATACAATAGCCTGTATCCTTAGCTATCGAATGACATGTGAAACGTTTGGGGAAACGTTCGAAAAGTTAGACCAAAACCGTATTTTCCCTCAAAGTGAGCTGAATTCCCATAAGCCGCCATGGTGGCGAAAAAGGCGATCGAGATTTTCGCATTTTCGAAGACCTCGCAACCCTGGATGTTTTACAGCTCTATAAGCATAGGCATAACCTAAGCATACACCTACATATATTGCATAGTTTTCCGAAAAAATTTTAACCCGAAGGTATTACCTAAGGGAATCTTGTCCAACTAACGTTTTATCCTTCAGTTTAAGTGATTTTATTCTAGATCAGCCGTATCAGCAGGAGGTAGGGATGGGTTTTGTCTCGCCCTCCCTGAAAAACTAGCCCAAATCATCACCCTTCTCTCATTCCGTCTCCTATGTTAGCCATGCTTCTCGTTGGGCGGTATGGGCCGTACAGAGCCTTTTTAATAATACATTACACTTTTTAATTTATTGATCTAATTGCGTTACAGGATCAAAAACGAAAAGGGGAAAAGGGTTAGACAAATCCAATTAAATTTTCAGGTAAAAAAACCTCTCGTTTTAGACGTAGAAGACGTCTTCGAAAAACTGTTCCTAAAAAACTATGTTGTAAGGTTACCTCTAACATTCACGATTCTGGATTAATGTTTTTGTGTTTCGAATTTTATGTGGTTAACATAGGGTGGTCCTAACAACGAGGAAGTCAACCCGAGTGGACGAAGATAACCACTCCGACGAATCTGAGGAGGATTGAGACACAAAGCCAATTAAACCAGCCTCCCCCGTGCACGACAGGAAGCTTGCAAATTAAACAGTTCTCAATAAACCATAAACTAGAAAAGAACCATGCAGTAAATCTATTCATCTTCTTATAAAGCCACGACCTGTGTACGATCCGGCAGTTGAACCGGTAGGACAAGTCACCTTTCTGTCCAATCAGGGCTAGTATTTCCCGATCGGCAGTGCACTGCCCGACCAGGCTTTTAAATCAGCGACGGTCTATTTTTGCACAAGTATGGAATTATTGATGAAATTCTAATTCTTTTATCAATGCCAATTGTCAACAGCGTACTAATTAATAATGCTCCCGGTGTCGCTGTTCAAGGATCTTAAAAATTAAAAGAATGTCAAGATCGAGGGATGTGCTGGTTGCTTGATTCGTATCGATACCAAGTTTGATCAAAAGCTGTACTTCCCCGACGTCGGATGTTAATGCCCAGCACCAGACAGTCGTAACTGCCCTCCGGTCTCCGCCAAAGCCAGGGCAGACCGCAGAACTGACAACTGACGCCGTGAGCCGTCCTGAGACTCCTGACAGAATAACGTAGCAGACGACACTACTCTATGGGCTATGGCCTATCATTGAAAACAAATAGCCATCTAGCGGTCAGGAATCACACGGCGTGTGACAGTTGCCACCAATAACGAAGATTTTTGGCATACTAGCCTTTTATCAACAGATGTGAAATGCTTTAAAATACTTAAAACAAGATTTTGAAGTTTATCAATAGTTATTTTCAGTCAGCGAATATAAAATGTAGCTTTTAACAGTTGATAGACTCAAAGAACATTAAGGCGTCTAGAAATTTTTGTTTTATTTGAAATGAGAAAAACATGCTTTTCCCAATTTATATTCAAGTTATATTTCATTCTTTACTGAGCAAATTTTTTTAGCATTTATTCCTGAGCATATGTATCCCCGTCCTTAGGCGGGTTATTTGCTATCTACCACACTTATGACGGCTGCCAGACGATTCGACTAAATTTTTCGGATACACGATTCGACCCGGCTGAATTGGTCACGATAAAATTTTATGATTTTACTGCGGATACGGCCAATGAATTAAATTGCGCCAAATACAAGCGGTGCTATTTACATGCCATTAAAGTCAACTACGATTTTTGTGGCGCTGCCTTACTATAGGGGATGGGGGAACAAGTTGCTCTGATAATTAGTTTTTCCGTTTTCTCTTCTCAATCATTAAAACAAAGGGTAATGTAGGGAGAAAAGAATTGCACTGTGTCAGCTACCTCCTAAGAGACGGCATTCGTTTGGATGTCAAAGCTCTTCAAACTTCCCAGCTTTTCAAAACCCCCAAAATCCCACAAGCTAAATATTGCTTAAAAATCAAAGGAAATCGTCCTATATTCATGAATGATTACGAAAAAAAGTAAAGTCTTTTCATCGATAATCACAAAAAGCAGCGTAAAAAAGTTCACAGAAGAGAAGAGAAGTAAAAGTAATACTCGATTGGCTCCATTTTCCTTTTAAATTGAAATTTAACGTTTCTGTGAGGGTAAATTGCCTGAGTTTGTATACGAAATTCAGGAGTTGTAGTGAAATCTTATAAATTTTTGAAAAATGCTGGGAATAGGAAAGCCTCCTTGAATCACAGTATACGGTATTAATTTGGACAAACGCGATAACGGGAACAATTGTTAATTTATCGAAACCAAAAAAATATCAGTGTATGCCGAGATTACGAGACGATTCGGGCAGGCCGAATCAACTTTTTGGCCGAATCGTCGGCCGAAAAAATCCGACGATTCGGCCACATATATGTCTTGTCGATTCGGCCCCAAAATTTAAAAAAAATAAAAATGTAATAGAATAGCACGGTACGTGTCCAATTTGGGTCCGCTCTCCCCTACGCACTTTTCTCGACTTTTCCCCCTAGAATTCCTTTTTTAAAAATCTAGTTATGAACTACAAGGAGAAATAGAATGAAAGCTGGAAAAATTCACGCTAGTTTTCCGGTGTCATAAGTATCGTGCAGAATTATTTAAAACAAAACGAAAATTCCCGACTTTTGAACGAAAATTTTCTATCAAGAAGAAAAGTGAACATAGGTAATTCACCTGTAAATGTACTACATTCATAATATACAGTACGACATTAAAAAATGTTGTGTTGTTTCAAATAGGACATAACAGATTCTTTAACAACGTTTTCGTCATTGTTAGCATCTACGATTGCAACTTTGAATCCGGAAGCACCGCCTAGAATCCATGATTCATATTTATCGTGAATATTTTGAAGCCGGTCAAGGGTGATGCGCGCCTCTTCAAAACGCTTTCTACTTTTGATCCTCTCCATTGCAATTTTAGGAGAAGTTCGGAGGTACACTGTGTCAAGTAGAAAAATTGTATAAAACCTATGTTAAGTTACATGTAATGTCTTTATACAAAGGTTATATAATACATATTTAAGTGTTGAATGTGGGAGTTCATACCAATCAAATCTAGGTCCGTGCGAGCGTCTTTTTCGAGATATTGGAACCACTCAATCAATAGCAAAAATTCAATTTCATCGAAATGTTCCATTTCTTTGTCCACCTCCAAAAAGCAATATCTAAGAATGGTATACTCATCAGAAGAAAGAACAGTTGACTTGACATAGGTTTGGTACGCTATGTAGAGACCTTTCTATAAATCGGATGTCTTTCAACTCTTCTCCGACTTTTTCATACATTTGAAAACGAGTCAGTTGAACTAGACTTTGAAATACAAAACTCCATCGTTTGGGGTTGGGATAGCGCAGTTCCAACAAATTTTGCCCAGAAAAATTTCTCCATACATCTATTGGTTCCTATAAAAACAATCGATGTACTATTTTTAAAATAGTACTTTTTTCAAGAATTAAACAATTTAATTTTAACGATATGTACCTTGCGAGTTTCCACATCAGGAAATGTTGACAGCCAATGTAAAATACTCGTTTTTCCACATCCAGTATTGCCTTCGATAGCTACTAGTCGACTATGCTTAGCCATAGCATTATATCAAATGAACAACCCAGCTAGCATTAATTCTTGGTCCTCTGTTGGACCAATATTTTACCAAGAAAATTTTCTTGGTCCAAGATTTCCCCAATAAAATGCCTTTATTCTTGCTGGCTGGGAACTCTTTGATGAAACGCTCCACAAACGTTTTTATAATCAGATGTATTGTTTTGGCTTCAGAGGCCAAATTGAAGACAAAAGGCCCAAGAAACTAAAGCTTTGTTGTGGTCGGAATTAAATTTGCCCACGCAGCTCAACAACTATCTCGCAAGACGAGCGTACTATACATATATAAAAGTTTAATTGCAGAGAAAAGGCACTTCACTCTACGCATCAAATATCAGATCAGAAAGAGGTGTGACCAAATTTGGACTTGGGGACTTTGGATTATAGTGAAGACAATAAATTTCAAAGCAGTCTTGGAATCGCCCAATTTAATGGAACCGAACACAACTATGGCTCGCCGTTGAGGCCGAGAATTCGATCACGGTTTTCTTCATAAATTTTGAACACGTCTTCTAAGGAACGATTTGCATCCAGAACTAATAGAGGTGCAGGGGTTGTTTTTTGTAATGTACCGTCGACAAGCCAAGATTCATAACAGTCATGAACTAGCTGAATGTATGAAATTGGGATTTCTTTTTCCTCCGGTCTTTGTCGCTTCTTCATTCTTTGATGCGCAACTTCGGGCCGTACCGAGCGACGATGCTGGCAATCTTGAGACGAAATGATAGTAGTTGATCGTCTCAAGAAAAAAATTATCAACTGTTTCAGATTCAGCTGTTTAACAGTAAAAGTCCAGATGATATTTTTTACAAATTTTTCTTCAATCATTTAACGCTCTTTTCAATGGAACAAGCAAGCAATCTTAAACAGATTTAATTGGTCTGTTTGCTGTTACAATGACAATCTATTATACTTTGAAAAAGAGTGAGTTACTCACGACAAATGTATAGCGTATGGCGATATTTGAACTGAGGAGTTTAAAGAAAGTGTAATGGACTTTTTTACTGGTACGAAAATATAAACGGAATGATTTTTTGAGATTTTTTCGAAAATTCATTCGAAACAGAATAATATTGGATAAAGGGTGGCAGAAAAATAACTGCTATGAACGATAGTGGCTTAGTTTTTACACTTTAATATTGCAGATCTTTGGTTCTGTTACTTTATACTTCTAATCCAGGGCAAAACCGGGCTAGTAGCAACTGCGTAATGGGCAAGGGCATGGGGCGGAGTGGGAAAAACAAAGTCGGTGGACAAAAAACGGGAAAATGCTTTTATGATTTCCACATAGACGTATAATCAGGTACACACAGACACATTGGGTTCATATTAAATTACAAAAATTATATAGTAGTATGGAGTACGTAAATATGTAGTAGTACGTCATTTATTCTGTATAATGTTTTGGTATCTCTCGTTCGTCACGCATACACGAAACAAAAATAATCAATTTCCAAACTTCTTGGGGGACTGCTTGTCACGATATTTCCCACTAAAACGTGGCTATGAATACAATATCCATTTCAAAAGACTATCGCAACGTTTCTCCAATTTTTCGGGGATCTTTTCTAATGTGTCTGCATCTGGAACCTAATAGGTCCGATTTGCATTAACGGGAAAAAATTACAACACATGCCCAATACATGCCATGTAGATGCCCACCGATTACTTCTTTGCCCAAACTATAGTGGTCGAGTGGAGGCGCGGAGCAGATCAACGCCTCCCACAGCACCAGACAGTCGTAACTGCCCTCCGGTCTCCGCCAAAGCCAGGGCAGACCGCAGAACTGACAACTGACGCCGTGAGCCGTCCTGAGACTCCTGACAGAATAACATAGCAGACGACACTACTCTATGGGCTATGGCCTATCATTGAAAACAAATAGCCATCTAGCGGTCAGGAATCACACGGCGTGTGACAGTTGCCACCAATAACGAAGATTTTTGGCGTACTAGCCTTTTATCAACAGATGTGAAATGCTTTAAAATACTTAAAACAAGATTTTGAAGTTTATCAATAGTTATTTTCAGTCAGCGAATATAAAATGTAGCTTTTAACAGTTGATAGACTCAAAGAACATTAAGGCGTCTAGAAATTTTTGTTTTATTTGAAATGAGAAAAACATGCTTTTCCCAATTTATATTCAAGTTATATTTCATTCTTTACTGAGCAAATTTTTTTAGCATTTATTCCTGAGCATATGTATCCCCGTCCTTAGGCGGGTTATTTGCTATCTACCACACTTATGACGGCTGCCAGACGATTCGACTAAATTTTTCGGATACACGATTCGACCCGGCTGAATTGGTCACGATAAAATTTTATGATTTTACTGCGGATTCGGCCAATGAATTAAATTGCGCCAAATACAAGCGGTGCTATTTACATGCCATTAAAGTCAACTACGATTTTTGTGGCGCTGCCTTACTATAGGGGATGGGGGAACAAGTTGCTCTGATAATTAGTTTTTCCGTTTTCTCTTCTCAATCATTAAAACAAAGGGTAATGTAGGGGAGAAAAGAATTGCACTGTGTCAGCTACCTCCTAAGAGACGGCATTCGTTTGGATGTCAAAGCTCTTCAAACTTCCCAGCTTTTCAAAACCCCCCAAAATCCCACAAGCTAAATATTGCTTAAAAATCAAAGGAAATCGTCCTTTATTCATGAATGATTACGAAAAAAGGTAAAGTCTTTTCATCGATAATCACAAAAAGCAGCGTTAAAAAGTTCACAGAAGAGAAGAGAAGTAAAAGTAATACTCGATTGGCTACAATTTACTTTTAAATTGAAATTTAACGTTTCTGTGAGGGTAAATTGCCTGAGTTTGTATACGAAATTCAGGAGTTGTAGTGAAATCTTATAAATTTTTGAAAAATGCTGGGAATAGGAAAGCCTCCTTGAATCACAGTATACGGTATTAATTTGGACAAACGCGATAACGGGAACAATTGTTAATTTATCGAAACCAAAAAAATATCAGTGTATGCCGAGATTACGAGACGATTCGGCCAGGCCGAATCAACTTTTTGGCCGAATCGTCGGCCGAAAAAATCCGACGATTCGGCCACATATATGTCTTGTCGATTCGGCCCCAAAATTTAAAAAAAATAAAAATGTAATAGAATAGCACGGTACGTGTCCAATTTGGGTCCGCTCTCCCCTACGCACTTTTCTCGACTTTTCCCCCTAGAATTCCTTTTTTAAAAATCTAGTTATGAACTACAAGGAGAAATAGAATGAAAGCTGGAAAAATTCACGCTAGTTTTCCGGTGTCATAAGTATCGTGCAGAATTATTTAAAACAAAACGAAAATTCCCGACTTTTGAACGAAAATTTTCTATCAAGAAGAAAAGTGAACATAGGTAATTCACCTGTAAATGTACTACATTCATAATATTGTAGCGATATCCTGTACATGCCCCGCCCCTTTGTCGGTGCATTGACTATATATTCCCGACCACACTATCTTCTCGCTCAGTTTCGTGTCAGTTAATACACGCTCACGCTACAATTGGTGGAGATCGCAGTCTGAATCGTAAGTCTTTCGCTTCCCTTTGCTTACACTGTGGAGTTCGGAGGTTGGGTGTGCTTCGTGTTTGATCGATTGGTGTTCGGTGGTAGCCGTTTAGGGGTCCTTGCGAATTACACAGGGCCACGGTCCAGCCACTGATCGCTCTTTCGCGATTTACACTGCGCCGCCGGCGGTGTGGGGACTTTCTGCTTCGATTCACCGGTCCTTGTTGTGAACGTGTGTGACTGGTCTGACACAGCTCATCTTTGTTAGCGTGTGCTTGCTTCGACAGTGGTTTGGGGGCTTAGTGTGTGGTTTTGTATGCCCGCTAAGCCTAATTCCGCTGCCGGTCGGGTCAGAGACGACAAGGGTCGTTTCGTGGCTGGGACGTCGTCGTCGCCTACGACGGCGGGAACTGGGTCGTCGGTCCCTTGCGTGGGGCGGCCCAGCGTTGACGACAGTGGTGTCACCGATTTGTTTCGGGCGGAGACGAGTGTGCTGACTCCTACCCGAATCGGTTCTCGTTCGGCAACGATCGACCCACTGTCACAAGACTCTAGCAGTGACTCGTCTGGAGCCACTTACTTGTCAGGTGACGAGTCGGGAGACGTCGACCCTGCTTCGGGTACTCCGAGGGTGTCGGCGCAAAGGGGGTCGTCAGGATCCCCGGATTCATTGAGCACCCGTGATCGAGGTGACGCCCTGCCGGTAGCGGTACTCGATCTTCCAGAGGAGGACGACATGGCTCGCCCGCAGCTGAAGTTCCACGAGCCGCCCAAGTTCTGGGGTCGGCCGGATGAGGACGCCCTGGACTGGTTGACCAGGTACGAGACCATCGGGCATTATAATCGTTGGGCCGCGGAGGACCTCCGTACCCACTTTATCATGTCGCTAGACGGGGCCGCATTGAAGTGGTACCGCTGTGCCGACCTCCCAGTTACGTGGGATGACGTACCGGCCCAGCGGGGCGCGAACGCGGGAGACGACGTGGAGGCCGCCTTAGGGCTACGTAGTTTTTTCTTGCGGGAGTTCCAACAGGAAAACTATGCCTTCTTCCAGGAAAAGAAGCTACGGGCGCGAGTTCAGGGGCCCGAGGAACCCGTCACGGCGTATTATTACGACGTTATGGACCTCTGCCGAATTGTGGACCCCCAAATGCCGGAGGCCGTCAAACTGGAAAATCTGTTCCGTGGAATTAACCCAAAACTGCTTAAGAAAGTATACCCCATGAAACCACGATCTTGCTCCGAGTTCCTGAGTGCGGTGAAACTCCACTCTGAAGCCTCTGAAATGGTGGGGCAGCGTACCCTAGGCGTGGGAATGGTGGGTGATACTGGAAGGGGAGGGCCCTCGACAACCCCCCATTGAGCCCTACTCCTCAGTCTCAGGAAGATCTGGTTAAACTGGTCCTTGAACTTAAAGCTGAGGTTGGCAGACTTCGCGATGGCAAGGGGAGGAGGAAACCCGCAAGAGACGGTCAACCATCTCGGACTGCCGACGGTAAGATTATCTGTTACAACTGCCGGCAACCGGGCCATATTGCACGGGTCTGCACGTTTAAACCGAATGCGGCCGACCGGAAGGCTAAAGGAGAAGCGGCGGGTAACCAAACTCCCTCACGTCCTGGTACTCCGAGCGCTCTCCCTGCCCAACTGGTCACCTTTCCCGATGAGTTACCAAGCCATGGGTCGGGTGCTCATCCGGCCGCGAAACCGATACTACGCATAGATCTTAGCCGGATGGTCATGGAGGAGGTGTTATGCGGATCCCTTCCCGTCAAGGCAATGATCGACACCGGCGCCGCCGTGTCAGTTATCTCCCCAGGGCTGGTAAACACTTTGGCATTACCCGTCGTCCCCTGGGAGGGCCCATGTATCGCTATGGCTAACGGCCAGCCCGGTGTTCCATCTGGTGCCGTTGATCTGCTGATTACCCACCCTAAGGGCCAAGCGAGGGGGAAAGCACTGGTGATGGATATGGGTGGTGTGGCACTCCTACTGGGAAACGATTTCCTGAGCCAATTCCGAAGGCTTATGGTTGACTACACTTCCGCCGGGCCAACCCTCACCCTTGGGGAACTGCCGGTCAACGCCGTCGTTATCCCTGAACAGACTACGGAGAACAAGTTGGTCACCAAAGAGGGCTGCCTCGTTCCTGCGTACGCCATCGTTCCCGTGACGGTTCGGGACGTGCGAGGCCGCGTCGGGGAGTTTATGATAAACCCGTCGGCTAATCTATTCAAGGCTAAAAACTTATCCACTGGTCACGCGCTGATCTCGGACACCAACACCGTTTTTGTGGCCAATCTGTCCAGTCGGCCGTCGCACTTGACCAAGGGTACCGTGTTGGGAAAACTAGATGAAATCGTATCGGTGATGGAACCCCCCGCCGGCCGCCCCGAGGAGGAGACTCAAACTGAAGAGTCCCATGACCCACTAACCGAGGATAAATTTCTAGCTCAGGTGGGGAAGGACATCAGCGAACGCGACCGAGGACGTGTCGCCCGATTCCTAATGGGCTTTAAGGACTATTTTGCTCGACACGGAAACGAACTTGGGAAATGCAATACGACCATGCATGGCATAGACACTGGGGATGCTAAGCCGATTCATCAGCTCCCCTATAAGTCGGCATGGAGAGAGCGTACCCTAATTCAGGACCAAGTGGAAACTATGCTCAAAAACGGAGTAATAGAACCCTCCGAAAGTCCCTGGTCCTCCCCCGTCGTATTGGTTAAAAAGAAGGACGGTAACTGGAGGTTTTGTGTCGATTACCGAAAGCTAAATAATGTGACGGTCAAGGACGTTTATCCCCTCCCAAGAATCGAAGATGCCTTGAATCGCCTTCAGGGAGCCCGGTTTTTCTCGATCATGGACCTGCAGTGGGGCTACCATCAAATCGGATTAAAACCCGAAGCGAGGGCCAAGAGCGCTTTTGTGACTGCAGATGGCCTCTATCAATTTAAAGTACTCCCTTTTGGGCTGACGAACGCCCCTAGCACTTTCCAGCGGGCCATGGATCTTATCCTGGCTGGTCTTCGTTGGAACGTTTGCCTCGTCTACATCGATGATGTAGTGGTGTATTCCAATACTTTAGAAGAGCATTTTGACCGCTTACGTAAAGTGCTCGATTGCATCGGTGGTGCTGGTTTGAAACTGAAACTCTCCAAGTGCCATTTTGCAGAGTTAGAACTGAAGGTTTTGGGCCATGTTGTGAGCAAAGATGGGATCGCCGCCGACCCGGATAAACTGAGGGCTGTTGCCGAATTCCCATCCCCGGAATCCACTAGCCCTACAACTCGGTTGAAACTTATTCAAAGCTTTCTTGGATTATGCTCGTATTACCGGAAGCACATCCCTAATTTCGCAATGATCGCTCGCCCTCTGACGGAACTATCGAAGAAGGATGTTCCCTTTGTGTGGGGCCCGACTCAAAATAACTCCTTTCTGGCACTGAAGGAGGCCCTGACGAACGCGGCCGTGCTGGCGTACCCAGATTACGACGAGCCCATGGAAATTTTTTCTGACGCATGTGGGTACGGCATAGGAGCTGTTCTCTCACAACGGACGCAAGAGTCGGAACGACCCTTGGCTTACGCGAGTCGCTTACTTAGTAAGCCTGAACTAAACTACACCATTACCGAGAAGGAGTGCCTTGCCTTAATTTGGGCATTGAAAAAGTTCCGATCTTACATCTGGGGCTGTAAAATTAAAATAATTACGGATCACCAAGCCCTTTGTTGGTTACGCTCAAAGACAGACCTCGCTGGTCGTCTGGCTCGCTGGAGTCTATCGCTTCAGGAGTTTGACTTTGTCGTCGTGTATCGGAGCGGGAAGCTTCATGACAACGCCGACTGTCTCTCCCGCTATCCAGTGGACGTGGCACCCAACGAGGACGAGGAAGATGATCGCCTCATTGTCGCCTCCCTTCAATTAGCCACCCCTGACTCAGTTGTTGACATGTTACGGAGAGAGCAACGAAAAGTTCCCTCTTGGAGCCCGATCATCGAGGCTTTGGAAAATGGGAAGACCTCTGGTAATTTCCTTCTAGAGGGCGGACTTCTCTACATAAACTCATACGTTGGCGGTAAGATGTTCCGTCGAGTTTGCATTCCACCTGTGGGAAGACGTCGGGTATGCCAAATGTTCCATGATGACATCATGGCTGGCCACCTGGGAGTGACAAAAACAATCGCTAAAATCATCCCGCGGTTCTACTGGCCGGGAATGAGGACGTATATCTATCATTATGTACGAGCCTGCCCCGGTTGTCAAGCTCGGAAAAATCGTCCCGGAAAACCAACGGGGCTACTCCAGTGCATCAAGGTTGAAAGGCCTTTCGAGAAAGTGGGAATCGACATCTTGGGGCCCTTCCCTAAATCTAAAACGGGAAACCGCAACATCATTGTTGCTGTCGACTACCTCACCAAATGGGTAGAAACAAGAGCGATTCCCACTGGCAAAGCACCCGACGTGGCGGACTTCTTCGTTGAACAAGTTTTCTTACGCCACGGGGCACCCGAAACAATTACTACGGACAGAGGGAAGGTTTTCATTTCAGAACTCACCACCGCTGTTACCAAACTTTTGCAAACTACCCATAAGACCACGACATCGTACAACCCCCAGGCCAATGGCCAAGTCGAAAGAATGAACCATGTCTTAGCCGACATGATTTCAATGTACGTTGGCAACACCCATCGCGATTGGGACGAGTTTTTACCCTTCGTTACCTTTGCGTACAACACGGCTAAACAAGAGACTACGGGTTATACACCCTTTTATCTCCTGTATGGGAGAGAAGCAGTTACACCCAGTGATTTAGAATACATGGCGGAGAGTAATTTTACAACTTCGTTGAAGGATGTCAATCGACCGTACGTCGACCGCCTACTCGACCATCTATCGGAGGCCCGATCCTTCCTCCAGGGGCGCGTTGAACGTGCTAAAGAAAAGCAAAAATCTAGCTATGACGCCAATCGACAGGATCTTAAGTTCGTCCCTGGGGACCTCGTACTAGTTTACAAGCCAATAAGGAAGAAGGGACTTGCGGAAAAACTTTTACATCGGTGGCTAGGCCCCTATACAGTGATTCGCGAAACTACCCCGGTTAACTATGAAGTCAAGCTGAAAGCGGGGCGTGGAAAAACCGACATTGTGCACGTGGCAAGGATGAAACCTTTTCGTGAGTTTCTCGATACCGACATCCCAGTTGAGCCTTTAGGGGAGACTAGCACACCTGAGGTGGTCCCGACCGGAGGGGAAGGCATCGCTAAGAAGCAAGCTGGGAAAAGAAAGAAACCAACCGTAACGGAAGCGCCGACCCCGGTACTACTACCAGCTCCCACGTCCTCTAGACCTCAACGAGCTCGTCGAGCACCTATTCGCTATCCGCTCCTTGTTGTGTTTCCCTTCCTTCTACTATTGAACGTCGTCGTCGGTGTCCCTCCCATCATCGCTAAAGGAGGTACCCTTTTTAAGGAAGTGGCAAGTGTGGCCTTCACCGAATCTTCCTGGACCATTGTCTCCCCTCTGTCGCCAGACTCCGCCCTACCGGTGGCTGACGAGCTACGGACCTGGTTAACACAGCAAATTGCATTGGCCAAGACCCCATCCGATCGCCCCAAGTTCAACCACCGTTTGATGCACCATATAGTGTCACGAGCTGGGTCCTTCCTTAAAGAGCTCCACCATGTCGACGATCGCATACGTACTACACTTAACATACTGAATCGTCCCGACACTTCCCGTCCTAAAAGAGGCATACTCGATGGGGGTGGGACTGCCTTAAAGTGGCTGTTCGGAGTTGCGACGGAGAGCGATTTCGAGCGGTTAAATCACCAGCTGGGTAACTTATCAGTGCGTCAGAAAGAAGTCGTGCACCTCTTGGAACACCAAGCATCGGTAGTAAACGAATCCTTATCCGAGAGCCGAAAAAATACCTTGATGGTGAAAGAGTTAGCCGACCGCTACACAAGAGCGGGTAAAATAATTTCCAAACTCTCCAGTACCGTCGCAGACAACGCCGCCCTGGAAGAAATACGTTTAGAACTTATGATGCAGATTGAGGAAACGTTTGACGCGATAGTAGTCACTCTCAATTGGTTGATCCAATACGCTGACGATCTCGAAGTGGGCATGGCCACCTTGGCCGGCCAGCGTTTACCCCCCCAATTTTTTCCACCATACCTACTAGAAAAGGTATTAGAAACCATTGTGCGTAACTTACCCAAGGGGTGGGCCTTGGCAACCGCCCTACACCCGGGCAGTGCACTGTGGTCAGTGTATCGATCCGCAAAAGTGTCAGTGGCCGAGACAGCTAGCGGCCTCATGATGTTCATTCGCATTCCAGTATTCGAACAACTCCACCGGTTTACGCTTTATCGGATATTTTCCTTGCCGGAGCCGACATCTATGGGTCAACGCGGCATTATTTACGCAAATTTACCAAATTACCTTGCCGCTTCTGCCGACCGGGACACCTATATTGAATTATCAACGGACGAGGCGGCTAGTTGTGTCTCTACAAATGTACCCTTCTGCCACTTTCACGCACCAATCGGTCGACGACTAGTGAAAAGCTCATGTTCTCTGGCCATTTTTCTAAATGACGCCGAGAAAGAAGCTAAACTATGCAAGAGACGCTTTGTCGACTGGAGAGGAACTGAGGCTGTATACTTAGGACAACGGCGCTGGGCCGTATCCAGCGTTAGCCCCCAGGATGTCGTAATCACGTGTCCTAGCGATGACAGTAGCCACACCCTCCGAGTCCCGCGCATAGGAATATTCGAGATTCCTCCCACTTGCTCTGCACGAACAGCTGAGTGGATTTTTCCTGGCAGCACAAATGGGAAATCGGATGCCAGGCGCCGGTCAATGCTCCCCTCATCGACCCCACCCTTACTAGTAATTTCGTCTAACCAAACGACCGCCCTGCATCCACATCCCATAGTCGAACTGGATCCCTTGAACACGACAAACTTTGATAAAATCGATAAACTCCTTATGCAAAATGCAATGGCAATAAACCAGAATGAAATCTCACAGAAGGAAATAGGACAACTGTTGGAAAAAAGTGACGCGTATGAATATACACACTACCCATTTGAATGGATCCTTGTGTTTGCCCCTGTTTGTGTTTTGCTTTTCTTTTCGTTTCAGAGACTTGCTACTATCCAAACCAGAGTCGTCGCCCTTGAGGATCGAATGACCGCCCACGAGGCCGTCACGCAGACCGCGCCACCCGAGACGACTCGTGATGCAAGCCCATAGCAAGCCCTCAAATACTTTCTTTTTCCCTTATTGTTGTTCGTAGTCAACCTAGTTTTTCATCTGCGTAGCTTCCTTGTCTTGCTGCCGCTTTTATTTTTTGTTGTTGTCTGATTTACCAGTCGGGACGCCTGGTCTTTAAGAGGGGGGATCTGTAGCGATATCCTGTACATGCCCCGCCCCTTTGTCGGTGCATTGACTATATATTCCCGACCACACTATCTTCTCGCTCAGTTTCGTGTCAGTTAATACACGCTCACGCTACAATATACAGTACGACATTAAAAAATGTTGTGTTGTTTCAAATAGGACATAACAGATTCTTTAACAACGTTTTCGTCATTGTTAGCATCTACGATTGCAACTTTGAATCCGGAAGCACCGCCTAGAATCCATGATTCATATTTATCGTGAATATTTTGAAGCCGGTCAAGGGTGATGCGCGCCTCTTCAAAACGCTTTCTACTTTTGATCCTCTCCATTGCAATTTTAGGAGAAGTTCGGAGGTACACTGTGTCAAGTAGAAAAATTGTATAAAACCTATGTTAAGTTACATGTAATGTCTTTATACAAAGGTTATATAATACATATTTAAGTGTTGAATGTGGGAGTTCATACCAATCAAATCTAGGTCCGTGCGAGCGTCTTTTTCGAGATATTGGAACCACTCAGTCAATAGCAAAAATTCAATTTCATCGAAATGTTCCATTTCTTTGTCCACCTCCAAAAAGCAATATCTAAGAATGGTATACTCATCAGAAGAAAGAACAGTTGACTTGACATAGGTTTGGTACGCTATGTAGAGACCTTTCTATAAATCGGATGTCTTTCAACTCTTCTCCGACTTTTTCATACATTTGAAAACGAGTCAGTTGAACTAGACTTTGAAATACAAAACTCCATCGTTTGGGGTTGGTATAGCGCAGTTCCAACAAATTTTGCCCAGAAAAATTTCTCCATACATCTATTGGTTCCTATAAAAACAATCGATGTACTATTTTTAAAATAGTACTTTTTTCAAGAATTAAACAATTTAATTTTAACGATATGTACCTTGCGAGTTTCCACATCAGGAAATGTTGACAGCCAATGTAAAATACTCGTTTTTCCACATCCAGTATTGCCTTCGATAGCTACTAGTCGACTATGCTTAGCCATAGCATTATATCAAATGAACAACCCAGCTAGCATTAATTCTTGGTCCTCTGTTGGACCAATATTTTACCAAGAAAATTTTCTTGGTCCAAGATTTCCCCAATAAAATGCCTTTATTCTTGCTGGCTGGGAACTCTTTGATGAAACGCTCCACAAACGTTTTTATAATCAGATGTATTGTTTTGGCTTCAGAGGCCAAATTGAAGACAAAAGGCCCAAGAAACTAAAGCTTTACCAATTGTGGTCGGAATTAAATTTGCCCACGCAGCTCAACAACTATCTCGCAAGACGAGCGTACTATACATATATAAAAGTTTAATTGCAGAGAAAAGGCACTTCACTCTACGCATCAAATATCAGATCAGAAAGAGGTGTGACCAAATTTGGACTTGGGGACTTTGGATTATAGTGAAGACAATAAATTTCAAAGCAGTCTTGGAATCGCCCAATTTAATGGAACCGAACACAACTGTGGCTCGCCGTTGAGGCCGAGAATTCGATCACGGTTTTCTTCATAAATTTTGAACACGTCTTCTAAGGAACGATTTGCATCCAGAACTAATAGAGGTGCAGGGGTTGTTTTTTGTAATGTACCGTCGACAAGCCAAGATTCATAACAGTCATGAACTAGCTGAATGTATGAAATTGGGATTTCTTTTTCCTCCGGTCTTTGTCGCTTCAATGCCAATTGTCAACAGAACTCGAAATATCAGATCAGAAAGAGGTGTGACCAAATTTGGACTTGGGGACTTTGGATTATAGTGAAGACAATAAATTTCAAAGCAGTCTTGGAATCGCCCAATTTAATGGAACCGAACACAACTGTGGCTCGCCGTTCCGCCGACGTCGGATGTTAATGCCCAGCAAGACATGGGGTTGAGTGGGAAAAATAAAGCCGGTGGACAAAAACCGGAAAAATACTATAAATATGTTCGATTGTCATACAGGGATGTATACCTAATATACAGTTATACACAGACACATTGTGTTCACAATACATGGCCAATACATGCCATGTACATGCCCACTGATTACTTCTATGCCCAAACTGTAGTGGAGCAGATCAACGCCTCTTACAGCACCAGACAGTCGTAACTGCCCTCCTGTCTCCGTTGCCTGCTGTTCTCCGTCAATGTTGCCGTGGCCGGGAGTGTATTACAAAACAACCAAGGGCGAAATATTTTAGTAAATGCGAAATCGTAGCTATATGCGAAAATCTTGTGTAAATAAAACTGTGTACAACTTTACGTATAAAGGCAAGTGGTTGCATGTAGTAAAACTGGGTTATTTATTTTTGTGACAAGTAGTTCGGTTGTACTAACTACTACCTAGACACACCTATGTATCTAGTGGAGCGAATTTAGTACCGTGCTCGAGTCCGCCAACATTGTGTTGATTTCATTTCGAACTGTGGCAAAAAGCAAGGGTGGGGGGACAATAAGAGTGAGCATTGTGAAAGGAATAATGCCAAATAACAAACGGAAAAAAAGAATGGGGAAACCAAAGCATGAACGGAAGATTTATATCTGACACACATAAAAAGTAGAGATGCGCGTAATTAACTTTTTTGAAGTATCAACTGACAAACGAAAAACAGAACTAATAATCAGAGAGTGGGATGACGATCGACGGTTAGAAAAGGAGTGAAAAATGTGGCCAAAAAAAAAGAAAAAAAAAAACAGGAAGAAAAATAAGTTCACTCCTGGGATCCCCAAAATAAAAAAGGATAAGGGACGGGTGTGTATCGACAAGTTCTTTTTATTCAAAACCAAGTCTTTTCATAGTTTTATTGCTGTTTGTAACGAAAGAGGAAAAGGAAAGTCTTCAAATAACAACGAGGAACTCGCGGGAGGGAAATGATTTATAATTGGTAAATGAAGAGACGTGAAGCAAAGAGAGCAGGACCAGGATGGCAATCATATTAGAAGCTAAAAGCTGAATGGAACTGTAGGCGAGTGTAGGAGGGGAGGAGGCCAACTAGGCGAGGGCGTAGGAGAAGGGAGGTATTTCACCATTTGTCTCGCAATACGCACATCACGAGAATAAATCTTGTTAGATTCCTTTTTTCCCTCTTTGATACCCTTCGCCCTCCACGAATAGATGGAGCCCTGGAACATCAACAAAAAGAAAAAAATGTTCGAAAAAAAAAGAAAATCCAAAAATCAAACATACATAGGCTAGATACTCAGAAAGAGAGAAACGCGCACAACCAAACAAACACGTTGGAGACGTCGAAATATCCACTTGCGATTCGCCTCATGGACATCGTCACGGATTTTTCTTCTTTTCTTTTCTTCGTCTTATTTTTTGTTTCACAGGCGATTGCAGTTTTTCAGAAAAAAAAGAGAGAAAGAGTAGAGTTTGGGCTTACTCTAACAACATACTTAATTCCGCGCTTAATTGATTAATCTAATGTAGTACCATAGTACTTTCGGCGCTCCGATTGTCCGTCCAATCAGGCTTGCGTCAACCGTCCAATCAAAAATACATCGATGCTTGTCCGGGACTCAGGGTCCAGTTGTGCGGCTCCAATTTCGATTGTCGACCCGTCCCAGCTGTCGGTAAGAATTCAAAATCAGCTTCGGCGATCGATTTCTGGTTTTTACTTCCGCTCTTTTTTTGTAGAAATTTTAGTTAAGCTATCAATTTAGCGCGTTGTTTGGTTACCCGCTGAAAATGTTCAAACTTTCGCAAGTAGTTTTAATAGTAGAACCAAATCAATGTCAAAGAAGTGAAACGTCCACGTGAATCGCATCCATGCGGGACCAACGCCCAAGCTGCAAAGTGTCGTCGGGCGGCGGTATTAATTGCATCTGTCCGGCCAATTACATGGGCGATCCGTACAGCTCTTGCCGGCCGATTCCAGTTCTCAGTAAGATCGCGATCCCTTTTGAAGAGAATTCCAGGCCTCATGAATTTGAGCTTGTTGAGCTTTCGTTAACGGACCAAATGATTGACCCAATTTTGATTTTAACGCCACTTAACAACATTTTTTGGATCCTCCAGCATTGCGCAAATTGTTTCAAAAAATTGAGCGAGTTCTAATTTTCCCTATTTGGCGATCCAAAGACCAAAGTTCCCTCAACTACAGCGCCGTCAGTAGTGGAACCGTGTATTCCGTCACCGTGCGAGTCCTCCGTCCGTCGCTGTCGAGTGGTACACGATACAACACATCAACACAATGCTCTTGCACGGTTGGCATGGTCGCCAATTACGCCCAGCTGCCATCAAGAGTGTATTGCTGGCGCCTCCAACTGCCCCCCGAGACGAGGTTGCGTCAACCAAAAGTGCGTGGACCCGTGTCCGGGCATTTGCGGATCCAACTCGTAGTGCCGAGTCATTAGTCACTCAACAGTCTGCTCCTGCCGTCCTGGGTTCACCGGCAATGCGTACCGTACTCATCTTGCCGGCCATAACCCGTCGCTGGTAACATTCGAAAAATCACGTCTTTTGCCGCTGCCAAAAAACCGCGCTCAGAACCACGATTTCACCCCGCTAATTTCAAAAATCGAGCAGTTTTTTTTTTTAAATCAAACTTTCACAAGCGTCGTTGATTGTCTTTGAGTGAAATCATCGATCCGAACTGATCTGTGATGGACTCGCGCGTTTCACTTAATAAAACGCCGACCAAATCTGGAACGTTTTTAGCTTTTTTTTTTACAAATTCCACGACGGTACAAAAGAACGCCTGCCGTCTTAACCGAATCGAAAATTCCGCGATAAATCGTGGAAGAATGTTGTTGTTGACAATTTTTAATGTGCATTTGAAACCAATCCTAAATCTGGACTATTTTTCAGATGTTCCTTGACAGCGAACGAAGTAGAAAGCTCTCTATTTACAAGTCAGTCAATCAGAAGCCGACGAATCAGTAGGTCTAGTTTTTTTTCCAGAAGAAGACGTGCAACAGCAGAATTTTGAACCATCTTTGTGGCAAACATAGCCTTACTGACGCAGCATGTGGTGCAATTGAACTCTACAGCCAATGCATGTTACTCAATGGGTCCGAATAAGTAATCCTTTTGCATTTTCAATAATTTTTAAACTGTTCTAGCTAGTGCAAACATTTTTCATATACTCACAAACCCAGTTAATTATTTTAGACCATTTCCGGGGAAAGGGATAAATACCCCTATGCGAGGACTTGATTCCGGGCAGTCGATGCTCTCGTCCGGCAGTCTTGGGACTAGAAGGGACATATAAATATATATATATATATTTATATACCAGTATATAATACTGCCTACCGTAGGCTACTATGGTCATTGATAAAACAAATGATTTACCAATACATTATTTTATCATGAGACGAGTTGGCATCAAAGTGAGATCGGGATGGTTTTCAACCAACATATCTTCCAATCATCTTATTGTTCGCAAATTTGTCTCCCGTGTTCGGTGATGAATTTCAGTATCGCGTCTTTAAGTCTATCAAATGAATGAAAATGCGCCCAGATCAGTAAAGTAATTACATTCTTCAATCGAAAACAGGTTAAGAGGAAATCGACGCATTCCTCCTTAAGGTCCTCGATGTCGTACTTGTTGGCCGCTTCAATAAGAGGTTGGGCCATTTTTTTCCGTCAAGGGCACTTCAGTTTGGCCCGAGTAAATGTAATGAAGCAATTTCTCTAAAATGTCCTTTTGGACATCTTTAAATTTTAATGGCGACACGGCCCGTTTCGGTCTCTTCCATCTGGTGATTTAACATAGAGGCAAAGACGCTACTTCTAGCCTTCAATATGGCTATGCGTCCGCCAACGTCATTTTCATCACCAACTTCCCTTTCATCCCCGATGTCATTTTCATCGCCGATGTCACTTTCGTGGCTGACGGTGTCGCTTTCAACAGCAGCATTGTCGTCGAAACAAAACTGGATGTCACAATGTCTGATCTGATCTGCCTGACATAAAGGTCAGATCAGACATAAAGCTCGAAGTAAGATTGACCAGTTTTGGCCCGCTCGTCAAACGAATTTGCTATAAAATCGTACTTCACTATTAAATCAAAATAAGAAAAGCTATTGCCTTGTTTCCATTTGCAGATCTTCCTCTTTTTCCCCTTTTCGAAAAAGGGAATGTCGCCTTTCCATTCAATCGATGCTTCGATCAACATCTTACTTTTTTCAGAAAAATATGAGTGACGTCATGACGTCCAAATGAGCACTTCACCTAAATAGATTTTTAAAATAATGTAGAATCAAAAAATATTTACATACTATACTGTACTACTATATAAGTATCTAATTAATACCCGTGTTGTGTCAACAATAAAGGTGCACTGCTTCAACATTTTTTCTGGGATATAGTTCTCTCCGTTCTGAGTATCAAACGTGGCGACCTTTTACAAAACGGCAGATTGATGACCGATTAGCGATAGTAAAATGACGAAGACATGACGACGGTGACATTTTCATTGTGCATTGCACCCTAAATCAAGCGTATTAGCTATAAACCTACTTTCTACTAGCTTTAGTTTACAAGTAACAATTTTGTGAAACCCAGTTGGAATATTATGGCGTCCGTTTGGCGAAAACTGGATTTCGTCGCCTCAACTCTTTAACTGAACTGAGAAAAATGTACCAAGGGAAGAACGGTGTAATACAAAAAAAAACACACACACAAGACACAACTTTTAAATGAAGGTGAAACTGGGATAGGCTTAATATTGAGATTTTATTCTTTTAAAAAGCGCATACTTATTTTTTCCCCTGGAAATATTTAGCGCGAGTTTGAAATGGACTATATTGCATGGGAAGATGAAGACCTTCAGCCGGAATAACAGACCAATTGTGCCCTGAGGGGCCGTTTAGGCGCCGTCCAAAAAGGTGTGATCGTCAAAAGGATGGATAGGTGGATTGCCGACACTCCTTTCATCCAGAGAAAAGAATGGGCAAATCGGAGGAGTCTATCGATCAGAACAAATGTAAAATTACTTCTTACTCTTTGGTTTTATTTTCTTGCCAGATTTGCTAATACTGCATCGAATTTTCTGGAATATATCGCTGGGGAGCAACCTATGTAAACGGGTTAAATCTAGCCGGTGTAATGTCTACGTCGTAAAACGACCTTTCGAATCTGCATGCGCTACGTCGATATAATCAAGAGCACATATTAAGTTTTCGGCTGTTGTCATCATTCGGTTCCTTTAATTACTGATCGTTGCGGCTGCATGCCCGTTCCGTCGTCCAAAACGTAGGCAAACTTGTTGCTATTCTCAATCGCGTCGCAATCAACAAGGAAATCTAGCTTGCGGGCCCCCTTTGGGCTTTTGTGCCACCGACCACCGCCGACATTGTCTTGGCTCCAAATCCTTATTCAATCGAACTGGGAGAAAATAAAGTCAAGTCAAAAAAGCGACAAATGCGAAGAGCAATTGGTGCACTGTTGTTGCATTTTAAAATTTAACAAGGCCTGTCGTCTTTGCGGCTTCCAGGCTCCAGTTCCACGAGACGACCCGTTGGGCGGACGGTAGTTGGTTGTCACCATCACCGCCGCTGCCACGAGAGACTCTGTTCTACTTGCGGGTATCGTCACCGCCGCGAGATGCGTAAGAAGATGCGCGATAATTGAATTGCCGTCCCTGGTGGGTACCGGTCGCCACCACTACGGGAATCTGCTGGACGACGATGGTCGTCAAGATGGTCGCCAAGATGGTCGCCGTGGCCGCGATATTCCCTCCGATCGTCCGTCTTCTTTTCCTGTTCCATTTGAATGTTCAGTTGATTTAACATGAAAACAATAATCAAAAGAGGACGGATCAAATGTTCAAAGGGAATCGACCCAATCGTCTGTCTAAACGAACAGTACGGATGTCTGTCCCTCAGCTTTTTGCTTTTCGGTGACACGAAGGAGACCGTGTCGTATTACACGCGCAAACCGACCAAAATTGAAGATGCCCAGCTAAAAAGCTCGTAGACGGAATAAGGCTTATTTTTTTTTACTTCGCGTCCATAACAATATTTGGTATCGAGTATCGACACGGAATAATGACTCTGACTGGCGGCAAATATATTTGTCTCTGGGCGGCAGGTATCGAAATTCTTTTGCAAGTTTACGTACAAGACGGAGGGAGAAAAAGGAGTGGTCCCAACGATTTAGGATAGGGGTACGGCGGTACGCTTCTCCCCTCTAATATGACGCTTTTATCAGGTAAACATTAGCTAGTGGCTCCTCTATCTTCCACAAGCCAACACCGAAGCATGGCTTCCGCTTGGGGATGGGTGAGTTGCTGTTGGACTCGAATGATTTGTGTGACAGCTTCCTTCTCCAACAAACGGCGCCGCAAGCGCCAGTAAAAGTACGTACGCGACTTCTTCCACGGAACAATCTCATGAAATGACGCCCTTTTCGTGCATAACTGCATAAGTTCTGGCGTATCGTGCAAGTCCGCAAAATAGGTTGTCATGTATGACTTAATAATTGTCGGATCGATAACGACCCAGGCGCCGCCACGCAGCTCAGCAAATGGCGGAATATAGACCATGATGGGTTCTGTATATTCACGCAATCAGTCAACGATGTAAGCGCCAAGTTTTACCACCAATAAGAAAATAAAGAAATTCAATTGAAAATTCTATCCAAGAGACACCAATCGCATTTTTACTATTTACTTGTTCATACATGTCGTCCATTCCTCCAGAAAAACCGCGCCAGTTTGCAAAGATTATCAATAGCAGATCTTCTCGACTGAAATCCAGAATCGCTTGCGCTATCTTGTAAGCGAAATCCGGGAATCAAAGCTAAAAGGATAGAAAAGAATGTTATTAGTTTTGTACATTTAAACAACATCATATTGAATTGTGAGACCTGTCCGGCTTGGGAGACCACTTTGGCTTCCGAGTCGAGATTAGCCGGATCAGCAGACAGATTCAGTTCAACAGTACGTGTCTCGACGGCAATAACTCCTATGGGGATACCACCTAATCTCGCCCTACCACAAACAACAGTCTGAGCCCAACTCGACTCCAAGCCCGTCTTCTTTACCAATGATGTCAGTAATTTCGATAGCGAGCTTCACCATGTTCGTCAATGAGCTCGGCTCGGACTGAATTAACGGAGGACACCTTCTTGAAATCATCCGGTGTCAGGTGGAAGTACTTGAAACCTTTTTATCGACCTAACCGAAACCGCCATTATCGACAGAGGCTACTCGAAAGAGATGTTTGATCTCTTCCGCAAGCCCAATGCGCGCGCTCCACTGATGGCAGCGATATAAATGGGCGAAATTTTGAGAGTGCGACTGTGCGAGCCAACTGAGAGGCAGCCAAAAAGAGTTTGTCTTCTTGTGGGCCAAATGATCCGATCATGAAAGTTATGTCGTTGCAAATGACGATGATATTCCAATACTGTTCACTCCTGTTATGGAAACCGAGTGCTGTCAAACTGGTTCGAAAAAAACCACACTGACCAACAGCTCGGGTAGAATGATGTTCTCTTTCGAATGACGAGCAATCTACTCATTCCACATACGTTTGCACGTCTGCCGGAACACGCGTAAGTCGTCATGCCGGATAGTCGATTAGTCGTAAACATAAGTGGTGCCATTGGATTGCGCTTGGAAGCGCTTGAGTTGCAGGTAATCCTTGGTCATGTACGGAGTCGAAATGGGAATATGATGAGCAGAGGACCGTGGCGAGGTCCAGTCGGATCGGGACGATCTTCCCATTACGAGTTTGTCGGATTATCATCTCGAGTTCAGCCTAAAAACAAAAAAACACACAATGAAAACTATGAAAACATAGTAAAGTGGAATTCATTCTAAAAACACACCTGTAGGACGCGGAGTTTCCACAAAGTGATGAAACGAGGGCCATAGCGCATCACCATGGCTCGAGAGGTACTCTCGACAAAACTCGACGTCGTCTGGTTAGTTGGTCCACCCCCGACCGAAAGCCAATCATCCGGCGCACGTCGTTGATTCTCCTCCTTGCGGATTCTAATCATTTTGTGTAAGACGACGAGTGCCGAAAATGGAGATGATGCCGTCCGCGTCTGAAACGCGATCAGTCGAATGAGTCGAGAGAAGTGAAAGCCAGTGAAAGGGTCTCGGAAAGAGTGAACGACTTATTGCCCGACCCAGTTGACAATAGTAAGCCGAAAAAAAACAAGTTAACAACTGCTTCTCGAGCGCTTCTTTTCCTTTCCTTGGCCAACGCCCCCTCCCTCTCTCCTTTCTCCTTGCTTCGCCTACACGTCGTCGCCGTCGTCGTCGTCATCGTGATAGTTGTAGTGATGTGTGTCAGAAGGTGCCGAACGTGGAGCAAAATTATCTAGATGTTAACGAAATTCATCCGGGTGACTTGTCATTTGTGGCTCCAATCTCCGCTCATAAAAAAATACGCGACGCACCGTCGATTGCGATACCGACGTGACAAATGGCCGGCTATTTTCGACATCTTCTTTAAGCCCAGCATACATAGGGGTCATTCATTTCGGCTTCGATAACAAAACGAATCGACGACACGTCACCATGAGCCAAAGGTCATGATTAGGCTGGATGACTTTGCGGAACGGATGCTTCGGTGGGCGCACGCACAATACAACATACAACAACAACGCAACAACTTCTTTTTCTCTTCCTGGGAGCAACCCGTTCATTCCCAGCGGTCGACACATAACGCCCCCGTCATTTATCATATTTTTTTTTCTCTCTCAAAAATTGCAATAATTGCAGAATTGTGTGTAAAGAGCACAATTCTATTGTGCGCCCGAAGCCCGAAGCAAAAAGCGAGTTTTGATCCGCATTTTCCAGGGGTCGGATTTTCCACGGGTCGGCCATTGTTGTTTATCTGCTTGACTGCTGCGGGAGCCAATTCTGCAATAACATTGTTTCAAGTAAAAGTGTATGTTCAGTTTTGTATTTTATTTGATCTCCCGCATTTTATTTTGGGCACTAGGAGGTATTTTTTGGCTGAGATCTAGTTTCTTTCTCTTGTTGCTTGATCTGACTTTGCTATGAGGGGAAACACCATAGGCAACATAATTGGTTAGATCTCTAGTTGGGGACGAATAATCGGTTTGATCCATTTCGAGTCGACGGGAAGCGGTAGCCTGGTCGATGCTGTTCGCATTCTGATTAGGTGTTGATTTCGTATTACTGCTCAACGGTGACAGTACAACTCGTGGGGTGCAAGCTGATTTTGCATCCTAAAGGCGGGATGTTGCTTGTTTTCTTTTTCAGCCTATTCAAAACCTCTTCGCAGGATTTGGCCATAGGTTCGAGCATCAATTTTATGATTTCGCCCTCTAATTTGTCTACTATCCTCGGCATCAGCTTCTTCGGCCGTGTTAATCCTCCACATTCTATGTCGAACATCATCCGCGCACGTTACGATCTGAAAATAGATCAGTGAGATATTTAAAATTAAATTTAAAATCTAATCAAAACAAATTTTTAAAATACTTTGGTTACGTTGGTTGGAGACCATGCGACGCAAGCTGCTTCCGCACCATGGCCATCAATAAGCTTTAGCAGCGGACGAGGACCGCCACCAACTCTCCAGATGTAAGCATGATCATCACTAGATCCACTCAGAATGTATTTTCCATCACCGCTCAGACAAGATTTTATGTAGAACAAGTGCTGCTCGTGTCCTCCGTACGGTCCAACTAAAATCAACTTTTTTTCAGAAAAAGCTTTGGGTTATTTTTGTACTTTAATTTCATACCTGGATTTCCATCGTATGACGCGACATTGAACTCGTAGATAACATCATCCATTGCGGCAGCGTATAACAAAGTTTTCCCAGGTTTAAGGGAAAGACTGGCAATTCCGCTTCGACAAGTGAGTCCTCCATAATTGATTGTGGTTTTTTGGCAGAGGATCACCTTTAAATACGTGAACGTCGACGGTTTCTATAGAGAAATATCATAACTTAAACCGTTTTTTCTGGATAGAGTCTCTATCGCCATTATGTTCCGGTAAAAAAGCGCGGGAGAGCTCAGGGCTATATAACTTCTTCATTTCATGCATATTAATTAAAATTGTCAAGTCAAGTAAGGTTTCTAACTTGATATAATTATAATTTCAAAGATTCTGGCAATTCCGCACGTTTGCGCAGGTTCGTAGAACAAGACGTTTCCATTTAATTAAACTAGCGACAAGTGAGTCCTCCATAATTGATTGTGGTTTTTTGGCAGAGGATCACCTTTAACGTGAACGTCAAAATTAGAATTTTCCATTTTCTCGGCCAATTATGTCACATTTCATGCATATTAATTAAAATTGTCAAGTCAAGTAAAGTTTCTAACTTGATATAATTATAATTTCAGCTAATTCTTATTCTTATATTATGTTATTGAACACCTGTAAGTATATCGGGAAATTTTATTGACGCAACGTTTGACAGGAAAACGCCTCGTCTTCCATCAGTTGCGCAGGTTGGATCAGCTTGCCATTTAATTAAACTAGCTGTGTTTTTATTTTAACAACATTAAGTTCACCCCTTCATACTAGCTTTTCGTTGTTTTTTTTTTAAATTTTATTCTTGTTTTCTTCCATCTTCTCCTTAGCTAGAGGCAGGGTGGATTTGCTTGCAGGTAGGATTTGACGTGCAGATTGAGTTGTTACCTTTGAGTTAATTATACGACTGAGTCAAGAAGACATCACGAGTCTCGAAAAAAGCCAATTTTTGATGAATTTTAATCGGTTTTAATACGTCCAGGTGGCTTCAGTTATAGTTGTATAAAAATATCGAAGAAATTTCTTTTGAATTACATAGAAGATGCTACCGTATACTGACAAACTGTTTTTTCAGAAGGAATTGCTACAGCATTCGTTTTTAAAACCCGCACTATTTTATAATTTTACAATAGATTTTTTTTACTTGATGTATAAATAACCCCTGGTCCTCAGGAGTAGCATGTATGTTTTATGTTTAATAAATAGATATTTTTTTACAATATCGCAATATCACCTGCTTCCGGGATTCAAAGGACTGGCCTCTTTGCAAGAAAAAGAATTACTAATCAGACAAAGAATTCTAGATCAAGGGAAGGGAGTTTAAGCAAAATGAATACTATTCTACTCAGGATTGTAATCTGATACGTGTTTACCCTTAAGAATAGTAATAGGATAGAAGGTTTCATATAAAAGGATTTCAGGTGGTCAGACTCTTGCCTTCCTCCCCATTTCTTTCCGAATCAAAATATAGGCCTATACCTTTCCGTTTTCACATATTTCTGTTTGTGGCATTTTTGTGGATAAATTCGTGCTTTTACGTCAAAAGAGTTATAACCTAACGAAAACAGCATAAGGTTATCTCATTAGTGAATTGTTTGAGCTCATCTATTGGGTTATGATTTTAAGAAAAGATGGTTAGGTTTGATCAATTTGGAAACATTAGATTCTTAGGGATAAACCTGGGGTTAGTTCAAATCTATAAAGGGTTTTAATTCCATACATATACAATGATAGGATGCTAGTTCTAAATCTGTCAACTAAAACTAGTCTAGCCCATTTCATTCATTTAAAATTTTGTTCTTAAAAAAATGTCGAGCCAGAACTGTACTCGTGCTGCGCTTCTGCTTGGCCTAGTAAATACCTACATTTATCTACTAGACGGCAGAGAGCCCTATGAGAGAGACATAGGTGACAGATTACAGCACGAAGGTAAAGGGACCCCTTACCCGCATGACCAGCCCCGCTCTTATAGGTTATATGATTTTTAAGAGTATTTATAGTTGTACTGAAGTGACGATAAGTGACTAGTGTTGTTTGCGGTTAGGTTTTAGTTGTTATTCACGGGATATCTATACTTTCGATGTACAACTACAATGAACTTTGTGAGAAATTGTATGAGCTTACTAATAGGATCATGTGGCAATTCAATGGAAATAATGTTTGATTAAATTATTGAAATCTTCTGCATCATGGCCAAGATATGGCAAATGCAATTTTCCCCGCCCACGCAGTTCGTTCTTGGACCGAGAAAATGTAGGATGTAGAAAATCAAGGCATTACATATTTCATTTTAATTGAGGAATACGTTGGAAATCCATCACATTTAGTTATAAGTGATGGTTTCTAACATAATTCAGTCAATTTCAATGATAAATATACCAAAAGTAGCTTTCAGTTCGATTTAGTAGAGCGCGAGCATGCAGTATAGAGCCGGGCGGCTGTGTGTGTTATTCTTATTACGGAGTATAACATGGTCTGTTAATTATTATGGAGCCGGTAATATACACCGATGATGCATTCATGCTGTTGTTCCGACTGTGCATCGGTTGTTGCACGAATAAACGATGACCTTGTCCAAAACCGAGTCCAAAACCATTAATAGACCATCACGCCCAAGAAAAGTTATAATCAACTCCGTATGACTTAGAGCTGCAAGGAAACCATCTTTAGCCTACTTCAGCAGGCTCGCTGCTTTTGCCTGCTCATTTATAGGTGCACAGGACTCAAAGGAGTGGTTTTATTGGTGGTGTGGTGGTTGTGTAGTTGGCTAGGGGTTTGGCGGGTAGTTTTCGCAGGCTATCATCACCTCTGCTGCTGCAGTCGATCTGCTGTGCCATCATCGATCAATTTTTATTTAGTGCTCGCACTACTAAAGCTAGTAATCTACAGCGCGATATTAATAACAAAACTTCATATTATTGATGCTACAGAATTATAAGAGAGGAGAAAAAGGAATAAACGCATGTCGCGAGTCAAAGTAGTCGATGGACTCGAAAGCCCCCTAGTTCTGCGCCCCTGTGGTCGATTCCGGCGTCAAATATTTAAGAAAAAAAATTAAGATATCCTTTAAGAGAAGAATAATGCAAGAAAATGGAAGACAAATTATGTATCACTGTACGTACCACATCGTGTAAAGACTAAGGGCTAAAGGAGAGAGGCCTGAGACGCGCTACATCGCCGGTCGCCGCCTTCTTCCTTCGTCAACGAGAATAGGTGATGAAGAATTTTCTGTTCACAAGGCCGACCCGCCGGCAAATAATGCAAATGGAGCGCGCCTTATAGCCGACGCCCCCACCCCCAAGTACGCCCTCAACAGTTAAAAAAAAAAAAAAAAAAAAAAATAGCCGACGCCACCCCATACCGCAGGATAGTTTATGTAGGTGAATTAGGACTAGGCAATATTTTTCCACACAGACTGATGTGGACTTTCTAGCTTTGATGCTATGCATGTTGCTTAGTAACCTACCGAATGCTCAACCACATCCTGTGGTCCGATCCGATCCAATAAAATGCCATAAAAGCCTAGCATACTATATATAATACGAGTTGGAAGCAGCTTTTTTAAGTTAAACGCCTCGAAACAAAAAAGCTTGCAAAAAAGAGTCTGTTCCGAATTTTTATATACGAGCATCTTACGAGCAGTGAAACTAGGAAAGTGATAGTATATGTATCGTATCGTGGAATATATAAATATTTAAGAGAATAACTGGTAAAGTTTTTCAGGTTTATTGGCCTCAATTGGAAGACGGAGGCATTGCCCATACTTATGCATTGTTGCTGCGTTTTTCACTTACCAAAATTCATATGCAGCTGAATGTCTTGCATGGACAGTTCTGAAGGCAACGACAATCACTCCCACATTTTCCACATGAAATAAAAAGAAATAAAGGATTTGTCAATGATACAGAGTAAAACGGATTCATGCACGAATTCATCATCTGCTGGAAAGTAGTTTAATTTGATTATTAAAGGCGCGCAAACATGTGCGCGTTTTGGCGTTCTTACCTCTGGCTGGCACAGATGAATCCAGCAATATTGAACTGACAAGGTGATTCATTGGGGCCACACTTGCAGCTGCTTCCGCATTTACACATGTCTCTGAAATATACAACATAAAATTATACAAGATTCTTTTTCACAAAAAAAATGTGGGTATGTTACAACTCAGAACGCTTAAACACAAAAGAAATAGGGGATGCGGCACATCAATTCACTAAAGTATCGTTTTTTACGTTAGCTAAATGTAAAGTTGTCCCCCCAGTGACATCATGAAAAAAATTTCACAACATTCAAAGAAGCGAATAACGAGTACGGTAGTACATGAATGGAGAAAGGGATCGGACCCAACGGGACTTTAGCATGATGAATTTCGACGGACAAATATAATTATTAATTGCATAATAGAAGTGTCCTATGTATTAACGATAGTAAACTTCCAAATAGGCTACCATAAACAAGTTACAGGTGATAGTTAATAGCTTTCTTATACTAATGCTACATAATGATGATGGCCAGAAACCGCCACGCGCGGTCTTGGTAAACTCCAGATGAGTGAATTTCGGTATTTAGGCTCATCGCACAAACATGAAGGTCGATTACCATAACGTCGTCAATATATGAGTGGTCAGGGCGTTAATTTGCACTTATGCAGTTGGAAATACCCAGAGTCCAAAATTAATATAAGCTACCAATCGATTTTTCTTGATTCAAATTTCACCGAACATGAAAATATCGGAGAAATTTCTTTTGAATAATTACAGGGAGCACCCTATCGAAAATAGTCAAGTTGAAGCTCGATTAATAGGAAATAATCCCTCAAATCTTGAAAACATGGTAAAAGTGCCAAAAAGGAAACCACCAAACAACGATACCGTGCGGGTACGAATGGTAGTGGATATTTTGGACGCTACCGTAGTCTCCCCTCGATCGAAGAGATTACCGTTAAAGATCAAACTAGTGCTGGACATGTGGACATGGAAAATATTTGGGTGGGTATACGGTTATCCTCCACGTTTATGTAAGGCCGTAGAGGTTATACGGTAACGGCAGACGGAAGATCGGTCGACAATGTTCCTGCCAAAGATCAACAACCTGGCCGTGGTTTCGGACAGCACCGACACCGTTGATATTATTATTGAGTTTCCAAATTTGAATTGAGTTTATCTTTACACATGGCGCTTCAGCATTTCCCTCAAGGTATAGATTCTGTCATTTCCCCTCAAGTTTTTGATGAACAATAATACACAGAAGAAGTTTTAGTTTTAGTTTTAGTAATAGATTATAGCGGACGGTACCATCGGGTACCATATCAATATATATTATATAGCGGTGATCCAATTGGTGAAGAAAAAAAACCATGAGAACAGTTTTATATGCTCATTGGTTCGTAAACCTAAATCCCATACGGTTAATTATATAGCACAGAAAGATAAACTTTTCATTCAAAATGGTGACCCTGAAAAAGGGCCGATTTGAGTTGAGGCTTGATTTGACTGTTCAGTCAGTTAAGCGCGTTCGCCACGGATACGGCGGGCAAGTTGCAAGTTGGTGTCATCAAAAAGACACACCAAGTAAGCCTCGCTGGCCTCCTGAATAAAGGTCATCACGGCGGAACTCTGGAAACGCAATCACTTTTGAAGTCCTGTGCGATTTCTCGCAGCAGGTGCTGGAACGGCAACCTGCATGTGGATCAAATCATCAAAAGTTCAATCGATTTCTGGTAGCGACGGATCTCACGAAGAGCGACGGTACGGGCGGTATCGATGGGGTTTCTTGACACCACCAGTGCTGGCCGGGGCACTCTTACGACGAGCAGCCTTGGTGGCCAACTGTTTACGGGAGTGCCTTGCCACCGGGTGGATTTTCGAATGGTCTGCTTAGTACGAGTCATAGTGGATGCTATGAACACGATAGACTAACAGTAAAACTTAGGGTCCGAGTTATTTCACTTCTGACTCCGATTTCATCCCCAATCGCCCCTTTTCAGGACCATCAAAAGTTGTAAGAAAAAGACAATTGCTGCTCCGACCCTTTCCACTTTAGCAGTGTTTTCTTCATTATATTTAGACACTTCATTAATATCGTCTTGAATAGCTGAATGTTGAAGAATTGAAGTTGTTCAGTCTGTTCTAAAACTTACAAAGAATTCAGGGAATTTTTGTAAATGTTTAATTTGTACATGTTTGAATTCGAGGTCGGATAGACAAAGCACATTGAAAAGAATGAATATTTTCTTACCATTTTCTTACCAACCTTTAAAAATATCAAGGATAGGTTATTTCCCTTTTTGGTTTACTGACCGTTTTAATAAGGTTTTAACATCAAAAACTCACCTTACTTCTTAACGTACGCAGAGTTTGAAAGAGTACTATCTAACAGATACGCAAGGCAATCCCATCTCAGTTCGCCAATCTCATAAATATAGGCTACTCGGTAATTCATCTAATTATTATATTCGTTGAACCCCATCAAACAAAGGCTTCGTACCAAAACATTTCGAACTCAAGGTCTGTCCTGATTCGCCTTCGATCAACCTCAAAATGAACTCGTAGCCGCTCGTAGCGGTTTGCCCCATTCTCTTATTCGGAGAGCGGAACTCAATCTCGTATAGAATTTTCACTTTTACTGCCCTACTCGAACATGTTCATGACATTTCGAAAGAGATGAATAAACTTGCTATAGGCTAAGCGTAGGCCTAATTATAGACAGATTTTTTTCGTTTCTTTCATGTTTGGTGGCCCTTTTTAAACGAGACCAAGAGATAGAAATATACTTGGTGACGGCCTTTGTGCCTCCTCTGACACGGCGTGGCTAAAATGTGAACTTGTTACTTCGAAGTTATTCCTAATCGGTAGACTTCAGGTCACGAACTTGGCCCTCGAAGTCCACCGAATAGATGGACTACTTCTATTACGACTATTAGGTGGACTAGTAGACTTGATGCTGTTTTTCGTAATCCAGCGGTAGATTTGATGATAGCTAGATTTAATGTTTAACATGGGCCCCATTACGAACACAAATTGATTAATTTACTTAATTCTTCAATCTCACACACCCTAATTACCCTAGCGAAAGTTAGAAAGAACTACTACAATACATAGGCTACTATGTAATAATGGATAGTCTATATTATTGAGAGCCTTTGAGATCGACAGGACTTGCCCAAGATTTCAGTGTTTGACTTACAGTATAGATAGCAGGATTTGTTTACCCCGGTTCGCTTTTAAAGTCCAGCTGGACTTACCCCACTAGGCCTGCTAATTTTGGCTGCATGTTTAGACCTCTAAATCCACGGTTTCTAGCCTTAAAAATTGGCCAAATCCACGGCCTCAAGTCCACCGATTAGGTACTCCGAAGTCCAAGTCCGCCTTTTAGCCACTTCAGCCCTTCAGACACGGCGTGCTTGGCCAGTCAAGTTCGTTTGTGTTAAGGGAACAACGAGACTGGCCGTTCTTTCGTTAAGCCTGATGTTCCAGACGCACGAGGGATGAACCAAGCACAATGAGGTCAAGTAGAAGCAATAAGAGAAATGGTGGGAGATTTTCATTTTAACTTAAAGGAACCAATAGAACTGGTTGTTTCTCATTGAGGTACCGTAGTTTCGATTGGAACGGGTTGCTTTACTTGGACATTTGTCTTTAACACGAGCTTGACAAAGACGAACAAAGACATCATTGGCGAGAAAATTTTCCATTGGCTACCACCAAAAAAAAACGATTGTGGAACTTTGCCATCCATTATCCATAATCAGGTCAAACCACTGGTGTAGCTGCGATTTTCAGACGTAGGCCCTACCGTATTTCATTAACTATAACAAAACAAAAGATTATTATTAACAAAAAAATAGACACTTTCAGAATGGAGAAATGACATGCCTTCGATCAAGTGATCTCATGCCTCCAACACGAAAGGCAGCTTGCAGTTTCGCAATGTTGAGAGACTCGGTTCCCTCTTTTAAAATTAGCTTGTCATCAGCAGCCAACTGACGCAATCTCATCCGCAACTGAAAGCGAACTAGCGAAGCAGGTTTTTTCCATTCCAACAACAAAGTTGGAGCAATTTCCAATACACAACAAAATCCTGTTTTGCGCCCTCAACTGAGGGCGGCTGAGGGCCAATTTAACTTAAGTAATTTCATCTTCGAAAAGTTTGGAAAAAAGGAGGATTTCCTCGTTGGATGCCTTGGATGCCAAGACGGAACACGTCTGAACTTTTGTTTCTTTTCTCGTCAAGTCAGAACCTCTCCTTGAAGTACACGCAATAGCAAATTTCCCGAGATACCGACGTCGATAAATAATAGTCGAAAGCCGTGGTAATAGTGGATCAATTCGTCAGAATTTCT
>JAKUCG020000068.1:0-358500 GCA_022539655.2 Ceriodaphnia dubia | reverse complement strand
TCGGCCTAAGGCCTTCTGTGGAAATCAATCAGTTCTGTGCGATAGCTTGCATTCAACTCGAGTGCAATGCTACGCATACACTGGAACAATTTTTAAACAAAATTACGAACAGGACCAATCCTACTTCACTCTGTCAAATGCAGTTTCCCGGGGGGATTTTTGTAGAAGAAAAAAGACGCTATGCCAATTTCAATTCTCTCTGCATATCTCGATTTTATCACTGTGGGTGGTACCGAAAATTCAACTTCGTAGGCGTAGTTTGAAGGAATTCAGAGTTTAGTCGATCGCGATTGGCCGCGAGGGTCACGTGACAAAAACCGCACTAGTAGTATGCTCCACCTGTTTGAAGGAACAGAGCTAGGTTTTCCGACAGTTCGCTGGTTTTCCGACAGTTTAACAGAATTCCCATAACTTGAGCTTAATTTTTACTTAAATCTCAAATCTCTTGGCTTCTGATTGGCTGAAATCAAGCTTGAACCTTGAAAGTAGATGTTCTGTGAATTTTTTGTGTGCTGGATTGGTGGATTTTTTAAGACTATATGTCTAAATCGATCTTTTATTATTTGTACCATGCCCATGGGCCTGCTGTAGGCTAGCTACAACATTAAGCATAATTTAACTACTGATGCTTACCTTGTTAATTATTACTTGTGTTATTCAGGCTTTTTTCACCTACCTGTACTTGAGTTCCATCGCGTTCTTTACTTACGTTTTCTGCTATTTGCTTCAATCGACTAAAAAAAGAGAAGATCAGAACCATAAGGGCACATTCAGGAAGTCTCGAAGGCTGTCTAACATGACTAGTTGTCCATCTTCCGAGGAGAGCGATGGCTCTAAAAATAACACCACCGTTCGATACAACACTGCCATGTCCACTGAAACCGAATACGCCGATTCGTCGGTCGGCCGCTTTATCGTCAGCGGCACGGAAAGCCAGCGCAGAAGGTTTAGCCGAACGGACTCGGATATCATCAACGCCGAAACGTCAAAATCTGCCGGCCAAAATCAAAATTTATTACAAGAAAAGGAGGGCATACAATGGACTTCACCTTCTGTCAAATTCGATCTAGCTGACAAGCCAACCAGTGAAACACTATCTTACGTACTGGGGAAAAGAAATAGCACCACTAGTACGATCAGCAGCATCAGGCGCAAGTCCAAGAAAATGAAAGTTTCCGACAATGAACACAGTCACGGCAGCTTCTTTCTTCGAGCAGGAGCAGTAGGTCAGTTACCAATAGCATATTATTCAGTTTTACCTAAAATAGTTTATTGGAGATTTCTGTATTTATTAAATTGTATTTAAAAGGTTTCGCGTTGGGGACCATGATTTACGACGGGCTTGAGTTCGGAGCTTTCCTTGAAGTCCCTTCCGATTCGCCTTGTTTCGTTTTACTCCGAGGGCTCAATCCCTTACTCCACGCGGCCTTCGTCTTTTTACAAATGTATTTCATCTTTATTTCAGCAAGAGTAAGATTGTATAGCTTTCATTTAACTCCAAAACAACAAGCAAAATATTTAATATCTTTTTGGTCATCCTTATTAGTTGAACATACATAAATTCAAAGCTATTGCCCGATTCGGACTGATGCACTGTCTGGCGACTAATGTGTGCGTTTGGGTTCGAACGCTGGTACGCGAATCGCTTAAAGAAATCAATTCCTACGCGCCTTACTACGAGAAGGCCAAAGCGCAGGTGAAATTAAGTGCTCCAACAGCTTCCGACAAAATTCTTCATCATATTGCGGAAGCCGTAGCCGTCGCTGTCAGTAACAACGAAGACACTAGCGAAGGCGTTTCAAGTTCTGAATTTTGTATGTGCTTTATAATTAACTCCTTATAGTTAACGGGTAACTAAACTTTTACCTTGTCTCCATTTGAAGTGAACGATACTGTGGCTGGAGTAGTCGATGCCGTTGCCAAAAGTGTCAAATCCAAAAAAGTGATGAGCCTATGGGAGTTGACGGGCAACGTCTCTTGCGGCCATCGCTTTGTCCTCGGTGACTTAATTATGGATGCCGCTCCATTCCTCTATCCGTTCCTGATAGAATATTCGCTAATCGGAGCAGCAGTCATCTACGTCACCTGGTCCCATATTGGAGTCAATCCCAAGTAATAGGAAACTACCAAAAAATTATATACGATCTCTCAGTACCGTACTAATTTAGTTGAAAATCCATGTATGTAGGTACTATCAGACCGATGACAATAACCAGAGCAATTTACCAACATCGATCTTTGGGAAATCTCGCCAGTTGAGAATTGATTGCACGGGCGCATATAAAGGTCTGTTCATAGGCCTCATTTTCTTAACGGCGTCGCTCTTGTGTCTCGTCCTCTTTTTCATCTTTATCCCTCAGCCGCAATTTCATCGTTTGGGCTTGATACTGGCCGATGCAGCTCAGTGTGTTTTGCTTCTTGTTTCGCTCTGCGCAATGGCCATCGGTGCCTATAGGTAGGTTTTCTTGGGTGTCCCCAGTTAAACTAACACGAATAAAACATTTGTCTAACTGAAAAACTAAGGACTTCAATTTTAATTCTTATTTATTACATTAGGGTACGAAGTCTACGTTTCCATGACGACTATGTGGAGGAACTTGGCACTATTTTGCTTCGCATATCTGCTCTGGGCATGTTTTCCTATTCCGTCTTTTCGATGATCGCCGGGGCGCTGACTGAATCGTCTAAATACGAGCCGCCTTTTTTAGTATTCATCAACGGCTTTCTGTCCGCTCTTGAAGTGACGGTACAGACGCTCTACATCTCGGACATGTCCCGGCGGAGCGTCAACACTCCGGAACACAATCAAGAGAAACCAGGCCGACAGTGCGTCACTTTTTTGTTGATAACCAACATGACTCTTTGGCTTGTCTACACTTTCGAAATGCAAAAAGTCGAAGCTAATCCCGTTCAGCTGAATTTTTATGGATTTCTGCCTTGGGCTATCATTCAACGCATCACGCTACCGCTCTGCATCTTTTATCGCTTTCATTCGGCTATTGTCTACTCGGAAATTTGGAAGAACTCTTATCGATACCATGCCCATCAAAAATAGGGAAAACTTGGCTTTATGGGAACTTTCTAAATATCTTAAATTAAAACAAACAATAAAAGACCAGATTTGTGTACCGTATTAGGTGATGTAAAGGTGTTAACAATAAATTAGCTTAATTGGATATCCTCTTGTTCTCTTTATTTGTCCTCGAGGTGTTATGAATAGTTTCCGTTGAACTGACGTCTTGAATGACAAATTATACACACAACAACAATGATATCAAGAAAAGGTAGGCTCGGCTTGTAATTAGCATGTTACATTCGTGGAAAAGGCTTTCCCACTTATTAGGTGCTTCCCGGTGCCGCGAGGAATTTGCGTCATCGTAGCCTACTTCCGCGACGATACACCCTTAAGCGAGATTTCGTAAAATGAGCAAGTCCGCCAGCTATATAGCTCTCTTCTATTAAATAGGTGTTGAACCAAGTACTACCTATTCCAACAGTCTTCCGCCTCGATAGCGACGCTCAACTTGTCGGTTGTTTGCTTTCTCAGCAGTTTTTAAAAAGATTTATAGGCAATCATGAAGTCGTTATTGACGACAACATATTTAGTGCTAGGTGCTGCGGTAGTCGCCAGTGCTTATTCAGACAACTCCAGCATTTCGTCTTCTTGGGCCCAGCTGCAAATCTCACCCAACACTCTTGGCTCCATGCCGTACGGCAGTTTCCGAGTAAACATCTACGAGCACTCTAACAACCACAGGATTACTACTCCAAGTCGGAAAAAGTATTTCTACACCCCGATCGCGTTGCTCAATCACAAAAGTGCGGCCAGTGCCTTCAATAACGTTACAAAACAACCAGAGATGCGTTTTCAAATCGAAATGTGGAACGAAAAAGTGGAAAGTGGCGTAGTCAAGTTCTTAAACGATTTCCTCGACGAACGTGTTAAATCTAACCAGGTGCAAGTTATCCCCTTTGAGAAAGTTATACTGGCCAGCAGTTCCCCATCGACAGTCTACTCTTTGTCCAGCACTTGGCTGCCGTATCAACTTCACAAGTCACTTTGGTTCACTCTATCGTGCTTTGAGCAAAAAGAGTGTGACCAACTTGCGGCCAACATGCGGTTCAGCCCCCAGCAATTCGAGCAATTTAAACTACTTTTCAGCCTCGAGTCACAAACGTCGCAAACCAAACAAACGGCAATTCAAATCAAGGCCATCGTTTCCGGCGAAATGGCCACCGCTCTATTGCAGCGATTCAGCCAAGACAAAGAGGTTTTACTTACGGCGCAGGATGAGAAGCGGTTGTTGACTGAAACGAAAACAAACATCATCGTTGATACGTTCGATGAGCGAGATGTACTGTCCCCCAATTCCGAATCGCAAATCTATAATATGTTGAGAGATTTGCTAGTCGCATCTAGGATAACCATCAAAGAACAAAGTGACAAAATGTGGGATTCCGTTTTCTGGAATGATGATAATTACCGGCCGGACAAAAGTTCCAAAACTTTGAACGATATGTTTAGTAAATTTGACAATGAAACCCAGAGAAAACTGTCGGACGCCTATGAGAATACCAATAAATTTGGGAGTGGTGTCGAAGCAAATTTAGGCTTCATATCCGGGAAGGTAAATTTCGAGACAGACTTTTCGCGCCATGGCTCCAGTTCGAAAGAAGGCATTGCCAAGTTCTATAAGGAGAGTAAAGATCACGTCGAGTGGGATGGAGTTAGATTCGTTCCGAAACCACTGTTTCTTAGTCGAATCAACTTGGGGAAATTAAGCGACAGCCAGACGTTAACAGATCGCAGTGTCCGTGTCCGGTATTCAACGGCCGTCCTGTCCATCGCCATCAATTTTGTCCAGTACGCTAACTTGGCTCCCATTGACGATTGGCGAAATCTCCAGGAAAATGTTGCTAATTTAACAAAGGACTTGCATGGTAAAGAAAGAATCTTTAAATTACATAATAAACTTTTTAACCTGCTAACCGCATTTCACCCAGAAACGATATTCAACGTCTCGCGAGTTAAATCGTCTCTCGCTGGCGAGCAAGCCGAACTTCAAGCTACCATTATCAATTTGACACGAGAACTAAATGGTATGAAAATTAAGGAATTTTTCAATGGATGAACTTGACAGCTTTTGTCTCTTCGTTTACAGAAACGCAAGTTATTGTCGATAATCTCAAGAGGAAACTGAACGGTAACAATTTCTACCTAGTTTTAAATACAAGATTATCAGAAATAATTAAGAAAAGTTTTAATTTTCTCAGAAACGAATTTTACCGCTGTCGAGTCGAAGAAACAACTGAATAGCTCGTCTTTCATCATTGAACAATTTAAAGCTCGATTAAAGTATATGGTTTTGAATCAAACCATACTAGAAAAGGAAAACAGATTATTCGACTTGATGACGGGGACGAATCCAAGCTTCGAGGAAATGGAAAATCTCTTACAGGAAGGAGTAGACATTAATTGCATGAATCAAGTGGGGCTGACACCACTCCTTCAATTACTAGCGACAAATCCCAATGAGAAAGACAATTTGACTGACGTCATGAATATTTTGATTGAGCACGGAGCTGAGGTGAACGCCACGGACTTGGACGGATATACCGCACTCCATTACCTGTGTTGGAAATACCAAAACGACAACTTAATCGACGTAGTGCGACTTTTGATTGAAAGCAAGATCAATTTGAACTCGAGGGACCATCGTGGGTCGACAGCACTCCTCTTCTTGTGCCGATTTTACGACAAAGAGAACTTGATTGACATAATTAAGCTTATGATAGGGAAGGGAGTCGACATTAACTGCAAAGGAAAGGACGGATGGAGCGCCCTCCTAATCTTGTGTGCAATTTATCCAAGAGACAATCTAATCGACTTAGTTCGACTTTTCGTAGAAAATGGAGTGGATACCAACTCTAAAACAAACGACGGATGGAACACTCTTCACTACTTGTGTCGAAACTATAAGCAAAACAGTTTAATGGAAATCATTCAGATTTTAATGCAACAGGGTCAAGTTGATGTGATATCGAATGGCCACGACGCGCGATCCATTCTACGTGGAAATTACGCAAACGGAAATTTAAATGACATTTTGAAGGTCCTGGATGAAAAAATAATCGCATAAGTTAAAAATAGAAAGTGTTACTGTATAAGGTCAATTACAGTAAGCTGACGTATTTTTGCATTTCGAATACCGTACATCAGAGCTTAAATTTGCATGAACAACAAAGTCCCCTTCATAGGTATTAAAGGGTTTTCATCAAGCCGAAAACAAATTTCGAATTTCGAAATACTACAACCTCTCTAAAATTACATCTTCCACTTGAGTATTTATTTTGCAAAGAATTCAATTTAGAAACAAAACACCAATTAAAGCAAGCACCTCTCCAGGAGATGGAGGATGATAGAGTTGAACACTTGATATCAAGATTTAATATCACGCGCTCTACCGACTGAGCTAATCAATTTATTTATGTGTTGCCGCACAATGGATCATAAAGCTAAATTTAAAAAAAATACCAATAAATATTCAGTATCTTGTACTACTAATACAACCAAAATAGTAGTGTCATTCACAGCACAACCTTCGCTGTTAATGGAATGTACTACATTGGCAACTGGTGGTAGACGTGGTACTAGAAGAAATATCCAGAATGCTGATCTACCTTATTACCGAATTCTCAATTGTTAATATTTAAAAAAACCTACGTACAAATATGGAAAGTTCGAAATGGACCTTCTCAATGATTTCCTAATCCATAAGTACGCGCTCAGCAATGCCGGCGACCCGCGACCTCTTCAAATTGGAACTATAATCAAAAAGTAACACTGGATGATTGTATGTTAGCATGAATGATGTCATGTTGTGATTCAACACGTTGCTAAATACAACATAAATATACGAATAAGTAAGGTAAGAACAAGAAACTAAACGTTCGTGTTTTTTTTAAAAGACTGTCAACGTCAGGCAAAGTGGGGTTGGTTTGCTGGAGCGAGCAATGGACTGTTGCGTACTACTCTATTGGCGTTCATTTTAAAATTAAAAAAGAGATAAATACGGCCAACAACTTCAAACTTAACAATATTCAACATTACGGACAGGTTAAAGGAACAACACACATAAACTATAATGTAAGTGTAGTGAGGTGTGTAAGGGAGGAATTTAGGGATTGAGTCAATTTGTCAAGATTTCCGGCTATTCATAAATTTTACGTATGTCTCAAATAGACGTCGTGCGCACCTGTTCGCGACCTGTACCTGCCTTATAAACCAACCATGCAAAATCAAACTGACTGGAAAACCCTGAAGAGTACCAGACATGAAAGATTTGACCTTGGTGTGTATTACGAGGAAACATGGGAACTTTCGCATTAATAATTACTTGTTGTGGAAACCACGTAAATACAACAAATAAAAAAAAACGTGTAAAACTTTCTGGATTTGGTTTTTTGTGTTTCTTATTTATGACGAGGTGCGTTAGACCAAGCATTCCAATGTGTTGATAGCGAGGCAAGGCCGGTTTCTCGTAAGGCTTGCCATCCGGCGGATTTGACCACCTCACCAGAATTATGACGGAAGTAATCCAAGGCATATTTTTTCAACAACGGAACATCTTGGATGTCAGCCAACATCAATATTTCCGCACAGTTGTCCGTTGAGAGACTCTCCCTTAAAACATCTTCACATTTCAAGTGGAGCAACTGTACTTGATAAGTTTTAGCCACTGCCAACAGCTTCTTCGCTGTCTCTTCTGTCTCCTCCATTTCGTCGGTATAGAAAAAACGTAGCATGGCTTGAAACACTTCGGGTTGGCAATTTTCGATCTTCAAGGTTTCAATTGAGACTCTGACTTTTCCGTTGATTTCAAATATTCTAGCAAATACTGGACTCCTGGCACTCATAATGGTCTTGTGAGCTTTGAATGTTTGCTTTCCAACGATGAACGTGATATCACTCATTCGTCCACTCTCAAGAAAATGCCCAAGATGTTGAGTGATTTGACCTTCAGAAGTATTGTCTAGTCTTGGGATTTTGCTTCTTGAAGGGTGTGAAGAATCAATGACCTCACTTTCATAAGAGAGTTGACAGTGTAGAGTGAGTACATCTTCCTTTAAATACTTGCAATTCTTATCCAGCAAATCTTTTTGGGAAAGAAAATTGAGGCAACCATAACCTGACTTGTTAAAAGTGTGAAAATGTTTATGTCTGTGACAAAAGGTTCCGTTGGTATTATCTAGAACACTCATGACATATTTAACTGTTACTTGAGCATCATCAGTTTTCAGACGTAAGAAACAAGCAATGAAATCTTCATGGTCTCCTTTGGAACCTTTAGGGTAACACACTAGTTGCCACTTAAATTTCTCATCGCCCTCTGCTGAAAAGATTTTCGAATCAATGGATTCTCCGTTTTTCATGGTTTGACTTTTAAAGGTAAAATTGCCAATCGACCAAGTAAAGTCGACAGAGATTACAATACCTTGCGTATGTTGAGAGCAAGCTGTTTTTTGTCTCACAGCATTTCTCAATAACAATGAGTCCTTAGTCACCAGTTCTGATGCTTTCTCCATTTACGTACTTAAGAACTCCTAAAGAGACAATGAGATATGAAATTAGGGAAGTTTCAAGTGCAAAGCCAAAAGACTGCAAATTAAGTGCAAAGACGTCACGACGAGTAGACGACACCGACGTTTTCTATTTATGATTTGCATGTTTGTTTTATTTTATAGCCATCTAGTGGTGTGTATTTTAGTGCTTTTTTGCAGCTACATTAGCGTTGGAATCAAGAAGAGAAGTTTATATGAAGCAGAGACGAATTGGAAATGAATAGAATGATATTGAAATGAATGTAAATATTATAGTAAACTTGAAGGAAATCAACACTTGAGGATAAAAACTTGAAATCCTTTGAGATTTTGGCGACGACCGACGAGACAAACGTATTATCGGGCGTCATCATGATCAGTCGATCGGGCTTTGATGACATGTTTACGAGAATGTAGACTCATAACTTCATCCGTTCATTTGTTCAGTGCTAGCGAAAGTATTTCCGATTGTACGACTACGAGAAACTAAGAAGGGGTATTTGATCAAAACAGAAACCAATCGTACCGGGTACCACACTTATAAAATTCCCCGCCACCTCCTTCTTTTGAGAGGAATGTAGTCCTTTTAATTCAAGAGAGATAAAATTTTTGAAAAGTTTCATTCATTTCCAGCACTGAGCACTGCTAATAATAGTGCCGCAAGCGCTTTGAGGGCTTTAAACTGAAACTGGCAGTTCAGTAGCGACCATAATGTAAATAGGACTGAGAATGCATTAGCGCATTAAATTTCAACCAATGAAGCGACTAAAAAATTTATACTGGACAACCTTACACTTTTTGTATTCAAAATTGCATCCACGCCTGATGGACCATTTCGTCGGTGCTTATAACAAAACGTTCAGAAATGTCTAGAAATGGCATTTGCATATTACGTGATCGAGATAAGCTTCATATGGCGCTCAAACTGTGGATTCTTTAAGGTTTCCTTGTTGATTTTCCCTTTGGTTCCTTCTTCTCGCGATTGTTCAGATGATTGCGGTGAGCGGATTCTGTATTAAAATTCTGGACTAATTCGCGCGCTCCGACTTCTTTCCGTAGCTCGGTAAGTATTTGATTGAAGGTTGGGTATCCATTTGGGTATGGTGTTATCCATTCGTATCTCCATTCTCTGATTACTTCTTTTGGAATAACACTGATAAGTGCATTTGATACCACGAACCCTAAGGCTCGTGGATCGCCTCCCATTTCAACATACGACCGTGAATGGCCGTCCACAATGTCATATAGTCTGCGCAGATCTTGTAGGGAGTTTGCGGTCGTTGGTAATGATATTAAAGCTTCCATATGGGCTTCTTGAATAATGTTGGGGTGTCCAAATGTGTCCTTTAATTCATTGACTAACAAGTTGTAGCTGGCTTCTGTATAGTTCCAACGGTAGCGGTCTACTACCTTGCGGGCTTTATCCGTCGTCAGTTTCCTTAGATAAGCAAACTTATCTATGACACTCAAATTTGCCGTGTGGATGCCACTTTCAAAAGCAGTCCACCAAGCTTGCCATTCGAACGGACTACCCGTGAATGTTTCGTATCGGATTTCCGGTAGTTTCCTTTTTTGGTTCATTTCGCATCTTTGCGAGTTCGATTTCAAGGACAGTTTTTTCGGCTTGGATGGTAGCAATCTTGGCCTTCAGTAGGTCTACCTCATCTTTATCCGATATTCCTCCTTGTGTTTCCTTCATTCTCACACTGACACTGTGCTGCGATGAGCCAACTAAACTGGACACTAAAAGAAAATATAAAGAGAATCATTATATTTTCATTAGAGTTAGAATGCATTTTGTTTGACTATGTAAACAAAAGGATCTCACAGTACAAGAGAATAATGTATGAACTTTTGTGAATACCGTAAGAACTGCTAATTAAATATCATTCAACGCGTAAAAGAGTTAGTAGGGAACACTGCACTGTACTGTTCTTACTTTGGTTTTTAGTTTTTTCTTGTTAATAATTGGTCTAGCAGGTGGCAATTTAAAATGTGCGAAGGGGTATATCAAACGACGACGACGAACGGCGGACAAAAACACTCTGCAAACGGGTTTTAACAGATTTTACAAAGCAGTATTAGGCAGGGTTTTGTTACAATACAAACGGCGCAATGATCCACCGGTAGCCTTGGGCCGGTAGGACGAAAGTTGACGGTCCTAGTTTTCTTACTTATAATATAACAAGAGACGGCGTGGCACAGTGTTTACACAAAATATGTTGAAACTTGAAATGGGCTTACTTTCGTTAAAGAATGTCGGCCAAATCGGTTGGTCAATAAGGCGGTTGGAACAATGTTATAAAAGTAGTAATCGAGAGATCGACACTGCACAACTGCACCCTTCCTTGTTTACAATATCACATGGCGCAACTGAAAGATCCATAAACACACTAAATGTAGTAAGTAGTAAAGACACAGTAAATAGGCTAGTGAGTAGTAATTAATGATTGACTGAGTAATTTAATCGCTAACTTCATCACAAATTCTTGTTAGCATTCGCAATATTAGTTAATGAAATCCCTCTCTCTTAAATTATAATAATAAATAAAAGAGAAGCACCTCCGTATAATAACCGTTTACTACAATTAATCGTGGCGGGACTCGAACCCGCAATTTTCGGATGTCATCATTGGATAGAAGTCCGACGCCTTATCCATTGGGCCACACGATCACATTTTTATATCCATGCGAAATTCAAATCTTTTAACTTCCAGGTTACGATTGCCCAACGGTGAAATTGTAACGTGTACTAGGGATAAATGTTGGGGTTCCTCTACCTATCCCATAATATCATGGAAGCATATTTTTGTGATGTCAAATCGTAGCATAAACCCCAACCAACATTCTAGATTCCTTCTCAATATAGGGCCGTGTTTTTGTTATTCCACGGTGCCCAGCAATCTAAACAGATACTGACTTCAGTTATTTTTTTCGTAGTTGCAACAACGAAAATGAATGGGAGTGAGGCAATCTGATGGAACATGGAAGCTTCGGACAAGTTTGGCTCGCCCAAGACTTCCCATTGAATTCATTGATGAACAGGTTGAAGTTGGCTTGTGTGTATGGAATCTGGTAACAGTCCAGTAATTTGCACGGTTGCATCTTTTGTTACATCGCCTTTAGATAAGAAAATTTAGATAGGCAAAATCCTGTTCAATCGTAGACCCTCAAGCCGTCGTCCTGTGGGATTGTCTGAATAAGTGTCGTAATTAATCCAGTAGTATACTACGCATGTATACAAACTTATTGAATGCGATATTACTTTTAATATATAATTATAAGCCCGGTTAGCTCAGTTGATAGAGCGCGGGACTTTTAATCCTGAGGTCAAGGGTTCAAGTCCCTTATCGGGCGAGTATTTTAACAAATAAATTGATTGATTTATTAATTTTTTTCGTTGGGACGGAAGTCCCCACTCATAAAAAATAATACATTAAAAAACGGTCTTCAGTATTCTTATTCGTCAAATTATCTTGAAAAATAAAATATATTATACAAACATATAAATGTTAACATTTAACAAAAACGAAACAGTTATAGTTTTATCAGTATCTCAAACCTCCCTCCATTTTACTCATCGTACCTTTCGCACGGAAAGCAGAAAGCTTGCCAAAAACAAAACGTCTCCGATTATTGGCTTTTTATTTATTCAACAACATAGGCTACCATAATATGTCATAGACTACTTTTTAGTGTTTAAGCGACAAAAGATCGATGGCAACTACCCAACTACCGTCATTGAGTCTTACTAGGGCAAGGATTGGACTCTTGGCAGGGCCTATAGACATAAGGTTGGATGAGCCGGAACATTTACTGGACGGACGAAGGGTGGACGTATTTAGCGTCACCAGTCTTGACAGCCGGGAAATGGAACCGTAACTCTAATTAGCAAACGTCGTCTCCTCATTATAGCGTACCTCATTCTCGTGCCATCATGGTAACTCCGAAACGCGACCAAATGTACTGGTCTCGATGACCAGTACATACATGTTGATATGGACGGGACTCGTATCATCGTATTTGTGTCAAAATTTGGACTGCGGATCGACTATCGACTATTCCAGCAAGAAAATGTATTGGTGCGACGTATAGGCTACATCTCGGTCGCATCGCTTGAGAGAATCGGTTTAAACTGTCACTGCCCGTTGAAACCCTACGAACGGAAAACCGAGTTTTTCCTAACATAAACTCTTTGACAGAACTTCAGGTACCGATGCATGAACGGGCATAAAACAATGGGTGCAGCATCCAGAAAGTTATTGTTCGTTTAACACCGGAAGATATACTAATTGAGGATAAATATAACGCGGCACTGCCCTCAATCCTTCCGACTCGTAAGCCCATACGCACTTAAGTTGATAGATGAAGTTAAATAGACGCCATGACTCAGCTACAGCTGCATTTCATCAGAGGTATTTCATTGATCATTGACGCGCCATTAAACTGAAAAGAGTGGCCCAATTATACTTACCTTATCATCTACTCGGTAGACCGAACACCCCGGCTCAAAAGTTACAAAACTGCCGCAATACGACGGCCCGTATATCCATCCATCGTAGATTTGCGACAGTGCTAATGACTGTTGCGGTATAAGGCATATTGGCGTAACTGCTGGCAGGTAATAAGAGAAATAAATTCCGTTAGTGACGAGGGCATGCAGCATGGCGGAAATACCGGCTCCAATAAGAAGGGGCTCTTTCAACGATTCCGTTAGGAAACTGGCAGCATATAACAGCAACAGGGAGTCAAAATGTCACCTGACTTAATCGAAAGAAGAACGATTTCGAGACATCGTTACTCTGCCCAACAAACCGATGAAAATCCCTCTAAAAAAACTTTGCTCCCTCAGAATCTTAAATTACCGAAATTGTCTAAAAACGATCGCAGTTTCTTTCTCCTCGATTTGGAGTTGACGAAAGTTTGCGGCTCTCGAACCTATCATTATTAGCTATATTTTCTATACACCTATGATAGGAAACCAGTATGAAAATCGCCGACGTGAAACTGCGGATGGGACATCGATTCTTCGTCCTCGACCATCGTCGCCCCATTATCTTGACCCGCAGTGTGGTTTTCGCCGACGTTTAGGCTATTTCAACACGATGCCAATGAAAAATCGAGTTTCGTCGATAGACTAGGCTATCAACCGATGAACCCGGTCATCTATAGCCTAATTTAGACTTTCTCTAGTTTCTCCTGACCTACTGGAAAACAAATAAAAAACCATGGAGAACTTGACAAATCTGTGAATCACCTCGAAAATGTACGACGTTACATTACAATTTTACAATACTTCCGAATGAGTAATATAGATCAATATTTAATATGCGTATGAAATTTGGCGGCAAAATGACTTTTTCCCGTTCAAGGATAGCGGATGCTAGAAAAGAACTGTATTGGGATTCTATGTTGAATCTCATCAATTTGTAGCAATATATAGGCCATCTTAAACGTTCGCAGATTCTTGGTACGCTGCTGCATTCCGTATATAATGAGAACATCCCATTCCATTATTGATATTTAGGCTACAAAAGCACACTAAAAGTGAGATTTTCCGCACTTTGTTCTTAAAGTTATCTAGTTTTTGGCAACCTCGTCGAAAAAGAGTTTAGGACTATCGTATAAAGAAACCCATATCAAGGAATATATGTAGGCCTACAGATAGAAACCTTATGGGATCAGATGATTCGAGATAAAAACAGTCCTGAATCATCCGTCCGTGAACTTTAATGACTACGGCAAACTGACGAAGTGACGATCGTCTGCTTCTGCTCGTCGCAAAAAGGCACAACTGCGAAGTTCGCTTCAGGCACTTTTTCATTGTTCCATACGCCATATTAGAAACACTTTTTCCGAAAAAAAAGCTGATATAATTATAATTCAATCTTTTTTTTTCCAATAAAATATTTTTTTGAAGAAAAAATGTTTTTGCGTAGTTTGAAGCTTGAACTAGCTTTGAAGTTTGAACCCACCTTTGGAGTTAAGTATTAGTGTGTCAAGGATATAGCTGGTAAAGGAGGTCATACGACCTCTTTTAGTCCTTTATCGCTTGAACAATAGGTCAACTGTTGTGATTCCCACTTGCTGATCCATCCGTCTGTTATATTTACCTTTCTTGATGTCAGTCTATGCGAGTGTATTGCCAAGCGAACGTATCTCGAACCGGTCGAGAGATAAACGTTTCCAAAGTATTGACATATTCCAAATATAATTAATACACATAACATACAGCAACGGGTGAAAGTTTCCTGACGCGATTTTCGTAGCCTACTATGCGCTTTTACTTTACATCTACCGGTAGTTCTTTGCTTAAGGGTATACCTATTTTCTTACCCTTCCCAATTGACCGGGGTCAGAAGGGGTGAGGGGTTAGTTTTTTAAACGTAACTATGAGTGGGTATAAAATAAAAGCAGCCAATTTTTTAATCCTGTCAGGAAACTTTCACCCGTTGCTGTATGTTTCCTATGAAGCCTGAACTCAATGAGCTAACAAAAATGAACCATCGGAAAATTCTTTCAAATTGTTTCAAATCAATGGGATCGCTGTATTTGTTCGAGAAATCCGCACTGGGCTGGGGTGGGCGCTCGTACCTGCTCATACAATTTGGTTCTTCAAGTTTTTGTAAGAGATATGTGATGGTATCGATGGTCGCGCCCGGCCGGATAAAGGCAAGGAAGATGCCCGAGTCTGCAGTGGTATAGGCTACAGTTGGTTGCTCCCAAGAATGTGTTCAAAATATATTAACCAACGTGGCGGGTTGTGCCCCGATGCGCTCTTCCTCGATGCGAACCATTCAAAAGTGAAACCGAGAAAAAAGCCCAGTTTTTCTTTCTCTTGTTTTAGCAGGGCACAGCCGGAGATTTCCATGATCATGAAACAAGAGTAAAACAAAAATAACCCGTTACAATAATTTGTTTGAAAGAAAATTCAAAATGGCCCATCGAACCTCGTCATCCTGGAAGAAACGGCCGCCAAAGATGCTGTTTGAGAAGGCTCCCCTGGGACTCCAAGAGAGGAGGTGATAGCGAAGCCGGTTGTTGCAGGAGGACAGATTTGACGGAGTCGACCACGGTCTGACGTCCTATTCGAACATGAGGACCCACCGCTGTCCACCAGTCGATCAACACAAAACATTATCGAGTATAAATTTAATTAAGAGTGGATCGGAAAAAGCGGTAAATACTGTACATGGCTTTTCAAGATCCGTTTTCGTGGCCGGCTTTTTTTTTTAAAGCGTGTGACGTTTCAGGTTGCTCCTAATCGTTGAGTCAATTTCCTTGGCTGGCACTTTCGATTGAATGGTCTAATGGCGGACCTCGTGAGCATCAGTACGGTAGCCCTCAATACTAGCTGATGGTGACAACATTTTCATTAATTATACAGCAATCAGAGTTTCCTACCTTAACAGAATAATTACGCTATGATTACGATGATAACACACAGGTCGGCTAAGGTTTACAGGCTCGAATCTTCAGGCACTTGTTGCCCTGGAAGCAACGAATAACTGCAGCATGAAGACTGTCAAATCAGGGTAGAGACTAGAGAGCCAAGCCGATGCAGCGAACGAGATTCAACGTCGGTCGATGGTCCAATCATCAGGCGAGGGGAGGAACATCGTCGACGGGCTTGTTCATTATTTGCACCAGGGTTGGGACGAGTGCGATCTTTTTTGAGCGCGCTTGTAAGCGCGCAAATCAATTGAATTCAACTCTAATTTTTCAATTTTTCATGACGGCGAATTGGAGATGAATGTTGGACTGGCTGCCGCTCAAATGTTTGAGTACGACATTGACGATGAGGCCTTGGTAGGAATGCGACAGGCGGAGCAGAAACAGCTGCAGCGATCCCAACAACATGTTGACGACGTTGAGATAGTGAATCAAGGCATCGGGATCGTCCTTTATCTGTTGGACGGCGACTGCCGCGGCGTCACACACTTTCCGTTCTGCGAAAATAAGGACAATGACTGAGCCAGGAAAGCCGATGGCCAAGTCGAGGTTTTTGTCGGTTGGAAAGGCAACGACGATGCTGGGTGAAGGGCGAGTCAGTGAAATGTTGGTCAGCCGTCCTCTCTACCCGACCAGTGGTTTTGTGCATCCCTTTGTTTACTTTCACTTCCTTGCTCAAACGGTCGCCCAGTTTGTCGGTGCGATCGATCCTTTGCAGCAAATGAGTTTGATGGCCACGAGTTTGAGTCATTGTTAAAAAAGAATCAGTTAACTTTAGCTACCGTACTTTTGTAGGGGTGAAACAAAACTTATTCCTTGCGCTTGAGTCCTTATACATTTCTACTCTTTGCGCTGCCAGATGGCCAGACTTCTTCTTGCTGCTGCTTGCGCCTCAATCAGAACCTTCTCTTTTGTCCCACTCATCCAGTGCTGTCTACAAAACTAATTTATAATTGTATAAATTGTCATCAAACTCGTTCTGCATGTAAATATTAAACATAAAACTGTAATTAACGGATAGGGGTTGACGAGTTCATCGCTGATAATCAGGCCCGTGACACCTTGATCGTCACCATCAGAGTAGTAGTCTTGTAGATTGCGTTCATGTCCAGGCAACGTCCCGGGCAAGGCCGTGGCCATATTGAACAGCTTCAGTTCTTCTTACTTATTTTGTTTGAACCGAAAATCACGCGAGTCGGGCGTGAAGGGCAAATAGTCGTCGCGGTTTTTTCGGGCAATCGACGTCAACGACCGTCGGATCCTTCCTGCTGCAATGTTTTGGCGAGTGGAGGGATTCTCGGTGCAGTTCTGGCACTTCTTGCTGCTTGGCTTGAGCTGGCGTGCTATAATGATGACAGGTTCGGCCGCCATTTACTTAAGATGAAGCCACAATGACGCTTTCTGATCTGCCGCCGACGGGTAATGATGTTGAGAATACGGCGTGGCGTAGCCGTGATGAGGCGATCCGGCTGGTGGCGGACCACCGTAACACTGCTGTTGGGGATGCTGTCGAGGAGCTTTGCTGACTGCTGAGGCATCTCCTGTTGTGTCTTCGTCGGATTGAAATATAGTAAGGATCAGACTACTGGAACTGGGAAAATCAAGGACCCCTGAGAAAATCAGATGATGAGGTGGAGTTGGCATATTAATAGGATCACCTTATATAGGCTACTCATCTTAATATATCGATCGGATCCTTTAACGGATGAGACAACAACTTTTTCCCTGAGTGTAGCGGCTGGCGTATAGTATCTTTTCACGATTATTCGACGCAAATCAATATAGAAAAGATTTTGCTCTTAAAAGGAGCCCGGCCCACTGTGGCCCATCCGTGTTTTTATTGTATTATGTATCCCGCTCCTTTCACAAAGTCGATTTTGATGTGATCACAAATGCTTACCGATATTTCACCGTGGAGATAGATGCTCGATAAAGATCAGCAGCTGAGATTCCTCACCGTCGAGCAGGATCGAGACGAAACGATCGTACGAGTCCACACCTATAAATAAAATAAAAGACGCCGTATAGTAGAATTGGAGTATTGTAGTAAATCAAAGGGAGCGTTGTGGGGATGAAAGAACTCCCTTCATCGAGATGGTGATCTCAAAAAAGCGTGATCGGTCACAACCCTGGAAGGGAGAACCTAGAGAGGCTTCCCTCAACATAGGTGTTGAGGTAGCCTACTCGGACGTCATAAAGGCCCGTTAACAGTCGACGAACAAGACCCTGAAGCGGCACCCAGTAAAATAATGGCTTGCTCCGAATCGGCCTACGGCCCGACGGATTCCGAATAGAGAAACCCGTATGGACGACGAGGTCGACTGGTGATTGGAATGCGCGAGTAGTATTGCGCATGCTATTGATGCTGCTTCTTGTGATGATGGTGGTGCGCGGATGAGAAGGAGGCGGCGATACGGCCATGCACATTCTTGGTACTGCGTGTGAATAGTCAATCATCAGTTAATGAACGGATTGGCCGCGTATACAAGTGTATCAGCAACAACTCTGTGACTATTGGTTTTGGTTCCCTGGAACTTGGAAGGCGGCGGACTAGTCATCAGCCGCGATTGTATACGAAATTTGATTAGTTCACGGGCGAATGGTGCTCACCATTTCATTGGTGAGCAACAACACAAATTAGATGGCGGGCTCACCAAATAGCCCAAAAAAGCCATTGCTGCTGCGACAAACTGCTGACCCTTTTTTCCTAAATAGTCTCATATGGAAACGATGCCCGTCGTCGTCGTGTTCTGTCCACTTTCTTCATTTAGTTTCATTAATGGCATATACGAACCCCGTTTTCTCCCTCGGACGTCCACAAACTCAGGTCACATGAGACTTAAGCCGCCAACTCAGTCCGTCATACTCTGGGTACATCTGTAACTTGAGGACCTTGGACCATCTACTTAAAGTTATTGCGATTTTTCTCCAACTCCTTGATACTGAATGCGTAGGTACGTGCTGGGTGATAAGTTTATGTTTGTATTTATGATATGAATAAAAGAAAATTTGCCGCTATATTTATTTCTTTCTTGCGTAGGCGGATATACATCTAACGACCCGCAAATCCATACTCGGCAATAAATACTGCTGCCGTGCTGCGTACTGCGTAGGCTAGGCTGCGTATACAGAATAAACTTGTCTGCTCATGTGTTTACCACCCTCCTCGCGCTATTAAGAAGAGCCGACTCCGCTCCAAATAAATAAAGAAGAACGGCACTGGGCCATTTTGTTCGTAGCCTACATAGGAAGAGCCTAATATTTTTGTCTCGAAGTTTGGAACTGCTATAGCCATATAGGCTGTGATAAATTCTATTGGATGGTTTTGTAATCGTTTACATTTTTAGGAAATAAGGTATATATTCATTTGCCTTAGAACTATGTCAAGCTTCTTTGGATCGTTATTTTCTCCCAAATGAAGATGATAAAAAGTAAAAGGACCGGATGAACTGCCACTCTCTACGGAATATGTTTTAAAATCTAGAGTCTAGACATATATGACCATTTTTTCCGGACAATTTGCCCTAAGAGCCGACGGACAAATACGTCGAATAAAAAAGTGGACATATTCCGTAGAGAATGGTTTCAGTGGCTGTCTAGATTACATTTTCTTCGAAATAAAATCGAAACTCGGCCGTGAGCAGGTAGCCTACTTCGAAAGCATGAGCTTTTTTCTTTTATTAAGAATTGTCTTAATTTATCTTAGGTTGTTCCTCTCCCAAGTTTAGAGGAAGTTACTGAACATTGCGCTCTCCCCAGTATAGTGTTTCCGTCTGATCATCATATATTGCTTTGATAGCCGATCTGGAATGGCTATATTTTACTCATTTTTGGAATAAATTATGCAAGTATTTGTTCTTTAACTTCTCCCTTTTTAAAATACTTTTCGTATATCATGATTCCGTAACATTTTTAGCGTGTAATCTATGTGGCTTGAAAATGCTAGCTACCTCTGTGGCTTGAGATCTTCACTTTGGCTTTGGAACAATAATACTCTCTTGACACCACATTATGATTACTTTATGACTTGAATATGATAAAATGGTATTGAAACAGGTTTGATTATCATTAAATAACGTGAAATAAGTAAAATTAAGCATTTTATGTAAATATTTTATCAAATAATAGCTATATTTAAGGGAAACATTGGGTCGCCATTCGTGGAGTGTATACCAGTAAGACTATAGAGAGGTCCTCCCTCCATTATTACATACGAAAAAAGTTGCTTGATCGACAAAGACGACAATAAATATCAAAATGCAGTGGAACCCCAATAACAAAATTTTTCGAGTGAAACTTTGTTGCGTGACCATGGACACGCCGGCTAAATGGGTAGCCCTATTGATGAGCATTATTTGCCTAGTAACCTTTACAGTATTCATCGTTAAGCTGGTTACTTACCTTAATCTCGAATGTCCAAGGGATGCTAGCGCCAGAATGGATTGCCCGCCGTTTCCTGACAGCAAGAACTACGACCCAATACTGACAAAACCTGGTATTGTCCTACCAGCCGTACAAGTACCAACCTCTCCTACGATCGTGATCCCGGTCGTGAATACCCAGACTGAACTTGGAGAAGATTTCATCCTTCACGAGAAAGGAGATTCGTTCGGTATTTCTAGCATCGAACGAAATTATCCAACTTCCAAGACTAATTTATCAATCGTAAAAGGTTTTGCAAAAAGTCGATTTTCCAATAATAATCAAGAAGATGACGGAGTCGTCGTTGACATTACAGATAATGTAACACAATCGAAAATTTCAGAAACCATTCCCAACCACCACTACGATGGACATGAAGAAGAGGTTATCGGTATAAGTATCTCGCAAAACCGACCAAAAACAACAATGTCGGAAACTATTACTGGGGTTAGCTCCTCACATAACCCTCCTTCCTATGATGGACATGAAGAAGAGGTTGTTGGTATAAGTCGTTCACAAAACCGGCCAAAACCAACGATGTCGGAGACAAATACTGGGATTAGCGCGTCACATAATCCCCCTTCCTACGATGGACATGAAGAAGAGGTTATCGGTATAAGTATCTCGCAAAACCGACCAAAAACAACAATGTCTGGACAAATACTATCATCACATAACCCTCCTTCCTATGATGGACATGAAGAAGAGGTTTTTGGTAGAAGTCGTTCACAAAACCGGCCAAAACCAACGATGTCGGAGACAAATACTGGGATTAGCTCATCACATAACCCTCCTTCCTATGATGGACATGAAGAAGAGGTTGTTGGTATAAGTCGTTCACAAAACCGGCCAAAACCAACGATGTCGGAGACAAATACTGGGATTAGCGCGTCACATAATCCCCCTTCCTACGATGGACATGAAGAAGAGGTTATCGGTATAAGTATCTCGCAAAACCGACCAAAAACAACAATGTCGGAAACTATTACTGGGGTTAGCTCCTCACATAACCCTCCTTCCTATGATGGACATGAAGAAGAGGTTGTTGGTATAAGTCGTTCACAAAACCGGCCAAAACCAACGATGTCGGAGACAAATACTGGGATTAGCGCGTCACATAATCCCCCTTCCTACGATGGACATGAAGAAGAGGTTATCGGTATAAGTATCTCGCAAAACCGACCAAAAACAACAATGTCGGAAACTATTACTGAGACAAACCCTCCTTCCTATGATGGACATGAAGAAGAGGTTGTTGGTATAAGTCGTTCACAAAACCGGCACCAACGATGTCGGAGACAAATACTGGGATTAGCGCGTCACATAATCCCCCTTCCTATGATGGACATGAAGAAGAGGTTGTTGGTATAAGTCGTTCACAAAACCGGCCAAAACCAACGATGTCGGAGACAAATACTGGGATTAGCGCGTCACATAATCCCCCTTCCTATGATGGACATGAAGAAGAGGTTGTTGGTATAAGTCGTTCACAAAACCGGCCAAAACCAACGATGTCGGAGACAAATACTGGGATTAGCGCGTCACATAATCCCCCTTCCTACGATGGACATGAAGAAGAGGTTATCGGTATAAGTATCTCGCAAAACCGACCAAAAACAACAATGTCGGAAACTATTACTGGGGTTAGCTCCTCACATAACCCTCCTTCCTATGATGGACATGAAGAAGAGGTTTTTGGTAGAAGTCGTTCACAAAACCGGCCAAAACCAACGATGTCGGAGACAAATACTGCGATTAGCTCATCACATAACCCTCCTTCCTATGATGGACATGAAGAAGAGGTTATCGGTATAAGTATCTCGCAAAACCGACCAAAAACAACAATGTCGGAAACTATTACTGGGGTTAGCTCCTCACATAACCCTCCTTCCTATGATGGACATGAAGAAGAGGTTGTTGGTATAAGTCGTTCACAAAACCGGCCAAAACCAACGATGTCGGAGACAAATACTGGGATTAGCGCGTCACATAATCCCCCTTTCTACGATGGACATGAAGAAGAGGTTATCGGTATAAGTATCTCGCAAAACCGACCAAAAACAACAATGTCTGAGACAATTACTGGGGTTAGCTCATCACATAACCCTCCTTCCTATGATGGACATGAAGAAGAGGTTGTTGGTATAAGTCGTTCACAAAACCGGCCAAAACCAACGATGTCGGAGACAAATACTGGGATTAGCGCGTCACATAATCCCCCTTCCTACGATGGATATGAAGAAGAGGTTATTGGTATTGGTCACTCGCAAAACCGGCTAAGTGATTCCCATTCGTACTCTGAACATGACGAATACGTTACAGGCATTAGTTCATCAGAAAGTCGACCACCTTCCCCAATTTCAGAAACCATTTCAGGGAGAAGCGGTTTGAAACATGCAAAGTCCAACATTGATCATGAAGAAAATATTATTGCTGGCTTTCGTTCTTCAGAAAATGAATTCCTATCATCATTTTCAGAAACTAGTTCGGAGGTTGACGCCTCAAACGATCCTTCGTTGAAGTCACTGAAGTCGGTCGGAAAACGTCTTTTACCTTCCGGTAGCATAAGTGAGGAATGGGATAATCAGCCGACTCTTAGTGTCAATCAAGATTCAGATGTTAAAACTTTGATGGCCAAAAGGGATATGATATTTTCTGAAATCAAAGATTTAAATGATAAATTTAAAGCCACATTAAAAGAACTAAAATCCGCGAGCCTTTTAATGAAGGAACTTGTTGAGGATAACGTTAATTCTGGTGCTGTCGGCGAAATTACTACGTTTATTCAAGATCACCAATGTATTCAAAACTGCCTAGAGAAACCAAACACCCCTTATGCAATTGATATCGATTCAAAATCAACTGGAATAAGCTCTACGGATATCCATGGTGCAGCTACTAAACCAAACAACCTTTATGTAGTTGATATCGACTCAAAATCAACTGGAATAAGCTCGACAGATTTTCACGAAACAGATTCCAAACCAAGCAACCTTTATGTAGTTGATATCGACTCAAAATCAACTGGAATAAGCTCGACAGATTTTCATGAAACAGATTCCAAACCAAGCAACCTTCATGTAGTTGATATCGATTCAAAATCAACTGGAATAAGCTCGACAGATTTTCATGAAACAGATACTAAAAAAAGCAATCTTGTAGTTGACATCGATTCAAAATCAACTGGAATAAGCTCGACAGATTTTCATGAAACAGATACTAAAAAAAGCAATCTTGTAGTTGACATCGATTCAAAATCAACTGGAATAAGCTCTACAGATTTCCGTGACACAAATACCAAAACAGGCAATCGTTATGTAATTGACATTGATTCCAAATCAACTGGTATTGGCTCGTCGGATGTTCGGGAAACAGTTTCACAATCTAATGCTCAGACCATACAGATTGAGACCAAAATCACAGAGGTTAGATCGTCTAATATCGTTGTTGACTTGCACAAACATTCTGACAAACATCTTCCTTCTACTGATAATCAATCTGATTCCGAATCACAAGGTAACGGAGGGACTTATACATTAGATGCTCGAATAAAAACGGATGGCTTTGCGGCCTCTTTTACCGAAGATAGAATGAAACTAGACTTGTCGAAAACGTTATCAGTGGGCATCGATTCCCAATCGATAGGAGTTGGATCTTCTGATGTTCATGAAATAATTCCAGACCCCGAATCACGTGCTTTGAACATCGTTTCCGAATTGACTGGAATAGGCTCATCTGATGGAGGTCGCGATCTTCCACTTAAATTCGAAAAGGAAACAATTGGTGTTGCGTCGTCCGACTTTACTACAACCCTACCATCTCAAGAACATCTCGAAACAGAATCTGAAAAGGAAGTTATTATGAGTGTATCCTTTGGTTAAGTCTCTGTCAGTAAATTTGTCCAATTGATTTTCGTTCAATACAAAGCTCAATGCAAACCCGTCTATATGATCTAGATTAATTTATCAAACCACTGTTCATTAAGTTTTCTTAGCGTGACATATTTAACGGTACTATAATCGTCCATTCGAAAATTTGGTTGATTCATACCTTCTTGACCGTTAGAATCGACGTAGAACAAGTAGCGCGCTGACCAATTGGTCTTGGCGACGAGTGTAAAAACATAAGGTTTATATTCCCGGCTCCGTCCGGCTAGGCACATCCGTCAGATGTGTTTATTGCCACAACTGGATGCTTAAATTAACAAGGGGACGACATGATTGGCAAGCAAGTTTTGATCTCCCCCGAGTCAGGCATAAGTCGAAAGATTGTAGGCTAGACTTGGATAAGACCAGAGAATCCAAGCTGAAGAAAGCAAGATTAAGACTACTGACTGAACAGATACACAAACTAATAAGTAAGTTTTTGGTAGGTTTAAAGGTTTTTCTATAGTAAAAAAAAAACACAAATAAAATATAATATAGCATACGACTTGGAGTTTGAATCTCGATCAACACTTGAATGAAAGCACTAAACTTTTCAGAAGAATCAGGATCCACGGCTGTGAGCTTTTCTCACTGGTTGATCTTGTTCAACGCCTGCTCTAGATCTGTTTAAGATGCCCTCGAAGATGCCTTCAACATTTGTTATATCTATCATTAAAGAAAATGGTTAATAGCCTACAGAAAACGATTAATATATGAAGGGCAATTAGCCTATTTGCTTTACTTCCTCGCTTAGATTGTGGTGGTATGAGAGTCCCCCTTCCTGTGCAGACGGCCTGTAGCGTTCCAGCAAAGTCCTCAACTGGAGCGAGTTTGAAGCAGGACTCCAGAGTCGGTTGAAGAGGGTCGCGTTGAGAGGCCAGCAGTGAAGGAAGATGGCCTGGGTCATGGCGCCAACCCGGCTCGAGTCAACGTCAACCCCTGGGCGCGTTTCATCGGGTTCAATTTGGGTCGAAAGAGAGTCAGCTCCCAGTAACGGACCATTTTTTTTTTTTTTTTTTTTTTTTAAATGGGCGTACTCGACACGAGCGCTGCCCAATTGTATTACCATCATTTAAATTCATGATATTTACAATGTTACATAGGTCGGCAAGACTGGTAGATACAAAAGATTGGGGAAACTGGGCCTATCGGCTCGCCTATCGGCCGTGTGAGTTCATGAAAGGCACCCAGTTACCACTCTCTCATTTTTTGAGACCATCAGATCGATGATTATGGCGACAACAACCGGAAAGCGATCTGCCCCGTGTCCAGGAATAGGAATGAGGGCAAGGAATCAATGAGAAAGAAAAGAACTGGGAATGAAGAATGTTTAATGTCCGCTTTCTGTAAAAAAAAAAAGAAAACGGTATAACGCAGATGCGTTCACCTAGTTACAACTCACACATCGCTCTTTCTACCTCTGCTTGACACGAAACCCGGAAACAGGCCGAGCCCAGGTGATGTTCATACTTTTTTAGCCTATATAGAGAGACTGTTTCGGCTCCTGTCCCAGCTGGAAATAATTCCGTTTCTCTAAAATCAAAATGGCCGTTGAAAAGAGGAAAGGAGGTAAAGCGACTTTTCTTTCATTTCAGAGAAAGTCAGTCAAGAGGCCAAAACCCAAAAAGCAAAACCCAAACACGGTACCGGTATCCACTTTTCTCTAATCATTCAAGGGCTGTGTAAGACTTTTTTTTTTTGTCTGTAACTGTTCCATGGCCTTCCACTGCCGTTATTTCACCTTTTTTTACCTTAAGACTTGCTTGGCTAACGTTCACAACTGATTTCTCACAGTGGTGTGGCCCATGAATTCCGGTGAATGCTATTTATAAATCACTAGAAATTCAATATGGTTTTTATAAGATAATCGAGCACTGACACTATGGTCAAAGTTTAACGTTTTCGCGCAAATAAGCCTAGCGGGTTAAGAGACGACTGATGAAAATGAGATCCAACATTATTGAGAATCAGCCATCGTAGATCAGCAATAAATCCAAATCCAAATTAAACTGCGTGTTTCTCGTCAATCAAGCTAGTGAGTTCTTTAGATGTGAGGATAAATAAAATCACCAAAAAACTAAATATGCTCGTTCGACATCAATGTATCCAAACAATTGTTTTTAAGCTAACTTACTATTACACACGACGTGCGAGAATTCGGAAAGAATAAAATGTTCGTGTTTTATCATCGTTATTCGGTCTCAGTAGATGGTATAAATACTTACCAATATATTGAACAAATGATGAGATGCCATGATGATCACTTAGTGATTAAAAGACGCCATTTATAGTGTCGCAACCACATTAATGGATTCTCTGAATAGACCACAAATATATTTCGACGTAGGACTAATGAAAATGTGGATACCGATGAATCAATGTTTTCGTAATTATTTCCATAACATTATTTCAAATTTAGTCCCATCACGGTTGCGATTGTCCGGTTTACGCATAAAGGAAATTGTGGGGTCAAAGAAATAGCTATAATCCTTAAATGCCCTTCAACACTTAATTATTAGGTGATCAAATCCAGCAGACTGAGAGAAGTGCAGGGGGACCGCTTTTTGGCCAAATAATGTTCAAAGTCTGTATTATTTGATGACTAAACAAATCAACTTAAACATTACATCACGAGAGTCAACCACAAAGAGATGAGGCGGCACAAATATTTAAACAAAACCTCAACATTAACTGTTTTACTCTTAGGACCAACAACAAAGGTGTAAATTAAATGTGAATTCTGGATCACAACAGCGGATGCCACATTAAACCTACGACGCAATAAACTCAAAGACTTCGATACCAAGCTGAGGTCGAGTTTTCCGCAAAGCCTGCCATCCAGCCGTTCTCATTACTGCTCCCGAGTGATGACGAATAAAGTCTAGGACATCTTTCTTCAACAAAGAGGCTTCATTCGTGTCAGCCAACAACAATATTTCCGCGCAGTTGGCAGTTGAGATATGCTTCATTAAGATTTCTTCACACTTAAACTGGAGAAACTCAATTTGGTAATTCTTCGCGATGGGCAAGAGCTTCTTCGCCATCTCTTCTGTCTCCTCCATTTCGTCGGTGTAAATAAACCGTAACAGGGCTTGAAATACTTCTGGTTCACAATCTTCAATTTTGAGGGATTCAATTGGGCCGAGTTTTACATTTACTTCAAACTTTCCAGCAAACACTGGACTCCTAGCACTTATAATGGCCTTGTGAGCTTTTAACTTTCTTCTTCCAATGTTGAAAACAATATCACTCATTTTTCCACTGTCCAGAAGATGTCCAAGATGATTTTTTATACAACTTTGAGAAGTTTCCGTTCTTTGCTTTTTTGTTATAGTAGAATACAAAGAATTATCTTTCTCAATTTCGTAAGTCAGTTGACAGCATAAAGTTAGAGCATCTTCTTTTAAATACTTGCTATTCATTTCCAATACCTCTTTTTGAGACAGCAAATTGGAGAGACCAAGATTATCATCAATCTTGGTAAAAGTGTAAAAAAGCTTTTTATCCTCAATAATTGTCTCATTGGTAGAATCAACAACACTCAGGACAAATGCAACCATTATCTTATTAGCAGATTTTGAATACAGAAATAAAGAAATGTCATCTTTACAGTTTTCACTGTAACCTTTAGGATAACATTTGAGCTGCCACTGCATTTTCTCACAGCCATCAGCAGAAAATAGTTTAGATTCAAGTACTTCTTTGTTTTTCATTACTTTAGTTTTGAATAGGAAATTGTCAATTGTCCAAGTAAAGTTGACGTCGACCATAGTACCCTTCGTATGTTGAGAGCAATCTGTTTTCCGTTTCACAGCATTTCTCATTAACGGCCCTGAAACCTTACTTGGATTAGCGTTCGCCATTGCCATTTACACACAAGGAACAAATTTACTCTTCGCTCAAAAAACTTGTTTCAAATTCTGCAGAAAACAATGTTCAATTAGTATCTATTATAATAGAAATCCTCAGTACTCAGTAGTCACCAATGTCAAAATGCCGATTCTTGATTTGCCGATGGCCGTTGCCAAATGGTGGAAAGTCTTTTTTTATATGGAAATTGTTATTATAATTAACTTTTATAGTTTATATTGAATTTCCATTTTAAATTTAAAATTATGTATGTACAGTAATTAACGTTAGGTTTTCGGAAAACCTGCAATCACAATTATTTTGTGAAACTCTACCTAGAACAATAACAGCTAGGACATCGGCAACACGAAAATCGTCGGTTTTGAGGACAAGAGCTCATGGAAACCTCCTCCCCCACGACAATAATCAAAAGAATTTACTACCGTTGTAGAAAGTCTTTTAAAAAAAAGTCTCAAATAGGGCCGATTGGTTAAACAAGCGGAAAGTGGACCACCCAAATATGAGGAAATCGATCGATTGGATTAGCTATTAATCGTGTACGGAAGATTAATCAGTCGGCCAGGACTCGGCGGAATGCCCGATAAATTTAGCTCCTTCTGCAATATATGGCAAGTTCCAGTTGTTCCGGTCACCACAAACAGTGCCTCATTTAGTAAAGGTCGACCACCGAGACTGCAACGACCATTCCGGCTTCCGCGCTTCGGACATTCAAGTCAAGCGAGTATACACCGACGACTCCGACTCTTCCAGCTGCTTTTAACTCCGACTTTGCCGTCACTGGGTTTTGGTGATTTAATGAGTTCTAATGCCCTTTATATATTAATGATGCGAGAGACAAAAGGAATTTCGTTTTAACGGTCTTCTAAATACTGTACAAGTTGTCTAGCTTCTTCTGCTGTCCAAAATAAGAGATCCGTTTTATATTATTCCAAGTTCTCCTTTTGTCTTCAGTTGTTTACAGTCTTCTTAACACACTTTTTTGCTTCAATGCGCTGATTAGGGCAATGAACTACTTTCTTTCTCCGCTTCTATATGTATTGGGCAGTTAATTGTCTTGGCTTTGAAGAAAGAAAACAACACGAAGAGATCCGTCAAGAAAATTGATTTGATCGGCCCTAAGCCCCTAAGGATGATCTTGTGGTCAAAAATAAGGACTCACCGTAATGTGGCTGGTGAGGCATCTTTCGTGGTCAAGGAAAGGATTTTGCGCAGGATCACCCTGGGGCATTTTGGTGATGTCTTAAAGAAGATCAAGTCCTTTGTGTGCTTGGCGAGGATGTCGCTGCATTGGTAACCCCTTGTTATCTCACATCAAATTAAGATTTTGGATCTCCCAAAAGTCCAGGGAAAAATTCAAAGAGGGTCCTGGATTTATTTTAATTGATTTCAGCATTACTGACCTCAATTGCCCTTGTACAATACAACGCGCTTTAACCGGTGGTTAAGAGATCACATCTTCATCTGATCTCGGCCGTCGTTTGTTTTCTGCTGCTGGACAATAGCTGGCACGGAATGTCAAAGAGTCAACATTTAGAGTAACTAGCGAACGACGTTATTATATTATTTGACTATTGAGGGCAGTTCACGCAGTTCGAATACGTAGCCATCAATTAGCGTATGGAATTTTCAGCAATCTGCCAGACCGGTAGTGACCTTCCATCAACTTTTCTCACGCTCTAAATGTAGTATGTATGAAATAAAAGTCTGTCCGGTCGTCTCTTGAAATAGGGAAACGCATGTGCCCATGAGGTGGAAGCCGATGTTGTTGTGATGGATGACTGATAGTGGATGACAAGATTGTCGAGCCATAGATACTGAATGCGACAACTGAAGGTACTGGAACGATTTCAGGCGCCGATCTCCACTGATGGATGGATCTCTTCTTTTTCGTGTCTTTGAACCTCTCGTATGATTCACTCTACCAGGGTGGCGCGCGCGCTGCTTCCGCTGGAGCGCCTTGTTCTTGCTCACGCATCCGTGGTCGGGCTGTCTCCGTGTTGTTGTAGATTCCGTTCATGGCGCAGCCACAAAACCTAGTGGCGCTCCAAAAACGATATTGATAAAGAATAAACTACTGGGTATTTTCTGCATATCTTTATGAGGAAACTATTCACAGCGCGGCCACATGTTTCAACAACAGTGGGCAAAATTTACAAATATTCAAAGTCTGTATTTTGAGATTGCTCAACATTTTAATTTCCACGTAACATGAGAGAGGAGAGAATTAATCAAAAGAAGTGGCGTATCAAAAACAAAACAAAAAACAAATAAAAAAAACAGCATAAACATTGAAATGGTGGGGAACCTGCAAGTGAAAAAAAAAATCTTTGCACTCTTAACACAGCAAATGTAAAAAACTAAATATGAAACTGTGTTAAACTTTGGATCACAATAGCACTTACCATTTGAAGTCTACGATGCAATAAACTCAAATATCTCGACTGCGAGTAGAGGTCGACTTTACCGCAAAGTCTGCCATCCAGCAGTCTTGATTATTTCTCCGGATGAACGATGACGAATGAACTCCAAAACATCGTTTTTCAACGTAGAGGCTTCATTCGTGTCGGCTAACAATAACATTTCTGCACAGTTGACAGTTGATATATGCTTTGCTAGAATTTCTTCGCATTTGACCTGGAGCGACTCAATTTGGTAATTTTTCGCGATGGGCAGCAGCTTCCTTGCCATCTCTTCTGTCTCCTCCATTTCGTCGGTGTAAATAAAGCGTAACATGGCTTGAAACACTTCTGGTTTACAGTCTTCAATCTTAAGAGTTTCAATGGGACTGATTTTACCATTAACTTCAAACTTTCCAGCAAATACTGAACTCCTAGCACTCATAATGGCCTTGTGAGCTTTGAACTTTCTTCTTCCAATGGTGAACACAATATCGCTCATTCTTCCACTGCCAAGAAAATGTCCAAGATCTTGAGCAATTCTACTTGTTGAGGAAGTTTCTAATCTTGGGGTTTTGTTTCTTCTTTCTTGGTACAAATCAATTTTCTCAATTTCATAAGTCAGTTGACACCGAAAAGTTAGAGCATCTTCTTTTAAATACTTGCTATTCATTTGTAACACATCTTTTAGAGGAAGAAAACTAGCACAACCCCTACCATACCCAGGGGTTAAAGTGGTTGGATTTCCCATTTCGCCGAGATGTGTCCCAACATCACCATTAACAGTACTCAAGGTACATTTAACTGTTTTCTTAGCAGCAGATATCAGTCGCAGAAAAAAAGATATGTCATTTTTCACATTTTGGTTGTAACCTTTTGGATAACATACAAGTTGCCACTTTGTTTTCTCATCCCCCTCCGCTGAAAAATGTTCCGATACAATAGCTTCTCCATTTTTCATGGCTTTAGTTTTGAATGTGAAATTGAAGGAAAGAGTCTCAGCTCTATTATCTTCTCTCGGCTTCCTGTTCACCTTCTCCGAGCTACCGTATTGTAACACTGTTGCCAACCTCCCCTCTCAAACTTCCACCCGAACCCTCGTCGTAGTGGTGCACTTGCTAATTGACTCTTGGAAGGCAAATGAATGAAGTGCTGCACCACCCGGTGAAGAGAAGGAAAGGCGGCCGGTGCCGGAGCAGCCGCCATGATGAATGCTCCGCACGACCCGGCGCTGCGCTGCTCTCTCTCGCCCGCTGCTATTTTTCTCCTCTTCTTTTGCCTTTCCCTCCCCAAGAGTTTAATTACTCCCCCGGTAGGGGGGTAGGGGGGGGGGGGTGACTGGCCACGGGCGTGATGGATCGTTCAGCCAAAGCGAGTTCACGTTACACTCCCGTGCGCGCACACAAACACAGGGGGCGGTAGAGACACATCGCAACACAAGAAAACAAAAACAAAGACAACGACCAACGTGACCAGCAGCCCTCCCACCACCCCCCTATTGACCTTAGCGTCTGTTCCAGTTCGGCACGAGAGTCTTCTAGTATATTTTACATATGGAAATTTACAGCCGAGTCGCAATCAGCTGTCAAACAAGCGCCATCCCAGGAGGAAAAAAAAAATGATGGGTACGCGCACGTGGCAATGAAGAGATCCCGTTTCTGTATTTTTTTACGTTTCTCTTACAAAGGTAGGCACGTGCCCGTAACACAAGTAGGTCGTGGGCCGACGGAGGAGAATCGTTAAAAGTTCCCGGATTCTCTCGTTTCGCTATCGCTAGTTGGCCTACTCATTTCTTTTTGTTCACTATACGGACTGTGTTTTTTTTTCTCTTTTCGTTCTTCGTCTGTGCCCACTTTTTTTTCCTTCTTTTGTATATACGCTATTGTAAGTTCGATTTTCGTCGAATCAAGCCAATCAACGCCTACGGAGGCGACGAACGAAGCACTCATCCTCCCCATTGCCAAACAACTTGCGATAACGAGAACATTCGGCATCAAAAGAGGGACTAGACGGCGGGCACGCGGGCTAGGTGTGCCGGTCTCGAGAGCAAACTAAGGTCTCCGGGTTCCCTCTTCTGATTTTTTGTTTTTGTTTTTGTTTTTCAAGTTAGTTTTTGCCATTGAGATGAAGGAGATTCGCGACAAAGAGAAATACAAAAAGAAAAAGAAACTCGGTTTCTTTATTCGTTTCTATTTTGATGTCTTTGTGTTTAGTCTCTCTTGCGTCTCTCTGCTGATTGGAACAATCGGACGGAACAAGGAAATCTTAGCGGGACGATGGGAAATACTCGGTGGAGACCGAACCGAATCACCAATCGATAGCGAAGAAGGCAGAGGGAGTAGGGGAGAAGGAGAAGCGAAGGAGCGAGAGAAGAAAGCGATACAGAATTAGAGATAGTGCTGGGGATGGACCAGAAGGAACCAAAGGGAAGAAAGAGAAAAGAGATCCTATTATCATTAAAGAGGCAAACGGACCATAGAGGCAGAGAAAACCGGGCAACGTCCACATAAGACGGAGCTGGCGCGACTCTACGGATCCCCTATAGAAACAGATAAAAGAAAAAGCCTTTTCCTAATTGAATTGTTTCGAGGCTGATGGGCTTCTATATGATGATAGATATTCCAGCACCAGTGAACATTGTCTGCATTAGCGGCCGCTGACTGGTTGTTTATCGAATCGTCTCCTTTGCGGCTATCACGTTCCATTGGACGAAATCTTCTTACTTAACTGTTTGTTTGTTGTCGAGCAGGTAGTCGAGTTTGGCGGCGACCGGACTGAGAAGCGCCAGTACTTTCCCGAAACGGACGTCACCGTTAGTTCGCTCCTGATCAAAGCCGCCCACGTCAGCGATTCTGGCAATTATACTTGCCAACCGGCTCACTGCCCACCAGTTTCCGCCAAAGTTTACATCCTCAAAGGTGAGTCAACTTGTCGCTTTTGTCGTCGACCAGTCTTCCTAGACTTTGTTAGCCTTTATCCTTATTTCCTGACAACCAGTCTCTCGATTCCATGAAGTGTTTTCCTGGGCAACTTTGGAGATACATTAACTGAATCTTTGATGGAGCCCTTAAAATGTTGAGTTAATAAACATGATGGCTTTTTCATTGATTGAAACATTTCAATCGAGCTCAGACGCGTACGGCCTTTTGTGACCTAAACGATCCTAAAAGGCCAATGCGTGCCGGTGTTCACCTCCGTGCTCCAGTCTGCTAGAGCCGCGTCTTTTTCCCGTATAATCAATATGTAAAGCAAATGTGTCGTAGCATAGAGGTCGATGACGTTGTTCAAGATTATCAAGTCCGTGGCTAGTCTATTAGTTATTCATTTGATTTTCATGTGTTACAGGTGAACAGCCGGCTGCCATGCAGCGAAGCGGTAGCGCATTGATGATGAACGCAGCCGGTTATTGGTGGAGACTGTCGCTCGTTGCCGCTGCTATGTGTTATTCGTCGTACTCTGTGGGTTTGCTAACTTTACCGATGTCTGTATTTCTATTTGTATCCCCGATTTCTATGACCGCCGTACCCAATGTTGGCGGGTAAACAACCCTAACTCTTAAAACCCCACCAAAAAAAAATCCCAAAATCACCCTCCCTCATCCCCCCCCCCCCCCAAAAAAAAAAAAAAAATTTGAGAAAAAGTGAACATAAATTATAATACAATGTCATTTAACCTAAATCGCTGCGTTCTCTTTGAGTTTACGTGGGAGCTGTAATACTTACGTAAGAGTGCGCCAAGAATCAATAATGTATTATGTTCCATCGGGATCGGATAGGTACTACAGTACAAAGGTGAAAGTTTCAATCCGCTTATTCCCAGGGTCACCGTCTCTGCTCGATGGAATGTCGGGATTGAGGCCGAGATGTGACGGAAAACTGGGCACTGGTCGATCGTTTGTTTGGGGACAAAGTCCGGAGGGTGGTAAGAGGAAAGCGCCGGGTTCGTTAATTCACGAAGGGATAGCCGTACTCTACAAGACTCTTGTTGCGCTACCGTCGCCATGGGGAGACCGAGTTACGTCGTGAACTTTGATATACGCAAAGTTGGACCATATGTTTACAACACATGAAAACAACCCCGAGAGCTATTACGTAGTCCAGCTCATCACACATGTTCTTGTTATAGAAGCGGTTTTTCTTTTGGCATCTGCAAAGTTTTCTTCTGGGATATTAACAACAAGAAAGGATGTGAGGACCGCTAATGCTCTGTTTCGGGCGTTACGTAAATTCATCCCGGGCCGCTGCGGGCCGTGCGTAAATCTACAGGAAACTTGGCCGGATCATCCGCTGCTTTTCTCCTGCGGGGTTTCCCCGCCGTTAGAACAAGTGTAGTTTTAATGCATCCAATGAACAAATCGATGCGAATTGTTGGAAGTTTCGAAATAAAACGAACGCACGCATAATTTATTTATGGGATTACATATATACTACCGAGTATTTCTTCAACGTTATGATGAGTCGTCAGCCACCTGTCACTCGCGTGCTGTCAATCGGGAGTAGTAGCATTGCTGCGCTGCGTTGTTGAAGTACGTTCCAGGTTGTTGAGTTTGGCAAAAGGTCAACTGACAAAAGGAACTTGGGGCATGTCTGGGAAAGGTGAACCGACGGCGACTGGCAATGCATTACAGTCGTGCACTTGTAACGCAACAATCGATTGCCTGACTGGGCTCGATTCCGAAGAGAAAAAGGAGCAACAAGAATGGTCCAAAAGGACTGGAATGGATAGACAGTCACATGAACAGGCGAAACTCTGCTATCTATAATACATAGGTACTAGAGAGGGACTGAGAGAGTTGAACCGAGGAATCCTCACAATCGAAGGAGCGCAATCAACTCTTCTTCTCTAGTCCCCATCCTAGCCCCTGCTGGACGAGTCAAGAGACGCTCATGTTCGTGTTACCGGGTCTGTTTGGTTTCCAACTTGAGTATAAGGTAACCGAAATCCTCGATTAAACACTATTGTCAACTTGTTACTCTCCCGCCGCGTTTCGTGAATACGACGAGTAATCAAAGCTGTTTCAAGCGTTAATGAACCGACAAGAGTTCCAAATGCACCGCGTAACCTCTAGTCCTAGTATCTGGTTCATCTTCTCGTCCGCTTCCTCAATAACCTCAGGGTAGGCTCTTCAATAGAGAGTTGTGGTTGTCACCGTATACGTGCCGCACACTCCAGCAGTTGGGAACACTACGTATTCGTTATTCGCAACAGCCCGCGCCAGACACCGCTCAATACGACGTTTGTCACGATCGAATAGTCAAACGGGGTCTAGACGCTCAATCCCAATCGAATGAGCGAGGCACAAATACCAACAAAACGAATCGAGGAAATTGAATCGATCCGCGGGACCTGTAACCTCAGTGACTTTTCCTTGCCATTGTCCGCTGTAGTAGTAGTAGTAGTACGACTCCACCCTGCTGGTGACATTCTCATCCAATATTTAACCTGTCGAACTTTAACAGAAAGTTCGTCGCTCAATAATACTGTTACGACTTAGAAATTAATCGATATAGCGAGGTACGTCTACATGGGAAATATTGGATGAACGAAACCTTCCGTAGACGTCAAAATATCTTCGTATTCTACGTATTCAATGGCGGAGGAAACACGCGTAGCCTACCTGAAAATTCCATACAGAATAATGTTCCAGATGAGCGAATATCCTGAGAACATAAACAGAGGTTTCAGACGCTCTATTCACGCAATGAGATTAATTTATACGTCTGTAGGTGGAAACGAACGTCATTGTTAGTTTTGTGGTACACTAAGTTGTCATGTGCCAACAATCTTAAAATGAAAAGTTCATACGACTGTTTCAACCATTCTTATAATTATCAACTAGGTCGGACGAATATGATTGTCAATTCATATAATACAACATTTCAAAGAAGCGTCAAAATACATTAGTATTCAATATCGGAGGATGCACGGTACCGTAGCCTACCTGAAAATTCTATGGCACACGTTAATAATGTTCCATATGAGCAAATATCCTGGGAACATATACAGAGGGTTCAATACCTCTACCCACGTACGCAATGCGGTTAATTTATACGTATGTAGGTGGAACAAACGTCTTGCTGTCATGATGGTTTGATGGTCATGATGGTTTGGGGCACAATAAGTTTTCATGTGTAAACGAATCTTCAAATGACGAAAAATTCAGACGACTGTTTTCAAAAACAGTTTTTACGTGATCTAGGTGGGGAAAATTCGAATGTCAATCCATGTTATACAATATTTCGAAGAAGGCGTCAAAATGCATTTTAATATTCAATGACAGAGGAAACACGATACCGTAGCCTACCTGAAAATTCCATGGCACACAATAATGTTCCATATACGAGTAAATATTCTGGGAGCATATACAGAATCTACCCACACGTTTTTTGATTAACTTATACGTATGTAGGTGGAACAAACGTCTTGCCGTCTTTGATGGTTTGGGCACATTAAGTTTTCGTGTGCCAACAATCTTAAAATGAAAAGTTCAGACGACTGTTTTCAACCATTCTTATAATTATAAACTAGGTCGGGCAAATTCGAATGTCAATCCACGTTATACAATATTTCGAAGAAGGCGTCAAAATGCATTTTAGTATTCAACGGCGGAGGAAACACGATACCATAACTTACTTGAAAATTCCATTCAGAATAATGTTTCATGTGAGCCAATATTCTGAGAACATACAGAGAAGATTCAAAGCCTCTACCCACGTACGCAATGTGGTTAATTTATACGTATGTAGGTAGAACAAACGTCTTGCCGTCATTATTGATGCTTTTGAGCACAACAAGTTTTCATGTGTCAACGAATTTTAAAATAAGAAATTCAGGCGACTGTTTTTAACCATTCTTATAATTATAAACTAGGTCAGGCAAATTCGAATGTCAATCCAGGTTATAAAATATTTGGAAGAGGCAGATAGATCAAGATCATAAACTATGCGTATATATAATGTCACCCACTCGCCCCAAAGAGAAATTGAAACGAGAGTTGTATATCCTGCGAATCTCGTTCGTTATTTGCATTATGCAACAGCGCTCCGCAAAACCTACTGTGTATAGAGACAAGTGAGAAAATGTGTACCGAGGGTTGTTGAATCCCTCAGAGGATCGAAAATGAAATGAATGTCCGAGTTGGTGGTGGTCTCGGCAGCAGCGGCGTCGCACCAGTGTTGACGCAAGAGAGAGAGAGCGTGCCAATCCGCCATCACCGGCAGAATTCAACAAGGCAAGTCACGCAACGTCGTCATCCTCTTTCCATCTCTCGGCTTCATCCAGAGCTAACGTCGCCGTCAATATATATCATTGCCTTGATAAGTTTACGGACGTCTTAAGACGCTTTGCTACGTTACAAGACGCAAGGTTGGCTGCCCAGCAGCGACGTTGTGTAATCAAATTTTTACCCACCCCCGTCATCAAGCTCTATATAGTCTTCTTTTGAATCCATTTAGAGGTAGTCTATCATATAGCTCTCTACAGATCTCTGCAATTTTCTTAAATCAATCATTTACCAGCTCATCAGCCGAGTCGGATGTCGTTTATTGCCAATTGTCAATCAGTGCTTTCAGAAAGTAGTGAATGCCCTGGATACTATTATCTTCCTTCCACGCTGAGGCAAACAACGTCATCGGGATTATAGGGCCGGAGAGTTTCTCCTGGTGATGATCGCTGAAACCCAGCACATTTCCTTCCTCTTTCGACATCAGCAACCAATGAAAGATAGAAAAGGCTATGAAAACACGTGCACAATTTTCCGACAATTTTGTGCCGGATCACTTGGAAAAAGTTGGAGTTGTCAGCGGATAATGGAACTGAATGAAGAAAATATGAAGGCAGAAGACGACGGCACGATAGAAGAGGGAATGAAAAAAGATAATATCGGAACAGCGGTAGCAATAAACGGACATGAAATATTTCGCGATCTTGACGAATCGCTTTCGGCCTCCTTTGTTGATTTGCTCACGTCGGCAGGGAACTTCCGGATTTTTAAAGAAAACATTCGACGAGATCGCCGTCACGCAGCAGCAGTATAGCTTTTGTTCGAACACGATACCTGGTGATGGCACGTGTGTGCCCGTTGGTTGAGTAACCTATATCTTACCCAGCCGACATTTTGAAAACGTGTAAAAGAATGGGTCGACGGCGCGTGGCCCTTATTGTATTTTCAAAATTGTGCGTCTTTTTTGTTTCAGTGGGTTTTCATCTGCACGCTATCTTGCCTAATATGGCAGACATGTGCGTGCCTGCTGCGCCTTCGGCTCTATTATTGTTGCCCCTTGACGTCGCAGTCGATAAAAAAGACTCTCTTGAATGATTTAAATATTAGCCTAACCAATACTTTGTACCCAGTGACTTTTTCAGTTTCCTATTTGTATCAAAGGTCACAAAATACTTTAAGCCCTTTTATATCTCTGAGTTTTGCATCAATGCGGGTTGTCGGGACAACAAGGGCTAGGATTATATGCCGTGAAACGACAGCCGCGTGACACCAGCAGGAGTGGATGCCACGGATTGGTGGCGATACGTTGACAGCATATTGTGCTGTTCTCTGTCAGGATGGGATGCGGATCCGATTAACACAGGTAAATAATTAAAAGGAATCATTACAGAATTCGCAACCGTTCGCTACCTTACCAGCCAACTTATCCGTAATGCACGGAGGAGCTGATCATCTGCGCTAGCCGCGTGACTCGACCACGGGAGTTGGGGACATCTTTTCGTCGTAGCTATCGAATGTGAACGGAAGCGTGCTGTTGATCATGTTTTTCGTCGAATGAAACGTGGGCACAGGTCATGTGTTTTGCGCAGCTGGTCACGTAGAAATCCTCTTTCCAGTGTCCAGTCTGATATGGTTGCAAATCGAAGTTGTATGGCGGAAGTAACTTTAGACGTTTCTTTGTGTCTCTTACGCCTCTCTTGTTTTCCTACTCCTTTCAGATTCTCCCTTCCATTCTGCCCTTATTATATTGAACCGACAGAGGACAAGGTCAAAAAACGGTGAATGATTACTTGGTATATTATAGGAGAATTGGAAGAGAATAGGATCCGAACATCCAATTGCACCAAGTCTGGATTCGCAGAATTTCAGAAAATGTCAAGCGTCAAAGCCAATAACAAGACGAGAGTCTACACTGGAGTAGAGCCGAGAAAATAAGGAAAATTTGTAAACAAGAAGATAAATAATTTCGTGGAAAATTAAAATGCCAACACTACTACTATATGGAAGAAAGAGACAGGATGAAGGAATCCGCTGCGCATCGTGAATTAGCCAAACGGACCCGGAATCCTTTACAAATATAGAATACATAATAGGGAAAGGCGAGAGAGCCGAGGTGCAAAAGAGGAAGGAGTTCATCAGTGATGTTCCTCACTAACGTCTTCCACCCTTCCGTGTCAAGATTCAGGAAACGGAATAATGAAATTGGCGGAGCTTCCACCTGCTGGTCCTGAAGAGACTCTGGCTGTCTTATCAATCCTAATCTTGTTTATTTTATAATTCCGTTGACGGATGATGACATTTTGTCATTTTCCATCAAGGTCAGCAAGCCTTTCGAAACTTAATGCAAGTTACAGGAAGTAGCTAGAAACAGATTGCTCTTATATAACAAAAAGACGCAAAATGTTTCATATAACATATATTTGACTCTACCAACATTTACCATTTATGTCCCATGCGAACGACCCAATGGTGGTAGGTTCATTGAATAAAATCTTAATGTGAATGGATTTACATATTTCACGTCAGAATGCGAAACATTTTGTCGAGTAGCTTCCAAGTGCCACGATTTGGAGAACAGCTAGTGTCTTATGTAGCATTTGGTGTCGAGGACGTTGCAGCAAACAACATAGTCAACAGTGGCACATACGTGTGACATAGCAAAAAAAACGATGAAGTTTGGAAAGGTGGGACGGGTAAGAAAACAGTTGTCGCAAGGGAGGAACGACGGGTAGGCGGCTTACGGACGAGTTCTACTTGGTAAAAAAAAGAAAGGAAAAAGTAAAAGTTGGCCGTTGGTCAATCCCTCTCCTTCTGATTTGGGTTCCGAAGGTATTTGAAGTAAATCGGACGACATTAAGCGGACGCCACAGTTGACCTACGCAAGTAAAACAGAAGGACTATCGTAGTGTAATTTGGATGGTGTCGGCGGTTTGAGTAAAATTGTTGTGAAATGTTGTGGGGATCTCGGCTTGGCGCTAGCTCTAGTCATCCTGAGTGCATCCTGGCTTGTGTACATAGTACACATCGTCCAGCATGCAGCACATTTTTCCCGTATTTGTATTTTTTTTAGCATTACAGTTGAATCAAATGTGTTTCTTTCTAAATTCATTCAATAACAAAATTTCATTATTTTCTCTTATTGAAATTATTCACAGTGAATTATAGATGAAAAAGAGACTACATTGAAGCATATCAATATCGAAGTTCTAAACAAATGTGCTGTAATAGGCATGTTGTTAGCGTACTGACAAGTTAAATCAGGTATCCAGAGTTCGATCCCCAGTATCGTCATAATCACAGTCCCAGCTCCGCTATAACTATACAAATTGTTGATAGCGGCGTTCGGCCTAAGGCCTTCTGTGGAAAACAATCAGTTCTGTGCGATAGCTTGCATTCAACTTGAGTGCAACGTTACGCATACACTGGAACAATTTTTAAACAAAATTACAAACAGGGCCAATCCTACTTTATTCTGTCAGATGCAGTTTCCCGGAGGGACTTTAGTAGAACTGTAAAGCACTGTGGGTGGTAACGAAAATTCGACTTCGTATAGGCGTAGTTTGAAGGAATTCAAAGTTTCGTCGAACGCGATTGGCCGCAAGGGTCACGTGACAAAAACCGCACTAGTAGACTTATGCTCCACCTGTTTGAAGGAACAGAGCTACTGGTTTCCGACAGTTTAACACGATTCCCATAACTTGAGCTCAATTTTTACTTCAATCTCAAATCTCTCAGTGGCTTCTGATTGGCTGAAATAACGCTTGAACCTTGAAAGTAGATGTTCTGTGAATTTTTTGTGTGGATTATTGTTTTGAGACTATATGACTATATCGACCTTTTTTTATTTGTACCATGGGCCTGCTGTAGTTTACAGTAATGTGCATAATTTAACTACCGTACTGATCCTTGTTAATTATTACTTGTGTTATTCAGGCTTTTTTCACCTACCTGTACTTGAGTTCCATCGCGTTCTTTACCTACGTCTTTTGCTATTTGCTTCAATCGAATAAAAAAAGAGAAGATAAGAACCATAAAGGCACATTCAGGAAGTCTCGAAGGCTGTCTAACATGACCAGTTGTTCGTCTTCCGAAGAGAGCGACGGCTCTAAGAATCACACCACCGTTCGATACAACACTGCCATGTCCACTGAAACCGAATACGCCGATTCGTCGGTCGGCCGCTTTATCGTCAGCGGCACGGAAAGCCAGCGCAGAAGGTTAAGCCGAACGGACTCGGAAATCATCAACGCCGAAACTTCGAAATCTGCCGGCCCAAATGGAAATTTATTACAAGAAAAGGAGGGCATACAATGGACGCCACCTTCTGTCAAATTCGATCTGGCGGACAAGACAACCGGTGAAACACTATCTTACGCACTGGGGAAAAGAAATAGCACCACTAGTACGATCAGCAGCATCAGGCGCAAGTCCAAGAAATTGAAAGTTTCCGACAACGAACACAGTCACGGCAGCTTCTTTCTTCGAGCAGGAGCAGTAGGTCAGTTATCAATAGCATTAATCTGTTTTGTAAAATAGTTTATTGAGGATTTCTGGATTTATTAAAATGTATTCAAAAGCTTTCGCGTTGGGTACCATGATTTACGACGGGCTTGAGTTCGGAGCTTTCCTTGAAGTCCCTTCCGATTCGCCTTGTTTCGTTTTACTTCGAGGGCTCAATCCCTTACTCCACGCGGCCTTCGTCTTTTTACAAATGTATTTCATCTTTATTTCGGCAAGAGTAAGATTGTATAGCTTTCATTTAACCCCAAAACTAGCAAAGAATTTAATATCTTTTTGGTTATCCTTATATTAGCTGAACATACATAAATTCAAAGCCATTGCCCGATTCGGACTGATGCACTGTCTGGCGACTAATGTGTGCGTTTGGGTTCGGACGTTGGTACGCGAATCGCTGAAAGAAATTAATTCCTACGCGCCTTACTACGAGATGGCCAAAGCGCAGGTGAAATTAAGTGCTCCAACAGCTTCCGACAAAATTCTTCATCATATTGCGGAAGCCGTAGCCGTCGCTGTCAGTAACAACGAAGACACTAGCGAAGGCGTTTCAAGTTCCGAGTTTTGTATGTACTAAATTAATCCCTTATAATTAAGGGGAAACTAAACTTTTACCTTGTCTCCATTTAAAGTGAATGATACTGTGGCTGGAGTGGTCGATGCCGTTGCCAAAAGTGTCAAATCCAAGAAAGTGATGAGCCTCTGGGAGTTGACGGGCAACGTCTCTTGCGGCCATCGCTTTGTCCTCGGTGACTTAATTATGGATGCCGCTCCATTTCTCTATCCGTTCCTGATAGAATATTCGCTAATCGGAGCAGCAGTCATCTACGTCACCTGGTCCCATATTGGAGTCAATCCCAAGTAATAGGAAACTACCAAAAAATTTATATACGATCTCTCAGTACTAATTTAGTTGAAAATCTATGTAATGTAGGTACTATCAGACCGATGACAACAACCAGAGCAATTTACCAACATCGATCTTTGGGAAATCTCGCCAGTTGAGAATTGATTGCACGGGCGCATATAAAGGTCTGTTCATAGGCCTCATTTTCTTAACAGCGTCGATCTTGTGTCTCGTCCTCTTTTTCATCTTCATTCCTCAGCCGCAATTTCATCGTTTGGGCTTGATACTGGCCGATGCAGCTCAGTGCGTTTTGCTTCTTGTTTCGCTCTGCGCAATGGCCATCGGTGCCTACAGGTAGGTTTTCTTGGGAATCACGAATAAAACCTTTTGTTTAACTGAAAAACTAAGGACTTCAATTTTAATTCTTATTTATTACGTTAGGGTACGAAGTCTACGTTTCCATGACGACTATGTGGAGGAACTTGGCACTATTTTGCTTCGCATCTCTGCTCTGGGCATGTTTTCCTATTCCGTCTTTTCGATGATCGCCGGGGCGCTGACTGAATCGTCTAAATACGAGCCGCCTTTTTTAGTATTCATCAACGGCTTTCTGTCCGCTGTTGAAGTGACGGTACAGACGCTCTACATTTCGGACATGTCCCGGCGGAGCGTCAACACTCCAGAACACAATCAAGAGAAACCAGGCCGACAGTGCGTCACCTTTTTGTTGATAACCAACATGACTCTTTGGCTTGTTTACACTTTCGAAATGCAAAAAGTCGAAGCTAATCCCGTTCAGCTGAATTTTTATGGATTTCTGCCTTGGGCTATTATTCAACGCATCACGCTACCGCTCTGCATCTTTTATCGCTTTCATTCGGCTATTGTCTACTCGGAAATTTGGAAGAACTCTTATCGATACCATGCCCATCAAAAATAGGGAAAACTTGGTTTTATAGGAACTTTCTAAATATCTTAAATTAAAACAAACAATAAAAGACCAGATTTATGTACCGCAGGTGATGTAAAGGTGTTAACAATAAATTAGCTTAATTGGATATCCTCTTGTTCTTTTTATTTGTATTGCAATTTCAACTTCCTCGAGGTGTTTTGAATAGTTTCCGTTGAACTGACGTCTTGAACGACAAATTACACACGCAGCAACAATGATATGAAGAAAAGGTAGGCTCGGCTTGTAATTAGCTTGTTACATTCGTGGAAAAGGCTTTCCCACTATTATTAGGTGCTTCCCGGTGCCTCGAGGAATTTGCGTCATCGTAGCCTACTTCCGCGACGATACACCCTTAAGCGAGATTTCGTAAAATGAGCAAGTCCGCCAGCTATATAGCTCTCTTCTATTAAGTATGTGCTGAACCAAGTACTAATACCTATTCCAACAGTCTTTCGCCTCGAAAGCGACGCTCAACTTGTCGGTTGTTTGTTTTCCCAGCAGTTTTTAAAAAGATTTATAGGCAATCATGAAGTCGTTATTGACGACTACATATTTAGTGCTAGGTGCTGCGGTAGTCGCCAGTGCTTCTTCAGACAATTCCAGCATTTCGTCTTCTTGGGCCCAGCTGCAAATCTCACCCAACACTCTTGGCTCCATGCCGTACGGCAGTTTCCGAGTAAACATCTACGAGCACTCTAACAACCACAGGATTACTACTCCAAGTCGGAAAAAGTATTTCTACACCCCGATCGCGTTGCTCAATCACAAAAGTGCGGTCAGTGCCTTCAATAACGTTACAAAACAACCAGAGATGCGTTTTCAAATCGAAATGTGGAACGAAAAAGTGGAAAGTGGCGTAGTCAAGTTCTTAAACGATTTCCTCGACGAACGTGTTAAATCTAACCAAGTGCAAGTTATACCCTTTGAGAAAGTTATTCTGGCCAGCACTTCCCCATCGACAGTCTACTCTTTGTCCAGCACTTGGCTGCCGTATCAACTGCACAAGTCACTTTGGTTCACTCTATCGTGCTTCGAGCAAAAAGAGTGTGACCAACTTGCGGCCAACATGCGGTTCAGCCCCCAGCAATTCGAGCAATTTAAACTACTTTTCAGCCTCGAGTCACAAACGTCGCAAACCAAACAAACGGCAATTCAAATCAAGGCCATCGTTTCCGGCGAAATGGCCACCGCTCTATTGCAGCGATTCAGCCAAGACAAAGAGGTCTTACTCACGGCGCAGGATGAAAAGCGGTTGTTGACTGAAACGAAAACAAACATCATCGTCGAAACGTTCGATGAGCGAGATGTACTGTCCCCCAATTCCGAATCGCAAATCTATAATATGTTGAGAGATTTGCTAGTCGCATCTAGGATAACCATCAAAGAACAAAGTGATAAGATGTGGGATTCCGTTTTCTGGAATGATGATAATTACCGGCCGGACAAAAGTTCCAAAACTTTGAACGATATGTTTAGTAAATTTGACAATGAAACCCAGAGAAAACTGTCGGACGCCTATGAGAATACCAATAAATTTGGGAGTGGTGTCGAAGCAAATTTAGGCTTCATATCCGGGAAGGTAAATTTCGAGACAGACTTTTCGCGCCATGGCTCCAGTTCGAAAGAAGGCATTGCCAAGTTCTATAAGGAAAGTAAAGATCACGTTGAGTGGGATGGAGTTAGATTTGTTCCGAAACCACTGTTTCTTAGTCGAATCAACTTGGGGAAGTTAAGCGACAGCCAGACGTTAACAGATCGCAGTGTCCGTGTCCGGTATTCAACGGCCGTCCTGTCCATCGCCATCAATTTTGTCCAGTACGCTAACTTGGCTCCCACTGACGATTGGCGAAATCTCTAGGAAAATGTTGCTAATTTAACAAAGGACTTGCATGGTAAAGAAAAAAATTTTAAATTACATAAGAAACTTTTTAACCTGCTAACCGCATTTCATCCAGAAACGATATTCAACGTCTCGCGAGTTAAATCGTCTCTCGCTGGCGAGCAAGCCGAACTTCAAGCTACCATTATCAGTTTGACTCGAGAACTTAATGGTATAAAATTTAAAGATATTTTCAATAGATGAACTTGACAGCTTTTGTCTCTTCGTTTACAGAAACGCAGGTTATTGTCGATAATCTCAAGAGGAAACTGAACGGTAACAATTTCTACCTAGTTTTAAATACAAGATCAGAAATAATTAAGAAAAGTTTTTAATTTTCACAGAAACGAATTTTACCGCCGTCGAGTCAAAGAAACAACTGAATAGCTCGTCTTTCATCATTGAACAACTTAAAGCTCGATTAAAGTATATGGTTTTGAATCAAACCATACTAGAAAAGGAAAACAGATTATTCGACTTGATGACGGGGACGAATCCAAGCTTCGAGGAAATGGAAAATCTCATACAGGAAGGAGTAGACATTAATTGCATGAATCAAGTGGGGCTGACACCACTCCTTCAACTACTAGCGACAAATCCCAATGAGAAAGACAATTTGACTGACGTCATGAAAATTTTGATTGAGCACGGAGCTGAGGTGAACGCCACGGACTTGGACGGATATACCGCACTCCATTACCTGTGTTGGAAATACCAAAACGATAACTTAATCGACTTAGTGCGACTTTTGATTGAGAACAAGATCAATTTGGACTCGAGGGACCATCGTGGGTCGACAGCACTCCTCTTCTTGTGCCGATTTTACGACAAAGAGGACTTGATTGACATAATTAAGCTTATGATAGGGAAGGGGGTCGACATTAACTCCAAAGGAAAGGACGGATGGAGCGCCCTCCTAATCTTGTGTGCAATTTATCCAAGAGACAATCTAATCGACTTAGTTCGACTTTTCGTAGAAAATGGAGTGGATACCAACTCTAAAACAAACGACGGATGGAACGCTCTTCACTACTTGTGTCGAAACTATAAGCAAAACAGTTTAATGGAAATCATTCAGATTTTAATGCAACAGGGTCAAGTTGATGTGATATCGAATGGCCACGACGCGCGATCCATTCTACGTGGAAATTACATAAACGAAAATTTAAATGACATTTTGAAGGTCCTGGATGAAAAAATAATCGCATAAGTTAAAAATAGAAAGTGTTACTGTATAAGGTCAATTACAGTGAGCTGACGTATTTTTGCATTTCGAATACATCAGAGCTTAAATTTGCGTGAACAACAAAGTCCCCTTCATAGGTATTAAAGGGTTTTCATCAAGCCGAAAACAAATTTCGAATTTCGAAATACTACAACCTCTCTAAAATTACATCTTCCACTTGAGTATTTATTTTGCAAAGAATTCAATTTAGAAACAAAACACCAATTAAAGCAAGCACCTCTCCAGGAGATGGAGGATGATAGAGTTGAACTCTTGATATCAAGATTTAATATCACGCGCTCTACCGACTGAGCTAATCAATTTATTTATGTGTTGCCGCACAATGGATCATAAAGCTAAATTTAAAAAAAATACCAATAAATATTCAGTATCTTGTACTACTAATACAACCAAAATAGTAGTGTCATTCACAGCACAACCTTCGCTGTTAATGGAATGTACTACATTGGCAACTGGTGGTAGACGTGGTACTAGAAGAAATATCCAGAATGCTGATCTACCTTATTACCGAATTCTCAATTGTTAATATAAAAAAAAACCTACGTACAAATATGGAAAGTTCAAAATGGACCTTCTCAATGATTTCCTAATCCATAAGTACGCGCTCAGCAATGCCGGCGACCCGCGACCTCTTCAAATTGGAACTATAATCAAAAAGTAACACTGGATGATTGTATGTTAGCATGAATGATGTCATGTTTTGATTCAACACGTTGCTAAAGACAACATAAATATACGAATAAGTAAGGTATAGGAACAAGAAACTACAACGTGGTTTTTAAAAGACTGTCAACGTCAGGAAAAGTGGAGTTGGTTTGCTGGAGCAATGGACTGTTGCGTACTACTCTCTTAGCGATCGCTTCCAATGAAATCCCGCTTCCAATTCATTCCTCATTGTAAAATTAAAAAAGAGATAAATACGGTCAATAACTTCAAACTTAACAATGTTCAAAATTACGGCAGGTTAAAGGAACAACGCACATAAACTATAATGTAAGTGTAGTAAGGTGTGTAAGGGAGGAATTCAGGGATTGAGTAAATTTGTCGAGATTTCTGGCTATTCATAACGTTTAAGTATGTCTCAAATAGACGTCGTGCTCACCTGTTCGCGACCTGTACCTGCCTTATAACCATGCAAAATCTAACTGACTGGAAAACCCTGAACAGTACCAGACATGAAAAATTTTACCTTGGTGTGAGGACACATTACGAGGAAACATGGGAACTTTCGCATTAATAATTACTTTTTGTGGAAACCACGTAAATACAACAAATAAAAAAAAAACGTGCAAAACTTTCTGGATTCGGTTTTTTGTGTTTCTTATTTATGACGAAGTGCGTTAGACCAAGCATTCCAATGTGTTGATAGCGAGGCAAGGCCGGTTTTCTCGTAAGGCTTGCCATCCGGCGGATTTGACCACCTCACCAGAATTATGACGGAAGTAATCCAAGGCATATTTTTTCAACAACGGAACATCTTGGATGTCAGCCAACATCAATATTTCCGCACAGTTGTCCGTTGAGAGACTCTCCCTTAAAACATCTTCAGTCGCAGCTGCCTCTACATACTGTTTAGGCGTCCGGTCGGCGATCGATTCGAGCTTGTCAATTAGCATCCATCCACTAACGGGCCGCTTCCTTATATCCCGTTCCATCCCCGCTTTATACGCTATTTTCCCTCCCTCTCCCAAAGGTTGTCCTTCTGTTGGCCGAGAACCAGCGGGTGCATCTGACACTGCGGGTGTAGGCAGGCAGCAGGCTCTGCCTGGATGTCTAGTCATATAGTCGGGGGACGGCGGCGGCGGCTTTTTTTCATGCAGAGCTGGAACTGAGCACAAATTGTTGTGACACAATCAAACCGACGATTGTGGAGAACGGCCCTGTTGCTGCTCCCGTGGAACTGCTATTGGAAATTATGCGAAGACGGTCAACGTCGGGTACGGCTGACTGGACAAAATGGCCAGTTAGTGGAACATGGCTGCTTGTTTGGACACACCCAGACGGACAGTTGTCCCGCTCTCGTCAGAAACTCAACAATCCTGCATGAGGATCCAACATTCTATAGCCGACGACCGAGAAAAGCTGGTCACCGGCTTGTAATCTCCCCATCATTCTAATCGGTCGATCCGCCTTTGATCACCGATTAGATGCAGATGTCCACACGGGCCAACCCAGTGGAATCGCTGGCCTTGCGCAGTTACGCTGCTGTTTATTGCTCCTTACTAAGGGCGATTACTGCGTTTACAGATTAAGGAAACGTTAAATGTCACTTGCAGAGGATGGAACGAATATAGTAGAATATCCTGCGGCAAATACATCGCAAGATAGTCCTTCTTGCCGATCGCGAAGTCGGCGCTAAATGAAACTCTTAATAGTCTGATTTTCGTGACTGGATTTTAAAAACATGTCGCGACAGTCAAGGTTGCTCTGTTACTCACGATCGGCACATCAATTTTGTAAGATACACCTGGAGTCGGTCCGTCTGTAAACGTCTAAACGAGCCATAATTTAGAGGTTTGTGACGATTTAGAATGAAACTCTAGCAACTCCTACTGTTCTGTTTGTGGTAGAAGAGATTTGCGCGTTTATCAATATATTAACCCCGTTTTGCCGCAAGTGGTAGTGCGGATGTGCCGCTCTTTTGTTCTTGGTAAAGATGCGAAACCAGATCGACTATCGGATCAACACCTGCCACGGTCATTGTTCGCATCGAAAATCGTCTTCCGCCAACGATGGAAGCTTCCGATACCATAGGACTATAAGCCACACTCCGACGACACATCTTAGATTATATTAAGACAGTCTATACGTTTAGGCCTATACGTACATATAATGCAATTTTATTTTAAATATAGTATAATCTAAAATGAGTCAGTTTCCTAGTCGTCGTTTTCGACGTCTTCAATCACATTCCATTTGACGTCGTTACTCATGGCACTTCATTTACAAAACAATGCATTCACAATTCGGCCTTCATTTTAACACATGATTTTGTACCTGGAAATGGAAGAGGTTTTAAAGTGTTTAGGAGTCGAACTGTTAATAATTCCATTCAAAACTCAAGAGAGCAGTTTACTGAGAAGAAAATCAAGTTCTTTTCTCAGCCAATAATATTGACTGGATATTTTTTCGAGGAAACTATGATTAACGGTTACCTATTATAGCAGCGCGGTCTCATGCTTTTAACCAGATTAAAAGAAAAAAATATTCAAAGTCTGTATTGTGAAATGGCTTAACATTTTATCAATTTGTACGTAATGTGAAAATCAATCAAATTGGAGTGGCAAAAAAAAAAAAACAAAACATTGAAATGATGCGGAACCGACAGGTAATAATAAACAGTTTTGTACGAGGTTTGTACTTATTACAACAAGAAATGTGATAACTAAAACTTCAATTCTGGATTACAGCAGCACATACCACAAAACGTCTACCGGTCTACGATGCATTGAACTCAAAAATTTCGACTGCAAGTTGAGGTCGAGTTTGCCGCAAAGTCTGCCATCCAGCAGTCTTGACTACTTCTCCTGCTGAACGATGACGAATAAACTCCAAAACATCGTTTTTCAACGTAGAGGCTTCATTCATGTCGGCTAACAATAGCATTTCTGCGCAGTTGACAGTTGAGATATGTTTCATTAGAATCTCTTCGCACTTGACCTTGAGCAACTCAACTTGGTAATTTTTCGCGACGGACAAGAGCTTTTTCGCCATCTCTTCCGTTTCTTCCATTACGTCGGTGTAGATAAAACGTAATAAGGCCTGAAATACTTCTGGTTCACAATCTTCAATTTTGAGGGATCCAATTGGGCTGAGTTTTCCATCAACTTCAAACTTTCCAGCAAACACTGGACTCCTGGCACTCAAAATGTTCTTGTGAGCTTTGAACTTTATTCTTCCAATGTTGAATACAATATCACTCATTCTTCCAGTGTCAAAGAGACGTCCAATATCTTGAGCAATTCTACTATGAGAACTAGTGTCTAATCTTGGGATTTTGTTTCTTCTTTCTTGGTACAAATCAACATTCTCAATTTCATAAGTTAACTGACAGTGTACAGTGAGAGCATTTTCTTTTAAATACTTGCTTGCATCTTTTTGAGGCAGAAAACTTGGAAAACCCATACCATCCCCAGGGGTAGAAATAAATGAATTTCCTACTCTGTTCCAATGTGTCCCATTATCAGCATTAACAGTACTCAAGACCAATTTAACGGTTTTCTTAGCTGCAGATTTCAGTCGCAAAAAAAAAGATATGTCATCTTTCACATTTTCTTTATAGCCTTTTGGATAACACGCAAGTTTCCACTTTGTTTCCTCATCCCCCTCCGACAAGAAGTGTTCTGATTCAATGGGTTCTCCGTTTTTCATGGCTTGACTTTTAAATGTGAAGTTTTCTATGGTCCAAGTAAAGGCGACTTCGACCATGGTACTTTTCGTACGTTGAGACCACTCCGTTTTCCTTTTACTTTTCTCAGCATTCCTCAATACTGATGTGTCTTCAGTCATATTTGCTTTCTCCATTTTAAAGGAAACACCTAAAAATGAATTTTGAACGAATGTTAATTACTGACTAGTCGCTTTGAATCAGTTTATTGTTAACACTTTAGTCTTACCTGTCTGACACTACTGACAGTAGAAGCACGTGAAAGAGAAATTAATTTACTGTCGTCGGGTGGTCTTGAGCCTTCGTACCTGCTTCTACACCATGGTGTACACTATACAGCGCGTTCGCGGTGGCGCTGACGATCTGACAGTGACAGTTAAAATATATACTTGATTTTCCCAAAGTACACTATTATGATTTATGAAGCTCTTCATTTTACCCGAATAATTCTTTGGTGTTGCTAAATAAATCGAAATGATTCGTTGATGAAATTTTAAAAATTTTAATCCGATACTTTGCTACTGACGGCGTTGTTTGTTTTCGCCATCTAGTGTTGGGTAACTTCTGCCGTTTTGGGCCTGCTGGAACGTCGGGCAGCTCGGGCTGGGGACAGGAATGGAAGTTCCCCTTTCCGTACTCTGTAGCGTTCCAGCAAGGCCCTCAGCGGCAGTGTTGAGTTGAGTTTGAAGCAGGACGAGGACGTTTCGCGCGATCAATCTTTTTGCACGATTATCTCTTCGGTCGTATTCTCGGGTGACCGGAGAAGATGGGCCACCTGAAATTTTAGTCCCTCGCATCGCCCATCGCAACATCGGCTCCATTCCGATCTCCTCGACGCGATTGAAAAGCAGTCCAGCAATGAGCTGAGCCTGCTTCGACTTCGGCCTCTAACTACATAGAGTGGAGTGGATTAACAAGCATAATTAAGGAGACAAACCAATTGTGAGAAAATGGTTCAATTGGATCAGCCAAAGGGATTATGGTTAATCGTGTACAGAAGGTTAATCGGTCGGCAACGGCTGCAGCCAGGACTCGGCGGATAAATTTGGCTCCTTGTGCCATACATTACAAGTTCCAATTATTGCAGTCGCCACCAAAAGTTTTTCTTTTAGTATAAGTCAGCGCCGAGGCTGCTACGACTATTCCGGCTTCTGCGCTTCGGACATTCGAGCCAAGCGAGTTCATCGACCGACACCAACGACTCCGACTCTTCCAGCCGCTTTCAACTCCCGACTTCGCCGTCACTGGGCTTTGGTGATTTAAGGAGTTCTAATGCCCTATATTTGAATGATGACGCGAAAGAGAATTTCGTGTTAGCAGTCCTATAAATACTGCACAAGAGCTTGCTCTGCTGTCCAAAACAAGAGATCCGTTTTAAATTATCCCAAGTACTCCTACGTATGTCTTGAGCTGTTTACTCAGTTTTCGAAAGCGAATCTTGTGATTTATCCACCCAATGTTAAAAGGCTAAAGAGATTCCATTTGGTATTTTTCCCTTAACCCAAACAGCATCCGCTGATTGTAATCTCCTTCTTAGTCTTCCAAAAGGACTAAGAGAAGAGTCGCGAAGAAAGCGCAGAGAGAGCGCACGGGGCGAACACAATCGCGAAGGCAGACGTCCGCGGGAACGACTCTTATTAATATCTCGCCCTTACTTATTTACGCAAGCTTACTACTCCATAGTGTCCAATGACTCTATGTATGCATGTCAGCAGTACTCGATATGACGCCATAGAAAGTGCTACACGCATACTATTTAATCGCTAACTTCATCACAAATTCTTGTTAGCATTCGCAATATTAGTTAATGAAATCACTCTCTCTTAAATTGTAATAATAAATAAAACACCTCCGTATAATAACCGTTTACTACAATTAATCATGGCGGGACTCGAACCCGCAATTTTCGGATGTCATCATTGGATAGAAGTCCGACGCCTTATCTATTGGGCCACACGATCACATTTTTATATCCATGCGAAATTCAAATCTTTTAGCTTTCAGGTTACGATTGCCCAACGGTGAAATTGTAACGTGTACTAGGGATAAATGTTGGGGTTCCTCTACCTATCCCATAATATCATGGAAGCATATTTTTGTGATGTCAAATCGTAGCATAAACCCCAACCAACATTCTAGATTCCTTCTCAATATAGGGCCGTGTTTTTGTTATTCCACGGTGCCCAGCAATCTAAACAGATACTGACTTCAGTTATTTTTTTCGTAGTTGCAACAACGAAAATGAATGGGAGTGAGGCAATCTGATGGAACATGGAAGCTTCGGACAAGTTTGGCTCGCCCAAGACTTCCCATTGAATTCATTGATGAACAGGTTGAAGTTGGCTTGTGTGTATGGAATCTGGTAACAGTCCAGTAATTTGCACGGTTGCATCTTTTGTTACATCGCCTTTAGATAAGAAAATTTAGATAGGCAAAATCCTGTTCAATCGTAGACCCTCAAGCCGTCGTCCTGTGGGATTGTCTGAATAAGTGTCGTAATTAATCCAGTAGTATACTACGCATGTATACAAACTTATTGAATGCGATATTACTTTTAATATATAATATATAAGCCCGGTTAGCTCAGTCGGTTGAGCGCGGGACTTTTAATCCTGAGGTCAAGGGTTCAAGTCCCTTTTCGGATATCGGAAAAGTATTTTCGAAGAAAAAGTATTCGGGAAGTATTTTAACAAATAAATTGATTGATTCATTAATTTTTTTCGTTGGGACGGAAGTCCCCACTCATAAAAAATAATACATTAAAAAACGGTCTTCAGTATTCTTATTCGTCAAATTATCTTGAAAAATAAAATATATTATACAAACATATAAATGTTAACATTTAACAAAAACGAAACAGTTATAGTTTTATCAGTATCTCAAACCTCCCTCCATTTTACTCATCGTACCTTTCGCACGGAAAGCAGAAAGCTTGCCAAAAACAAAACGTCTCCGATTATTGGCTTTTTATTTATTCAACAACATAGGCTACCATAATATGTCATAGACTACTTTTTAGTGTTTAAGCGACAAAAGATCGATGGCAACTACCCAACTACCGTCATTGAGTCTTACTAGGGCAAGGATTGGACTCTTGGCAGGGCCTATAGACATAAGGTTGGATGAGCCGGAACATTTACTGGACGGACGAAGGGTGGACGTATTTAGCGTCACCAGTCTTGACAGCCGGGAAATGGAACCGTAACTCTAATTAGCAAACGTCGTCTCCTCATTATAGCGTACCTCATTCTCGTGCCATCATGGTCACTCCGAAACGCGACCAAATGTACTGGTCTCGATGACCAGTACATACATGTTGATATGGACGGGACTCATATCATCGTATTTGTGTCAAAATTTGGACTGCGGATCGACTATCGACTATTCCAGCAAGAAAATGTATTGGTGCAACGTATAGGCTACATCTCGGTCGCATCGCTTGAGAGAATCGGTTTAAACTGTCACTGCCCGTTGAAACCCTACGAACGGAAAACCGAGTTTTTCCTAACATAAACTCTTTGACAGAACTTCAGGTACCGATGCATGAACGGGCATAAAACAATGGGTGCAGCATCCAGAAAGTTATTGTTCGTTTAACACCGGAAGATAAACCAATTGAGGATAAATATAACGCGGCACTGCCCTCAATCCTTCCGACTCGTAAGCCCATACGCACTTAAGTTGATAGATGAAGTTAAATAGACGCCATGACTCAGCTACAGCTGTATTTCATCAGAGGTATTTCATTGATCATTGACGCGCCATTAAACTGAAAAGAGTGGCCCAATTATACTTACCTTATCATCTACTCGGTAGACCGAACACCCCGGCTCAAAAGTTGCAAAACTGCCGCAATACGACGGCCCGTATATCCATCCATCGTAGATTTGCGACAGTGCTAATGACTGTTGCGGTATAAGGCATATTGGCGTAACTGCTGGCAGGTAATAAGAGAAATAAATTCCGTTAGTGACGAGGGCATGCTGCAGCATGGCGGAAATACCGGCTCCAATAAGAAGGGGCTCTTTCAACGATTCCGTTAGGAAACTGGCAGCATATAACAGCAACAGGGAGTCAAAATGTCACCTGACTTAATCGAAAGAAGAACGATTTCGAGACATCGTTACTCTGCCCAACAAACCGATGAAAATCCCTCTAAAAAAACTTTGCTCCCTCAGAATCTTAAATTACCGAAATTGTCTAAAAACGATCGCAGTTTCTTTCTCCTCGATTTGGAGTTGACGAAAGTTTGCGGCTCTCGAACCTATCATTATTAGCTATATTTTCTATACACCTATGATAGGAAACCAGTATGAAAATCGCCGACGTGAAACTGCGGATGGGACATCGATTCTTCGTCCTCGACCATCGTCGCCCCATTATCTTGACCCGCAGTGTGGTTTTCGCCGACGTTTAGGCTATTTCAACACGATGCCAATGAAAAATCGAGTTTCGTCGATAGACTAGGCTATCAACCGATGAACCCGGTCATCTATAGCCTAATTTAGACTTTCTCTAGTTTCTCCTGACCTACTGGAAAACAAATAAAAAACCATGGAGAACTTGACAAATCTGTGAATCACCTCGAAAATGTACGACGTTACATTACAATTTTACAATACTTCCGAATGAGTAATATAGATCAATATTTAATATGCGTATGAAATTTGGCGGCAAAATGACTTTTTCCCGTTCAAGGATAGCGGATGCTAGAAAAGAACTGTATTGGGATTCTATGTTGAATCTCATCAATTTGTAGCAATATATAGGCCATCTTAAACGTTCGCAGATTCTTGGTACGCTGCTGCATTCCGTATATAATGAGAACATCCCATTCCATTATTGATATTTAGGCTACAAAAGCACACTAAAAGTGAGATTTTCCGCACTTTGTTCTTAAAGTTATCTAGTTTTTGGCAACCTCGTCGAAAAAGAGTTTAGGACTATCGTATAAAGAAACCCATATCAAGGAATATATGTAGGCCTACAGATAGAAACCTTATGGGATCAGATGATTCGAGATAAAAACAGTCCTGAATCATCCGTCCGTGAACTTTAATGACTACGGCAAACTGACGAAGTGACGATCGTCTGCTTCTGCTCGTCGCAAAAAGGCACAACTGCGAAGTTCGCTTCAGGCACTTTTTCATTGTTCCATACGCCATATTAGAAACACTTTTTCCGAAAAAAAGCTGATATAATTATAATTCAATCTTTTTCTTTCCAATAAAATATTTTTTTGAAGAAAAAATGTTTTTGCGTAGTTTGAAGCTTGAACTAGCTTTGAAGTTTGAACCCACCTTTGGAGTTAAGTATTAGTGTGTCAAGGATATAGCTGGTAAAGGAGGTCATACGACCTCTTTTAGTCCTTTATCGCTTGAACAATAGGTCAACTGTTGTGATTCCCACTTGCTGATCCATCCGTCTGTTATATTTACCTTTCTTGATGTCAGTCTATGCGAGTGTATTGCCAAGCGAACGTATCTCGAACCGGTCGAGAGATAAACGTTTCCAAAGTATTGACATATTCCAAATATAATTAATACACATAACATACAGCAACGGGTGAAAGTTTCCTGACGCGATTTTCGTAGCCTACTATGCGCTTTTACTTTACATCTACCGGTAGTTCTTTGCTAAAGGGTATACCTATTTTCTTACCCTTCCCAATTGACTGGGGTCAGAAGGGGTGAGGGGTTAGTTTTTTAAACGTAACTATGAGTGGGTATAAAATAAAAGCAGCCAATTTTTTAATCCTGTCAGGAAACTTTCACCCGTTGCTGTATGTTTCCTATGAAGCCTGAACTCAATGAGCTAACAAAAATGAACCATCGGAAAATTCTTTCAAATTGTTTCAAATCAATGGGATCGCTGTATTTGTTCGAGAAATCCGCACTGGGCTGGGGTGGGCGCTCGTACCTGCTCATACAATTTGGTTCTTCAAGTTTTTGTAAGAGATATGTGATGGTATCGATGGTCGCGCCCGGCCGGATAAAGGCAAGGAAGATGCCCGAGTCTGCAGTGGTATAGGCTACAGTTGGTTGCTCCCAAGAATGTGTTCAAAATATATTAACCAACGTGGCGGGTTGTGCCCCGATGCGCTCTTCCTCGATGCGAACCATTCAAAAGTGAAACCGAGAAAAAAGCCCAGTTTTTCTTTCTCTTGTTTTAGCAGGGCACAGCCGGAGATTTCCATGATCATGAAACAAGAGTAAAACAAAAATAACCCGTTACAATAATTTGTTTGAAAGAAAATTCAAAATGGCCCATCGAACCTCGTCATCCTGGAAGAAACGGCCGCCAAAGATGCTGTTTGAGAAGGCTCCCCTGGGACTCCAAGAGAGGAGGTGATAGCGAAGCCGGTTGTTGCAGGAGGACAGATTTGACGGAGTCGACCACGGTCTGACGTCCTATTCGAACATGAGGACCCACCGCTGTCCACCAGTCGATCAACACAAAACATTATCGAGTATAAATTTAATTAAGAGTGGATCGGAAAAAGCGGTAAATACTGTACATGGCTTTTCAAGATCCGTTTTCGTGGCCGGCTTTTTTTTTTAAAGCGTGTGACGTTTCAGGTTGCTCCTAATCGTTGAGTCAATTTCCTTGGCTGGCACTTTCGATTGAATGGTCTAATGGCGGACCTCGTGAGCATCAGTACGGTAGCCCTCAATACTAGCTGATGGTGACAACATTTTCATTAATTATACAGCAATCAGAGTTTCCTACCTTAACAGAATAATTACGCTATGATTACGATGATAACACACAGGTCGGCTAAGGTTTACAGGCTCGAATCTTCAGGCACTTGTTGCCCTGGAAGCAACGAATAACTGCAGCATGAAGACTGTCAAATCAGGGTAGAGACTAGAGAGCCAAGCCGATGCAGCGAACGAGATTCAACGTCGGTCGATGGTCCAATCATCAGGCGAGGGGAGGAACATCGTCGACGGGCATGTTCATTATTTGCACCAGGGTTGGGACGAGTGCGATCTTTTTTGAGCGCGCTTGTAAGCGCGCAAATCAATTGAATTCAACTCTAATTTTTCAATTTTTCATGACGGCGAATTGGAGATGAATGTTGGACTGGCTGCCGCTCAAATGTTTGAGTACGACATTGACGATGAGGCCTTGGTAGGAATGCGACAGGCGGAGCAGAAACAGCTGCAGCGATCCCAACAACATGTTGACGACGTTGAGATAGTGAATCAAGGCATCGGGATCGTCCTTTATCTGTTGGACGGCGACTGCCGCGGCGTCACACACTTTCCGTTCTGCGAAAATAAGGACAATGACTGAGCCAGGAAAGCCGATGGCCAGCGAGTCGAGGTTTTTGTCGGTTGGAAAGGCAACGACGATGCTGGGTGAAGGGCGAGTCAGTGAAATGTTGGTCAGCCGTCCTCTCTACCCGACCAGTGGTTTTGTGCATCCCTTTGTTTACTTTCACTTCCTTGCTCAAACGGTCGCCCAGTTTGTCGGTGCGATCGATCCTTTGCAGCAAATGAGTTTGATGGCCACGAGTTTGAGTCATTGTTAAAAAAGAATCAGTTAACTTTAGCTACCGTACTTTTGTAGGGGTGAAACAAAACTTATTCCTTGCGCTTGAGTCCTTATACATTTCTACTCTTTGCGCTGCCAGATGGCCAGACTTCTTCTTGCTGCTGCTTGCGCCTCAATCAGAACCTTCTCTTTTGTCCCACTCATCCAGTGCTGTCTACAAAACTAATTTATAATTGTATAAATTGTCATCAAACTCGTTCTGCATGTAAATATTAAACATAAAACTGTAATTAACGGATAGGGGTTGACGAGTTCATCGCTGATAATCAGGCCCGTGACACCTTGATCGTCACCATCAGAGTAGTAGTCTTGTAGATTGCGTTCATGTCCAGGCAACGTCCCGGGCAAGGCCGTGGCCATATTGAACAGCTTCAGTTCTTCTTACTTATTTTGTTTGAACCGAAAATCACGCGAGTCGGGCGTGAAGGGCAAATAGTCGTCGCGGTTTTTTCGGGCAATCGACGTCAACGACCGTCGGATCCTTCCTGCTGCAATGTTTTGGCGAGTGGAGGGATTCTCGGTGCAGTTCTGGCACTTCTTGCTGCTTGGCTTGAGCTGGCGTGCTATAATGATGACAGGTTCGGCCGCCATTTACTTAAGATGAAGCCACAATGACGCTTTCTGATCTGCCGCCGACGGGTAATGATGTTGAGAATACGGCGTGGCGTAGCCGTGATGAGGCGATCCGGCTGGTGGCGGACCACCGTAACACTGCTGTTGGGGATGCTGTCGAGGAGCTTTGCTGACTGCTGAGGCATCTCCTGTTGTGTCTTCGTCGGATTGAAATATAGTAAGGATCAGACTACTGGAACTGGGAAAATCAAGGACCCCTGAGAAAATCAGATGATGAGGTGGAGTTGGCATATTAATAGGATCACCTTATATAGGCTACTCATCTTAATATATCGATCGGATCCTTTAACGGATGAGACAACAACTTTTTCCCTGAGTGTAGCGGCTGGCGTATAGTATCTTTTCACGATTATTCGACGCAAATCAATATAGAAAAGATTTTGCTCTTAAAAGGAGCCCGGCCCACTGTGGCCCATCCGTGTTTTTATTGTATTATGTATCCCGCTCCTTTCACAAAGTCGATTTTGATGTGATCACAAATGCTTACCGATATTTCACCGTGGAGATAGATGCTCGATAAAGATCAGCAGCTGAGATTCCTCACCGTCGAGCAGGATCGAGACGAAACGATCGTACGAGTCCACACCTATAAATAAAATAAAAGACGCCGTATAGTAGAATTGGAGTATTGTAGTAAATCAAAGGGAGCGTTGTGGGGATGAAAGAACTCCCTTCATCGAGATGGTGATCTCAAAAAAGCGTGATCGGTCACAACCCTGGAAGGGAGAACCTAGAGAGGCTTCCCTCAACATAGGTGTTGAGGTAGCCTACTCGGACGTCATAAAGGCCCGTTAACAGTCGACGAACAAGACCCTGAAGCGGCACCCAGTAAAATGGCTTGCTCCGAATCGGCCTACGGCCCGACGGATTCCGAATAGAGAAACCCGTATGGACGACGAGGTCGACTGGTGATTGGAATGCGCGAGTAGTATTGCGCATGCTATTGATGCTGCTTCTTGTGATGATGGTGGTGCGCGGATGAGAAGGAGGCGGCGATACGGCCATGCACATTCTTGGTACTGCGTGTGAATAGTCAATCATCAGTTAATGAACGGATTGGCCGCGTATACAAGTGTATCAGCAACAACTCTGTGACTATTGGTTTTGGTTCCCTGGAACTTGGAAGGCGGCGGACTAGTCATCAGCCGCGATTGTATACGAAATTTGATTAGTTCACGGGCGAATGGTGCTCACCATTTCATTGGTGAGCAACAACACAAATTAGATGGCGGGCTCACCAAATAGCCCAAAAAAGCCATTGCTGCTGCGACAAACTGCTGACCCTTTTTTCCTAAATAGTCTCATATGGAAACGATGCCCGTCGTCGTCGTGTTCTGTCCACTTTCTTCATTTAGTTTCATTAATGGCATATACGAACCCCGTTTTCTCCCTCGGACGTCCACAAACTCAGGTCACATGAGACTTAAGCCGCCAACTCAGTCCGTCATACTCTGGGTACATCTGTAACTTGAGGACCTTGGACCATCTACTTAAAGTTATTGCGATTTTTCTCCAACTCCTTGATACTGAATGCGTAGGTACGTGCTGGGTGATAAGTTTATGTTTGTATTTATGATATGAATAAAAGAAAATTTGCCGCTATATTTATTTCTTTCTTGCGTAGGCGGATATACATCTAACGACCCGCAAATCCATACTCGGCAATAAATACTGCTGCCGTGCTGCGTACTGCGTAGGCTAGGCTGCGTATACAGAATAAACTTGTCTGCTCATGTGTTTACCACCCTCCTCGCGCTATTAAGAAGAGCCGACTCCGCTCCAAATAAATAAAGAAGAACGGCACTGGGCCATTTTGTTCGTAGCCTACATAGGAAGAGCCTAATATTTTTGTCTCGAAGTTTGGAACTGCTATAGCCATATAGGCTGTGATAAATTCTATTGGATGGTTTTGTAATCGTTTACATTTTTAGGAAATAAGGTATATATTCATTTGCCTTAGAACTATGTCAAGCTTCTTTGGATCGTTATTTTCTCCCAAATGAAGATGATAAAAAGTAAAAGGACCGGATGAACTGCCACTCTCTACGGAATATGTTTTAAAATCTAGAGTCTAGACATATATGACCATTTTTTCCGGACAATTTGCCCTAAGAGCCGACGGACAAATACGTCGAATAAAAAAGTGGACATATTCCGTAGAGAATGGTTTCAGTGGCTGTCTAGATTACATTTTCTTCGAAATAAAATCGAAACTCGGCCGTGAGCAGGTAGCCTACTTCGAAAGCATGAGCTTTTTTCTTTTATTAAGAATTGTCTTAATTTATCTTAGGTTGTTCCTCTCCCAAGTTTAGAGGAAGTTACTGAACATTGCGCTCTCCCCAGTATAGTGTTTCCGTCTGATCATCATATTGCTTTGATAGCCGATCTGGAATGGCTATATTTTACTCATTTTTGGAATAAATTATGCAAGTATTTGTTCTTTAACTTCTCCCTTTTTAAAATACTTTTCGTATATCATGATTCCGTAACATTTTTAGCGTGTAATCTATGTGGCTTGAAAATGCTAGCTACCTCTGTGGCTTGAGATCTTCACTTTGGCTTTGGAACAATAATACTCTCTTGACACCACTTTATGATTACTTTATGACTTGAATATGATAAAATGGTATTGAAACAGGTTTGATTATCATTAAATAACGTGAAATAAGTAAAATTAAGCATTTTATGTAAATATTTTATCAAATAATAGCTATATTTAAGGGAAACATTGGGTCGCCATTCGTGGAGTGTATACCAGTAAGACTATAGAGTCCTCCATTATTACATACGAAAAAAGTTGCTTGATCGACAAAGACGACAATAAATATCAAAATGCAGTGGAACCCCAATAACAAAATTTTTCGAGTGAAACTTTGTTGCGTGACCATGGACACGCCGGCTAAATGGGTAGCCCTATTGATGAGCATTATTTGCCTAGTAACCTTTACAGTATTCATCGTTAAGCTGGTTACTTACCTTAATCTCGAATGTCCAAGGGATGCTATTAGCGCCAGAATGGATTGCCCGCCGTTTCCTGACAGCAAGAACTACGACCCAATACTGACAAAACATGGTATTGTCCTACCAGCCGTACAAGTACCAACCTCTCCTACGATCGTGATCCCGGTCGTGAATAACCAGACTGAACTTGGAGAAGATTTCATCCTTCACGAGAAAGGAGATTCGTTCGGTATTTCTAGCATCGAACGAAATTATCCAACTTCCAAGACTAATTTATCAATCGTAAAAGGTTTTGCAAAAAGTCGATTTTCCAATAATAATCAAGAAGATGACGGAGTCGTCGTTGACATTACAGATAATGTAACACAATCGAAAATTTCAGAAACCATTACTGGGATTAGTCACTCACAGAACTCTGAATACGTAAAAAATGGCATCGATGTTAGTTCGTTTGAAAATCAGGCTGTCTTCTCGACTCTTCAGTCTACTCCTCTTAATCACCGTTCAGATGATAAAACTATATCGGTTGAAAGGGACATGCTTTTTTCTGAACTGAAAGATTTAAATAACGAATGGAAAGTCAAGTTAAGAGAACTTAATTCCACGATCTTGTTCATGAGGGAACTTGTTATGGATACCGTTAATTTTACAACACAACTTTCTACTCAACTTTCTGGTGGCGGCACGGTCACTTCTATTGAAGATTACCTCGAGAGGAACAATTTAAGTTTCAAAACTAAGGCAAGACTAGAGGGAATGAGGATGTCGGACGAAAAATTTCCGCACATCGAAAGTAACGATCCTTCTCTTAAGATTGATTCTAAGTTTACTGGTATTAGCCATTCGGATAATGTCCATGACACGAATTTAGAACCGAGCGACACGCACACTTTAGGCATTGGTTCCAAGGCACCTGGAATAAATTCAGCATATTTGAACGAAATAGATAAGAAAACAAGTAAACCTTATGCAGTTGACATAAATTTCAAATCAACTGATGGAAACAATGGAACTGGTGAAACAAAAGCCTTAGAATTACCGAAAACTAACGAACTATGGCAAGAATTAAGGAAGGCTATAGAAGAAATCCAAAAATTGAAAGATGAGAATGTGAAAAATAAAATTAGGATAGAAAAGCTAGAAGAAGAAAACCAAAAACGAAAGGATGAGGGTTTGGAAAACCAAATTTATATTAAAAAAGTAAAAGAAGAATATGACCGAAAATTAGAAGAAGAGTTGGCAAAAAGGAACCAAACATCAGAAAACACTTATCTAGTTGACATTGGCTCCAAACTAACTGGAATGAGCTCAGCATCATTTCATGAAACAGATAAAACAACAAGAAACACTAATATTTCGAGTATAAGTCTTTCGCGGGTTCCAGCTTTATCGTATGAACACAACGAAGAAGAGACAACTGGCCATAGTTTGTCGACTGACAACCAACTGGGTTCTACCATCGAAACGATTTCGGGTATAGGACTATCAAGAGACCCCGCATCGTCGTTCGATTACGTAGAAGAGAAAACTAGCCTTAGTTTGTCGACTGACAACCAACTGGGTTCTACCATCGAAACGATTTCGGGCATAGGACTATCAAGAGACCTCGCTTCGTCGTTCGATTACATAGAAGAGAAAACTAGCCTTAGTTTGTCGACTGACAACCAACTGGGTTCTACCATCGAAACGATTTCGGGCATAGGCCTATCAAGAGACCCCGCATCGTCGTTCGATTATGTAGAAGAGACAACTGGCCTTAGTTTGTCGACTGACAACCAACTGGATTCTACCATCGAAACGATTTCGGGCATAGGCCTATCAAGAGACCCCGCATCGTCGTTCGATTACGTAGAAGAGAAAACTGGCCTTAGTTTGTCGACTGACAACCAACTGGGTTCTACCATCGAAACGATTTCGGGCATAGGCCTATCAAGAGACCCCGCATCGTCGTTCGATTACGTAGAAGAGAAAACTGGCCTTAGTTTGTCGACTGACAACCAACTGGGTTCTACCATCGAAACGATTTCGGGCATAGGCCTATCAAGAGACCCCGCATCGTCGTTCGATTACGTAGAAGAGACAACTGGCCTTAGTTTGTCGACTGACAACCAACTGGGTTCTACCATCGAAACGATTTCGGGCATAGGCCTATCAAGAGACCCCGCATCGTCGTTCGATTACGTAGAAGAGAAAACTGGCCTTAGTTTGTCGACTGACAACCAACTGGGTTCTACCATCGAAACGATTTCGGGCATAGGCCTATCAAGAGACCCCGCATCGTCGTTCGATTACGTAGAAGAGACAACTGGCCTTAGTTTGTCGACTGACAACCAACTGGGTTCTACCATCGAAACGATTTCGGGCATAGGCCTATCAAGAGACCCCGCATCGTCGTTCGATTACGTAGAAGAGAAAACTGGCCTTAGTTTGTCGACTGACAACCAACTGGGTTCTACCATCGAAACGATTTCGGGCATAGGCCTATCAAGAGACCCCGCATCGTCGTTCGATTACGTAGAAGAGACAACTGGCCTTAGTTTGTCGACTGACAACCAACTGGGTTCTACCATCGAAACGATTTCGGGCATAGGCCTATCAAGAGACCCCGCATCGTCGTTCGATTACGTAGAAGAGAAAACTGGCCTTAGTTTGTCGACTGACAACCAACTGGGTTCTACCATCGAAACGATTTCGGGCATAGGCCTATCAAGAGACCCCGCATCGTCGTTCGATTATGTAGAAGAGACAACTGGCCTTAGTTTGTCGACTGACAACCAACTGGGTTCTACCATCGAAACGATTTCGGGCATAGGCCTATCAAGAGACCCCGCATCGTCGTTCGATTACGTAGAAGAGACAACTGGCCTTAGTTTGTCGACTGACAACCAACTGGGTTCTACCATCGAAACGATTTCGGGCATAGGCCTATCAAGAGACCCCGCATCGTCGTTCGATTACGTAGAAGAGAAAACTGGCCTTAGTTTGTCGACTGACAACCAACTGGGTTCTACCATTGAAACGAAACGATCGCATCGTCGTTCGATTACGTAGAAGAGACATAGTTTGTCGACTATCAAGAGATTTCCATAGGCCGCATCGTCGTTCGATTACGTAGAAGAGAAAACTGGCCTTAGTTTGTCGACTGACAACCAACTGGGTTCTACCATCGAAACGATTTCGGGCATAGGCCTATCAAGAGACCCCGCATCGTCGTTCGATTACGTAGAAGAGAAACTGGCCTTAGTTTGTCGACTGACAACCAACTGGGTTCTACCATCGAAACGATTTCGGGCATAGGCCTATCAAGAGACCCCGCATCGTCGTTCGATTACGTAGAAGAGACAACTGGCCTTAGTTTGTCGACTGACAACCAACTGGGTTCTACCATCGAAACGATTTCGGGCATAGGCCTATCAAGAGACCCCGCATCGTCGTTCGATTACGTAGAAGAGACAACTGGCCTTAGTTTGTCGACTGACAACCAACTGGATTCTACCATCGAAACGATTTCGGGCATAGGCCTATCAAGAGACCCCGCATCGTCGTTCGATTACGTAGAAGAGACAACTGGCCTTAGTTTGTCGACTGACAACCAACTGGGTTCTACCATCGAAACGATTTCGGGCATAGGCCTATCAAGAGACCCCGCATCGTCGTTCGATTACGTAGAAGAGAAAACTGGCCTTAGTTTGTCGACTGACAACCAACTGGGTTCTACCATCGAAACGATTTCGGGCATAGGCCTATCAAGAGACCCCGCATCGTCGTTCGATTATGTAGAAGAGACAACTGGCCTTAGTTTGTCGACTGACAACCAACTGGATTCTACCATCGAAACGATTTCGGGCATAGGCCTATCAAGAGACCCCGCATCGTCGTTCGATTACGTAGAAGAGACAACTGGCCTTAGTTTGTCGACTGACAACCAACTGGGTTCTACCATCGAAACGATTTCGGGCATAGGCCTATCAAGAGACCCCGCATCGTCGTTCGATTACGTAGAAGAGAAAACTGGCCTTAGTTTGTCGACTGACAACCAACTGGGTTCTACCATCGAAACGATTTCGGGCATAGGCCTATCAAGAGACCCCGCATCGTCGTTCGATTATGTAGAAGAGACAACTGGCCTTAGTTTGTCGACTGACAACCAACTGGATTCTACCATCGAAACGATTTCGGGCATAGGCCTATCAAGAGACCCCGCATCGTCGTTCGATTACGTAGAAGAGACAACTGGCCTTAGTTTGTCGACTGACAACCAACTGGGTTCTACCATCGAAACGATTTCGGGCATAGGTCTATCAAGAGACCCCGCATCGTCGTTCGATTACGTAGAAGAGAAAACTAGCCTTAGTTTGTCGACTGACAACCAACTGGGTTCTACCATCGAAACGATTTCGGGCATAGGCCTATCAAGAGACCCCGCATCGTCGTTCGATTACGTAGAAGAGACAACTGGCCTTAGTTTGTCGTCTGACAACCAACTGGGTTCTACCATCGAAACGATTTCGGGCATAGGCCTATCAAGAGACCCCGCATCGTCGTTCGATTATGTAGAAGAGACAACTGGCCTTAGTTTGTCGACTGACAACCAACTGGGTTCTACCATCGAAACGATTTCGGGCATAGGCCTATCAAGAGACCCCGCATCGTCGTTCGATTACGTAGAAGAGAAAACTAGCCTTAGTTTGTCGACTGACAACCAACTGGGTTCTACCATCGAAACGATTTCGGGCATAGGCCTATCAAGAGACCCCGCATCGTCGTTCGATTATGTAGAAGAGACAACTGGCCTTAGTTTGGCGACTGACAACCAACTGGGTTCTACCATCGAAACGATTTCGGGCATAGGCCTATCAAGAGACCCCGCATCGTCGTTCGATTATGTAGAAGAGACAACTGGCCTTAGTTTGTCGACTGACAACCAACTGGGTTCTACCATCGAAACGATTTCGGGCATAGGCCTATCAAGAGACCCCGCATCGTCGTTCGATTACGTAGAAGAGACAACTGGCCTTAGTTTGTCGACTGACAACCAACTTGGTTCTACCATTGAAACGATCTCGGGCATAGGACTATCAAGAGACCTCGCATCGTCGTTCGATTATGTAGAAGAGACAACTGGCCTTAGTTTGTCGACTGACAACCAACTGGGTTCTAACATCGAAACGATTTCGGGCATAAGCCTATCAAGAGACCCCGCATCGTCGTTCGATTACATAGAAGAGAAAACTAGCCTTAGTTTGTCGACTGACAACCAACTGGGTTCTACCATCGAAACGATTTCGGGCATAGGCCTATCAAGAGACCCCGCATCGTCGTTCGATTATGTAGAAGAGACAACTGGCCTTAGTTTGTCGACTGACAACCAACTGGGCTCTACCATCGAAACGATTTCGGGCAAAGATCTATCAAGAGACCCCGCATCGTCGTTCGATTATGTAGAAGAGAAACTTGGCCTTAGTTCTTCATCAGATCATAGACCTTCCAATGACTGCTCTGTGGAAGTATGTTTTAATGAGTTACGGGATTGCACTGCTGTTAATAATGCACTACACGAGGAATTAGTAACAATTGGTCTGGAACAATCGGAACTAGGAATTAAAATTAGTTTATGTCAAGAAAAATTAAATTATTATCAAAAGGAAACAGGCGTTTTCATTGATCCGGTAATATTTAGGAACAACGGATCAAAAGTCCGTCAAATGAATGATTTTCCTGACTTGCAATCATGCTTTAAAAAAATGGAAGATAAAAACGGCTGCTCCATGAAATCATGTGATTTCAAATTAAGAATATGCGTTGCTCTTAAGAATGCACAGCATTTGGAAATGGTAAAATATCAAAATCAAATTCGGAAACTAGGAGATAAAAGGGTTTTGTGCGAAAAAAAAATAGATAATTTGTTTAAGAAAACAGGCAGAGTCATGTATCCGATAACCCACGAAACGATTTCGGGCAAAAATCTATCAAGAGACCCCGCATCGTCGTTCAATTACGTAGAAGAGACAACTGGCCTTAGTTTGTCGAATGACAACCAACTGGGTTCTACCATCGAAACGATTTCGGACAAAGATCTATCAAGAGACCCCGCATCTTCGATCGATTATGTAGAAGAGAAAACTGGCCTTAGTTTGTCGACTGACAACCAACTGGGTTCTACCATCGAAACGATTTCGGGCAAAGATCTATCAAGAGACCCCGCATCGTCGTTCGATTATGTAGAAGAGAAACTTGGCCTTAGTTCTTCATCAGATCATAGACCTTCCAATGACTGCTCTGTGGAAGTATGTTTTAATGAGTTACGAGATTGCACTGCTGTTAATAATGCACTACACGAGGAGTTAGTAACAATTGGTCTGGAACAATCGGAACTAGGAATTAAAATTAGTTTATGTCAAGAAAAATTAAATTATTATCAAAAGGAAACAGGCGTTTTCATTGATCCGGTAATATTTAGGAACAACGGATCAAAAGTCCGTCAAATGAATGATTTTCCTGACTTGCAATCATGCTTTAAAAAAATGGAAGATAAAAACGGCTGCTCCATGAAATCATGTGATTTCAAATTAAAAATATGCGTTGCTCTTAAGAATGCACAGCATTTGGAAATGGTAAAATATCAAAATCAAATTCGGAAACTAGGAGATAAAAGGGTTTTGTGCGAAAAAAAAATAGATAATTTGTTTAAGAAAACAGGCAGAGTCATGTATCCGATAACCCACGAAACGATTTCGGGCAAAAATCTATCAAGAGACCCCGCATCGTCGTTCAATTACGTAGAAGAGACAACTGGCCGTAGTTTGTCGAATGACAACCAACTGGGTTCTACCATCGAAACGATTTCGGACAAAGATCTATCAAGAGACCCCGCATCTTCGATCGATTTTGTAGAATTGAAAACCGGCCTTAGTTTGTCGACTGACAACCAACTGGGTTCTACCATCGAAACGATTTCGGGCAAAGATCTATCAAGAGACCCCGCATCGTCGTTCGATTATGTAGAAGAGAAACTTGGCCTTAGTTCTTCATCAAATCATAGACCTTCCAATGACTGCTCTGTGGAAGTATGTTTTAATGAGTTACGAGATTGCACTGCTGTTAATAATGCACTACACGAGGAGTTAGTAACAATTGGTCTGGAACAATCGGAACTAGGAATTAAAATTAGTTTATGTCAAGAAAAATTAAATTATTATCAAAAGGAAACAGGCGTTTTCATTGATCCGGTAATATTTAGGAACAACGGATCAAAAGTCCGTCAAATGAATGATTTTCCTGACTTGCAATCATGCTTTAAAAAAATGGAAGATAAAAACGGCTGCTCCATGAAATCATGTGATTTCAAATTAAGAATATGCGTTGCTCTTAAGAATGCACAGCATTTGGAAATGGTAAAATATCAAAATCAAATTCGGAAACTAGGAGATAAAAGGGTTTTGTGCGAAAAAAAAATAGATAATTTGTTTAAGAAAACAGGCAGAGTCATGTATCCGAATTTTGTGTAGAGTAGCAGTGTATTAATCTAATTTTCTCACTTTTGCTATTTTGTTATATCTTCTTCGTCTTTTGTTCTTCATATACTTTTTCGTCTTTTATTATTTCTGATACGCATACAACACTCTCCAGCCGTGTTAAGAACTAGGTGGATTTTAAGATCTTATAAAGACACTTCCGCCTTATTCTGAACAAGAACTGGCTGGATCTAAACATCTTATTGAGACACTTCCGCCTTATTCTGAATAAGAACTGGCTGGATCTAAACATCTTATTGACACTTCCGCCTTATTCTGAATAAGAACTGGCTGGATCTAAATATCTTATTGACACTTCCGACTTATTCTGAACAAGAACTGGCTGGATCTAAACATCTTATTGACAACTCCGCCTTATTCTGAACAAGAACTGGCTGGATCTAAACATCTTATTTGACACTTCCGCCTTATTCTGAACAAGAACTGGCTGAATCTAAACAACTTATTGAGACACTTCCGCCTTATTCTGAACAAGAACTGGCTGAATCTAAACATCTTATTTGACACTTCCGCCTTATTCTGAACAAGAACTGGCTGGATCTAAATATCTTATTGACACTTCCGCCTTATTCTGAACAAGAACTGGCTGGATCTAAACATCTTACTGAGACACTTCCGACTTATTCTGAACAAGAACTGGCTGGATCTAAACATCTTATTGACAATTTCGCCTTATTCTGAACAAGAACTGGCTGGATCTAAACATCTTATTGAGACACTTCCGCCTTATTCTGAATAAGAACTGGCTGGATCTAAACATCTTATTGACACTTCCGCCTTATTCTGAACAAGAACTGGCTGGATCTAAATTTCTTATTGACACTTCCGCCTTATTCTGAACAAGAACTGGCTGAATCTAAACAACTTATTGAGACACTTCCGCCTTATTCTGAACAAGAACTGGCTGGATCTAAACATCTTATTTGACACTTCCGCCTTATTCTGAACAAGAACTGGCTGGATCTAAATATCTTATTGACACTTCCGTCTTATTCTGAACAAGAACTGGCTGGATCTAAACATCTTACTGAGACACTTCCGCCTTATTCTGAACAAGAACTGGCTGGATCTAAACATCTTATTGAGAAGTAGCTATTTTTAACTAGTGCCATGGCCAAAAAGGCAAAAAACATGATGTGCCATTCGTATCCAAAAACTTTCCCCCATCAGTTATATGTTTTCGTGAAGCTTTCGCTATGAAAAATAGCATTCTGCAAAAAAAAATCAAAAAATTTGTGGGGTCCACCGGGGGACATATGGCACAGCGGACATGAGTGACTCGTGAGGTGCCATCACGATGTCCGCCGGCGGACAACATTCCGATAATGCTACCGTTTGCTATATTTGTATACTATGAATGATTATTACACATTATGAACCATTTATCATTGTTTTTTTTTTATTAAACCGGCAGTTATATCTTAGTTATATAGGGGAGACTGGGGTCAATTGTAACACGAGACAATTGTAACAAAAATCATTTAGGTCATTCAAATTAACTCTAAAATTCTGAAATATTTATCATAAGAGCATCTTATAGAGAAGAAATTTTGGTAATTTTTTCAAATAAATCAAACAAAAACTGATGAAGTTATAAGAAAAAAATGTTTTTGACACCCTAAAGTAAAATTTTCGGTTCGTCAATTTTTTCTATTTTCCCTACTATACAAAGTTCAAATTTTACCTAGTTTCTTACACCAAACGTTTTTTTTATTATGTCCCTTATGCATTTTGGCAATTGATTTGAGTAAAAATCAGAGGTATAATGGAGTAAAAATTAATTTAAGGGGAAAGGTTCAGTGTGGGGCGATTGTAACAGTCCAAATAATTTAGGGAAAAAACAAATCTACATCAGTTTTTTCACCCAGAAGTGATGCAAAACATCATATTCTTCTGTTTGAATGCTAAAAGTTAGCATATTTGCAGAAAGAACGAAAAATAATCTAGATTTACTGTTTTAAATGGGTGAGTCGCCAAGCGGTAGCTCTTATGGGAAATCCCACGTTACTTCCGACCCCCACCCCTGTTACAATCGTCCCGACATGTGGGTACAGTTGTAACAAAAAAGCATGATCATTCTAGATTTTTTTACTCAATAACTATTCAACTTTTATGTTCGATAAATTCAGTAAAGTTAGCCAAGATAACAAGCTATCCGCTGAATTTTTTTAAAATTTGTAACTATACTGCTAGCAGACGAAAAAAATTGAAGTATGTTTTTTGTTACAATTGACCCCAGTCTCCCCTATGTGTGGTAGTAGGCTAGAAACGACTTAGAAAAATGACAAAATTATAAAAAAGCTACTGGAAACTCAATGCACAAAATTAAAGCAGGGTAGGCACATAAAGGGGTTGTTAATTTAATTAATTTTGATTTCCCAAATAACATCCACACTAATGAGATTATTTTTGAATCATTTAGTATTTTTGATTTATTGCCGCCAAACAAATATCAAAATTGCTTCACCGAGGTTTGAACACGGGACCGCGGCCACCTTTTTCAAATATTTAAACTAGCCTACGATATAAAATAGACAGGTAGACAGACTGTGAGAGGAAGAAAGGACTTTAAAGTAACTAGAAATAAGTGAATAGCGAAAACGTTTCCAAGTTCGGATACGCATCTGAGTGAAGGAAACTGCTCTATAGAGTCTTATGGGGAGATTTGTTTTTCGTGAATAAATTTTAAACCACGACTTCACAAGCAGTCCGCGAGTCAAGGAGACCAAGTTGCTGGGGTGTGACTTTTTACAATGTTAGTATAAAGTATCGAAAACTATGATTAGATAGTTCATTTATAGTTCGCAAAGACAAGAAAATGTGATAAAGACAAACCGCGATTTTTTATTCCTTGTAAGTTAGGAGATAATTGCGATTTTGTAAAATCATTTTTGAAAATTTTTGAATATTGTGGCATTTTCGACACAAGTAAATTTTTGTTGGGTGGGTTAAAAATTAAATTAAAACAACCATCAAATAACCCAGGATTTTATTTTTGATTTGCCCGACTTACAATATTTTACGACTTACTGTTATGGAGCTAAAAAATAATTAGCAAGTCCCTATATTTTACCGACTTTTATGGCCATTGCCGAGTCACAAGCGAGTAGTTTTCCCCCCTGCAGGCTTTTGAGCCAGCGGGCTAGGGGCAACTCGATGATGGGTAGTAATGTCGGCAAAATATAGGGATTTCCTATTTATTAAAGTTAAGCATGTTATTTATTAAAAAATTTATTAAGCATTTCAAGTTAAGCATTAAGTTAGGCAGATGAAAGATAAAATCCTGGACTATCTCATGCTTATTTTAATTTAATTTTCAACCCACCCAACAAAAATTTTAATTGTGTCAAAAATTTGAGTTTTTGGAAAACCGTCTCATCAAAATCGTGATTATCTCCTGAACTATAAGGGATGAAACATTGAGGTTTGTTTTAAACGACTTGAATTATCCCGACGAACAATATTATGTATCTATTTGTCCAATATTATTCTCATTTTTAAGGACATCTACGAAATGACACACCCCACGAAACCCGCTAATTTGGTCTCCTTGACTCGCGGACTGCTTGTTAATTAGTACCAAACTCTTCGGAATTCAATGCTTTCATGAATTCCGTTAATTTAAAATAAAACTTGTAATCTTTTTAGCTTCTTGATCGTTCGCAGTTATTTTCTAAAAAATTTTCCATATTGGGTGAGCAATAGAAATCGCCGCCAGTCTGACTTCGAAGACGACTTTCAAGTTCGAGTGGATGGGTGATTTCTATTGGTTGGCCACTATTTGCAGCTTTCGGAAAATAACTGAACAATCAAGAGGCTTAAAAAATACGGGGTATAAAGTTTCAAATGGACAGGGTCCGTAAAATCTTTGAATTTGAGAAGAGATTAATACTAATACGCATTTAGTTGAATAATCATCCTAGAAAAACAGAATCCTCCCATAAGGCTCTGTGGAGCTCTTTCCTTCGCTCAGATGCGTGCCCGGCAGTGGCAACGTTTTAGCCATTTCCGTCTAGATAGTTAGTGAATGGCTAATGTCGTGCTGCTACCTCTCTATTTTTTATTGTCACGTATTTTGTTAGCCTGGCTTCCTGGTGATTGGTTCTCTCTATTGGAATGGGTTTGAATGCGCCACCCCTAGGTGGCGTGTTGTTCGGTGTCGTCAGTATGTCGTCAGTAGTTTGTTTTTGAATCCCTTCTTGGTGGTCAGTTTTTTTCTCCCTCGGACACTTCTTCTTCAACCCGGCTTGTTCCAACACCCTTTTGTGTACCGTATTGTAGCACTGTTTGGTATTAATATACCGGATAGACACCAACAGTGAGACTCGACTGTTTCGATGCTGGCTCTTGTGTAAAAGGGAGTACGCACAACAATCGTCTTCTCTTCCGTGTCCTCCTCAACAAGTAGCTTGGCTCGGACAACTTAACCCGTGACATTTTGGTGGAGATGCAGGGTATTGCCAATACTTGTTGAGAGGAATCATCATAAACGTTTGTGCATCGTTTGCGCCAGATTTGACGTTCTTCGTGTGTTACTTCAGCCAGCAGTGATTGTTTTGCCCGGTTAAGTGTTTTTATTTTGTTTCTTATTTTGAATGGTTTCATGCTACCGTTTCCTTTTGTTGTTTTTTCCTTGTGGCAGGTTAATTCCTCTGTTTTAATTGGTTTTGGATCATTTTTGCTTGGATTTTTGGAATTTAGCTTTGAGTCACTGAGTTTGACTCAGGTAAGTTGCGAGTTAGAGTCCTTAACCAAAGAGTTTTCTTTTAGGTTAAAGAGGAAGTTTACCCTCCGACGTTTTAGTGCTGCAATACACAGCCTAAAAAAGTATTGGTCCAATTGATTAGGGTTCCTCTCCTCTCTCGTTCCAGAACACAGTTGGTTGTGTCCCATTGATGATCTAGGGAGACAGTAGGTGTTGGTGGCCAGAAGTTGGCCGGTCGAGAACCCGGAAAATGGTTAGCATCAACAAATAGCGATGACGCGTCCTGGCAGCTGGCTAGTAAGGGCAAGTTTTCGGAATCAAGGGTCGTCTGAGCTCTAAGCGGCGACATGAAGGACAGAAAGAGAGAAGATGAGAAAACAAATCAAAGTGACAAAAATGGGAGTTCGAAGCGCTAATCAAGGAAAGGGCAACATTGACAGCATGGCTGCCAGCCCTGCGAGGCGTAGTTTTGGCTGGAAAGGAGCGTGGATAATGTCCTTAACACCAGAGGAGTTGGTAGAGACTACGCAGAAGCCGACGGAATGCTTAGCATGGGCTGTTGAGATGAACAATCGCATGATGTCCGATCTGCTGGCGTGAGAGGGATATTCTCTATACCAGCGACGCATAGCGTTTTAAAAGAGAGAGACCATGGCGGAAAAGAAGGCAGATGGGGAGATCTTTCAAGACGGGGGTAGTGTAGATAAGGTCAGGACTCAGGAATGAATGACATTATGGTCTTGAGCGAGGACGGGGAGAAAGGCGTACCTATAGGTACGCCTAATACTATAGCACAGAGTTTACAAGGTGTAATATCAATTATTAAGAAGGCATGTATAGTTATTCCGGCCCCAAGCGTCCCGGCCCCCCAAAATTGTGGCCGAAATGGTTCTCTTGTCATATCATTTCAGCCCCAGTTTTCCGCCTTTCGGGCTCCAAATGCCAATGAATGATCATATTAAATCATAATATAAAAATAATTTAATTTAATCCCTGAAAAAAGGACGATTTTTGACACCGGGATCTCGTCACGCTTGCGTCTTTTGGCATATAAAGGATCGTTCAGACTAGACCCTTTTTGGGGTCCTTATGTCATGATTTTCACGAAACATAAGAAAAAAGTAAGCCAAAAAAATCTGAAAAAATTCGCTGACATAAGGTTTTGAAAGACATAAGATTAGGACTGAACCTAATTCTTATGCTATGTTTCATTCTTCTGTAAACTGGTGTTTTTGTAAATTTTCATGACATAAGGACCCCAAAACATAAGAAAAGGGTGCTAGTCTGAACGGGCCTTCAGAAGACGAATAACTAATGCGATGGGTTAGGTAAGGTTCTGGCTTCCTTACATTTTAAAACATAGCTAATAACTCTACGAGGTTAAGGTTGGCTCTCTCTGCTCCTTATGGTTAGGTTACGCACTCTCCGAACAATGCATATAAGAATCGCGCGAGTCTTTAATTGTGTCGAGTACGGTATATTTCGTCCTAGGTGCTGACAATAGCCTATAAGTCCTTCTGACTGCATCCCAAATACTAATGAAAATTATATACCTTTCATCACCTCTTGGCTTAAAACGGCTTGTTCTTGCATGGTGCCGAACAGGTGCCGAAACGCGCGATTAGAATTGCAAGTCTGGATTTAAAAATACAAAGGACACAATTACCTTATTTAAAACGAGTAATGTACGGGTCATTTTAACACCGACTGTGTTATTGTTGCTTGTGTTGATGAGACTAGAACTTTAACTGCCTGCAACTGTGAGACTGTAATGCTGGCGTGGTTCATTATATTTCGTATTTTTTCTTCCATATTCCGCTTTTCTGTTAATTTCTTCGCATTTCTTTAAAAAAAAAAAAGGTCCTTCGGTAAACTCGCGCTGTGCTCGGCGCGCGTCACAATTTGTGTCTAGTATGTTCTCTCTCCGCAAGGCGGCCCGAAGCCGACGAATTGACGAAAACGAAGAAAATTTTTACAAACAACAACAAAAATGCCTATCGCCCTATTTCCATAACTTCTGTTTCCTGTGCTGGTGGTTGGAGCGCAGAGTATGGATAGTACAAGAAGGGATTGTAGTTCCAACCGGGGGGAAACTGGGCCGAAACAACACAGGCCAACACAAGGAAAACGGCAACTACCTGAATGACAAAATAGAGACGTTTGATGGATTTAGTTAATGCGTCGATCGATAAATTATAGTAAAAGATCATCAGACTTACAAAGATCTTCATGTTGATTCGCTTATTCTGGCTGTTAAGCTGAGCAAAGGCGGTGGTGGATTGACGAATTTAGCGGAGAAACGCTGGCTTTTTATATAGTGCCTTTTGTTATTGTTTGTTACCCGTCAGCAAGGTTATGATTCAAAGGAGATCCCACTTTTCTTTTCTTCCGCATTTGCTACTTCCCATTTCGGTTACAAGAAATCTTTCGGGACCCACCCTGTTTCCAACACTTGGATAAAGATGACAGAGAGACATATATGAATTGCCTACATACCTATATGAAGTTCGAAATGACGTCATAACCTTCCGACTCCATAATCACGGCGTTTGCATAGTGAAAGTAGTCTCGTTAACCTAGTGGCTCGAAGAGAAGAGGTCCAGCCTTAAAACTAAATTTTTTTCCCAATGAATCTGAATTCAGGAAATAGCCTGGAAATAACCAGTTACGGAAAACAAGATTTGATTCGAAATAATTATTTGATGTCCGCATGCGTACAGTATATGGAGGAGGTAAGGTAATGATAAGAAATTAATACAATTAATGTAAAGAATTGCAACTTAATACAGTTCTAAACTACTTTCTGAGATGGAGAAAAGCTCTTCCACTGTCTCTCTTATTCCATTTGCAACTTCTCACTTCAAAATTGTTTAAAATTCCTCACCTATTAAAAATTGAACATGATTCCCATGAATGGCAAGTTCACGGGTCTGAGACCTGAGTCTGTCACTCTGGTCTATGAATAAAGCTAGGGTATTGTTTACGATGAACCAAGGGTTTTCTTATGGAAAGAAGTTGTCCGCATTTATATTTGCTCATTCCTTTATATCTTTGACGCATTGGTCGTTGACATCGCTTGTTTAGCAAAAAGGGGAGAGAAGGGATATTCGATAGCAAGCTATCATTTTTAAAGAGACAAATAGCTCTCTGCTCCTGTCGACAGAGACGAAATTTGTTGAAAACGCTAACAAGTTCCTTAGCTTTGGTTTTATAGAGTTTCCAACCTGTTTGGCCACCAGATTATTTTTTATTGCTGTTGCAGTTTTTTAAAACACCTTATGCTGAAAGTGCATGCTACAATTATGTTTTAAGCCATTAACCTTTTGAATACACCGTAATCGGAGCTTATAATAAATAGGGGAGGCTAACTCAGTTAACTAGAATCCATCGTAAAATAAATATTCAGACAATATTCACAAGACCACTTTATTAAGTAGGGCATAAGCATTTTTAAAATTTTTTCAATTAAAAAAGATAAAAAATTTTGTTACCATTTTTTATTTCAGCGCTTAGGCTAGCATGTAATGGTTTAACTGGAGCATGTATAGGCTAACATCGGTAATACAGAGAGATATTGTCCGCCAATATTAATTATTTCACGCATTGCGTAGGGAACTTCTTCTGGAGATCCAGAATTTTGCAAAGTAGCTACCGTGGGAGAATATGGGACGTGTCCTATTTTGGATTGTTCTACATCGATGCCACCCTATTTCGCAGAGATAGTCAGAGAAAGAAGAGAACAAACTATTAAGCCACAAATTCGGATGGCATTGACTGGATTTTGGATTTAAAAACTAGACTACATTGTAACTTTCTCGCTTCTGCTCAGTAGATTGCCAAATTTGGACTTGCTCGTATATCGGGACGCTCGATCTACCCAGTACATAATTTCCCTATTGAGTTTCTGTCATTGATTAATTTAATATCAAAGTGAGGACTATTAGTTTAACCACATTACAACGCTTCCGTTGTGTTCGATACGCTTTGGCCTTTGGTGCATCTACATAGAGCCTAGAGTGTCGTCACCATGGATAAGGAACTTCAACTTCCCCAGCCCGAAGAATTAGCCTATGTCGCTACCAATGACGACACTACTATTAGTGAAGACATTGTTAACTCAACTAATCTGAATCAAGAGGATGTCATGGAAGACGTAATGAATCAGACCGATGTGACTGCAATTGAAAACAGCACAATAAATCCGTCACCTAGAACCAGCATCACCAGCAAGAATCGCAAGAAATCGCCCAGTAACACGACCCAGATGCAAATGCCGAGTTCGGTCGGAGTAGTTGATTTTGGCTCGTCTAAAGTACGTCCTAAACTTGCTCTACCAATCAAGGAAACTGATAGTGTCTCTATCAGTGCAAGTTTGACGTCATTTGATTCTGTTAACTCGAGATCATCTTCATCATCGTCTATTAAGACGGGCCCTGGGCACAAAATTAATCGTATATTCTCCATGCTCCAGAAGATGCAACAGATTTATCCACAGCAATGGCAACAACAGGAGCAGCTAGAGCAACGGAAACAATCGCGTGATCTGCAGCAGCCCCAACCAACTAAGGTTTCAGACTCTATAAATAACAAGCAATCCGGGTCTAAGCTTGCAAGTAGCATTCGTCAGCAACAGCTCCAGCCAGACTCAAATGAAACTTCAATTAGTTCAGCAGATGCTTCCAGTAATAAGCGCCTATTTGGCTTAGGCAGAAGCCAGGATTCTTTGATGTCTTCTAGAACAACTGGATCGATGGCAAGACCAAATCAAAGAAATCGACTGGATTCTCTAAATAGCTGGGCCGACTCTCAGTTTTCTAGTTCCACGGGCAGGACCGGAATAACTGAAGAGGCAAACTCTTTTGTCCACACTATGCCTTATCATAAAGACGGATGGTGAGTTACTCGCAGTCAACCATATTGTATTTTTCTCTAGCGATTTGAGAATCCCGGTGAATGAAACAATTTCAATATTTGATGTAGCTAATCATAGAATTTATTTCTTAATTAATTACGAGATGTTTAGCTGGTAGGGTAAAAATGAGAGATCTTATCAATATAGCTTTATTACCAGTAAATACTGACAAAGTGTTTAACTACCTTTTTTTTACATCTAGGACGTCATTATTCATCGTTGGTAGTGCGACATACGCCCAGCTATTGATCGTAATCTGCATTGTTGCGGCCCTTTCTGAAGTTGTCACCCACAAAGTTCCGTTCATCTATTTTGAGGTCAGAATATATATACTTTTTTTCTTATCTAGTACTTTCCATACACAACTCTTTAAACTTTCCATTTTCACAATTCCGTGGCAATAATTATATAGCTATTGTTATTACTTATATAAGGTTACCTGTATTATATTGGATCTCGAAATTAAATCAAATTATAATTTTAGACGGTTATTATTAGTGTTCGACGCGCGCGCGCGCGTCACACTAGAACACACGGACACGAGAAATAAATCTAGGGCGCCCTAGATTTATTTCTCAAAAGTAAAAGATGAATAGATACGTTTCGGAATCGACTCTGTCTATTGGGTAGCTTACTATTATAGCGAACGCCAGCAGTGCGAAATTTCTGCATGCCACAAGTGATACTTGAAGGACAGCCTTCGCGAATTTATTTAGATCAATCTTTTTCTATTACTTCCTGATTTCCCAGCGTTCAGTTATTGACAGCCTCGTAGTTACCGATGTATGGAAACCAGTAACATGTTGAAGACGTACGCGGATGAAATATTTGATCAAGGGCGATAACGACCGCGAACAGAATTAGCTGCGGACCACCGCAGACGGAGTAGACCGCGAGCAAAAAAGACTGCGATCGGTAGAGACCGGGGAAGTCCCGGATCATGGGGCTTTTCTGCGTTCAAAACTAGTAAGGTCCATTGAACACAAGTTCCATTGCCAATTGGGAAAGGTCCACAAGGTCAACTGATGCACGCTACAGGCCACAGGGAAATATTAATTAAAAAGACATGTTAAATTTTTAGTCGTTTCAAGAGAGAAATGCCGGAATATATATATGCCTTTGATGTGTTGTCTGCGTATTGGATTAAACGGAATTAAAATATACGTGAGATGCTACCTGCTACCCATTTTAATAAGTAAATAAGCTCATAGTAGACGAAAAAAACGATGAAGTTTGGAAAGGTGGGACGGGTAAGAAAACAGTTTGTCGCAAGGGAGGAACGACGGGTAGGCGGCTTATACGGACGAGTTCTACTTGGTAAAAAAAAAGAAAGGAAAAAGTAAAAGTTGGCCGTTGGTCAATCCCTCTCCTTCTGATTTGGGTTCCGAAGGTATTTGAAGTAAATCGGACGACATTAAGCGGACGCCACAGTTGACCTACGCAAGTAAAACAGAAGGACTATCGTAGTGTAATTTGGATGGTGTCGGCGGTTTGAGTAAAATTGTTGTGAAATGTTGTGGGGATCTCGGCTTGGCGCTAGCTCTAGTCATCCTGAGTGCATCCTGGCTTGTGTACATAGTACACATCGTCCAGCATGCAGCACATTTTTCCCGTATTTGTATTTTTTTTAGCATTACAGTTGAATCAAATGTGTTTCTTTCTAAATTCATTCAATAACAAAATTTCATTATTTTCTCTTATTGAAATTATTCACAGTGAATTATAGATGAAAAAGAGACTACATTGAAGCATATCAATATCGAAGTTCTAAACAAATGTGCTGTAATAGGCATGTTGTTAGCGTACTGACAAGTTAAATCAGGTATCCAGAGTTCGATCCCCAGTATCGTCATAATCACAGTCCCAGCTCCGCTATAACTATACAAATTGTTGATAGCGGCGTTCGGCCTAAGGCCTTCTGTGGAAAACAATCAGTTCTGTGCGATAGCTTGCATTCAACTTGAGTGCAACGTTACGCATACACTGGAACAATTTTTAAACAAAATTACAAACAGGGCCAATCCTACTTTATTCTGTCAGATGCAGTTTCCCGGAGGGACTTTAGTAGAACTGTAAAGCACTGTGGGTGGTAACGAAAATTCGACTTCGTATAGGCGTAGTTTGAAGGAATTCAAAGTTTCGTCGAACGCGATTGGCCGCAAGGGTCACGTGACAAAAACCGCACTAGTAGACTTATGCTCCACCTGTTTGAAGGAACAGAGCTACTGGTTTCCGACAGTTTAACACGATTCCCATAACTTGAGCTCAATTTTTACTTCAATCTCAAATCTCTCAGTGGCTTCTGATTGGCTGAAATAACGCTTGAACCTTGAAAGTAGATGTTCTGTGAATTTTTTGTGTGGATTATTGTTTTGAGACTATATGACTATATCGACCTTTTTTTATTTGTACCATGGGCCTGCTGTAGTTTACAGTAATGTGCATAATTTAACTACCGTACTGATCCTTGTTAATTATTACTTGTGTTATTCAGGCTTTTTTCACCTACCTGTACTTGAGTTCCATCGCGTTCTTTACCTACGTCTTTTGCTATTTGCTTCAATCGAATAAAAAAAGAGAAGATAAGAACCATAAAGGCACATTCAGGAAGTCTCGAAGGCTGTCTAACATGACCAGTTGTTCGTCTTCCGAAGAGAGCGACGGCTCTAAGAATCACACCACCGTTCGATACAACACTGCCATGTCCACTGAAACCGAATACGCCGATTCGTCGGTCGGCCGCTTTATCGTCAGCGGCACGGAAAGCCAGCGCAGAAGGTTAAGCCGAACGGACTCGGAAATCATCAACGCCGAAACTTCGAAATCTGCCGGCCCAAATGGAAATTTATTACAAGAAAAGGAGGGCATACAATGGACGCCACCTTCTGTCAAATTCGATCTGGCGGACAAGACAACCGGTGAAACACTATCTTACGCACTGGGGAAAAGAAATAGCACCACTAGTACGATCAGCAGCATCAGGCGCAAGTCCAAGAAATTGAAAGTTTCCGACAACGAACACAGTCACGGCAGCTTCTTTCTTCGAGCAGGAGCAGTAGGTCAGTTATCAATAGCATTAATCTGTTTTGTAAAATAGTTTATTGAGGATTTCTGGATTTATTAAAATGTATTCAAAAGCTTTCGCGTTGGGTACCATGATTTACGACGGGCTTGAGTTCGGAGCTTTCCTTGAAGTCCCTTCCGATTCGCCTTGTTTCGTTTTACTTCGAGGGCTCAATCCCTTACTCCACGCGGCCTTCGTCTTTTTACAAATGTATTTCATCTTTATTTCGGCAAGAGTAAGATTGTATAGCTTTCATTTAACCCCAAAACTAGCAAAGAATTTAATATCTTTTTGGTTATCCTTATATTAGCTGAACATACATAAATTCAAAGCCATTGCCCGATTCGGACTGATGCACTGTCTGGCGACTAATGTGTGCGTTTGGGTTCGGACGTTGGTACGCGAATCGCTGAAAGAAATTAATTCCTACGCGCCTTACTACGAGATGGCCAAAGCGCAGGTGAAATTAAGTGCTCCAACAGCTTCCGACAAAATTCTTCATCATATTGCGGAAGCCGTAGCCGTCGCTGTCAGTAACAACGAAGACACTAGCGAAGGCGTTTCAAGTTCCGAGTTTTGTATGTACTAAATTAATCCCTTATAATTAAGGGGAAACTAAACTTTTACCTTGTCTCCATTTAAAGTGAATGATACTGTGGCTGGAGTGGTCGATGCCGTTGCCAAAAGTGTCAAATCCAAGAAAGTGATGAGCCTCTGGGAGTTGACGGGCAACGTCTCTTGCGGCCATCGCTTTGTCCTCGGTGACTTAATTATGGATGCCGCTCCATTTCTCTATCCGTTCCTGATAGAATATTCGCTAATCGGAGCAGCAGTCATCTACGTCACCTGGTCCCATATTGGAGTCAATCCCAAGTAATAGGAAACTACCAAAAAATGTATATACGATCTCTCAGTTACCGTACTAATTTAGTTGAAAATCCATGTGTGTAGGTACTATCAAACCGATGACAACAACCAGAGCAATTTACCAACATCGATCTTTGGAAAATCTCGCCAGTTGAGAATTGATTGCACGGGGGCATATAAATGTCTGTTCATAGGCCTCATTTTCTTAACGGCGTCGCTGTTGTGTCTCGTCCTCTTTTTCATCTTCATTCCTCAGCCGCAATTTCATCGTTTGGGCTTGATACTGGCCGATGCAGCTCAGTGCGTTTTGCTTCTTGTTTCGCTCTGCGCAATGGCCATCGGTGCCTACAGGTAGGTTTTCTTGGGAATCACGAATAAAACCTTTTTCTAACTGAAAAACTAAGGACTTCAATTTGAATTCTTATTTATTTCATTAGGGTACGAAGTCTACGTTTCCATGACGACTATGTGGAGGAACTTGGCACTATTTTGCTTCGCATCTCTGCTCTGGGCATGTTTTCCTATTCCGTCTTTTCGATGATCGCCGGGGCGCTGACTGAATCGTCTAAATACGAGCCGCCTTTTTTAGTATTCATCAACGGCTTTCTGTCCGCTGTTGAAGTGACGGTACAGACGCTCTACATTTCGGACATGTCCCGGCGGAGCGTCAACACACCAGAACACAATCAAGAGAAACCAGGCCGACAGTGCGTCACCTTTTTGTTGATAACCAACATGACTCTTTGGCTTGTTTACACTTTCGAAATGCAAAAAGTCGAAGCTAATCCCGTTCAGCTAAATTTTTATGGATTTCTACCTTGGGCTATCATTCAACGCATCACGCTACCGCTCTGCATCTTTTATCGCTTTCATTCGGCTATTGTCTACTCGGAAATTTGGAAGAACTCTTATCGATACCATGCCCATCAAAAATAGGGAAAACTTGGTTTTATAGGAACTTTCTAAATATCTTAAATTAAAACAAACAATAAAAGACCAGATTTATGTACCGCAGGTGATGTAAAGGTGTTAACAATAAATTAGCTTAATTGGATATCCTCTTGTTCTTTTTATTTGTATTGCAATTTCAACTTCCTCGAGGAGTTTTGAATAGTTCCCGTTGAACTGACGTCTTGAATGACAAATTATGCACACAACAACAATGATATCAAGAAAAGGTAGGCTCGGCTTGTAATTAGCTTGTTACATTCGTGGAAAAGGCTTTCCCACTTATTAGGTGCTTCCCGGTGCCGCGAGGAATTTGCGTCATCGTAGCCTACTTCCGCGACGATACACCCTTAAGCGAGATTTCGTAAAATGAACAAGTCCGCCAGCTATATAGCCTAGCTCTCTTCTATTAAATATGTGCTGAACCAAGCACTACCTATTCCAACAGTCTTTCGCCTCGAAAGCGACGCTCAACTTGTCGGTTGTTTGCTTTCCCAGCAGTTTTTAAAAAGATTTATAGGCAATCATGAAGTCGTTATTGACGACAACATATTTAGTGCTAGGTGCTGCGGTAGTCGCCAGTGCTTCTTCAGACAATTCCAGCATTTCGTCTTCTTGGGCCCAGCTGCAAATCTCACCAAACACTCTTGGATCCATGCCGTACGGCAGTTTCCGAGTAAACATCTACGAGCACTCGAACAACCACAGGATTACTACTCCAAGTCGGAAAAAGTATTTCTACACCCCGATCGCGTTGCTCAATCACAAAAGTGCGGCCAGTGCCTTCAATAACGTTACAAAACAACCAGAGATGCGTTTTCAAATCGAAATGTGGAACGAAAAAGTGGAAAGTGGCGTAGTCAAGTTCTTAAACGATTTCCTCGACGAACGTGTTAAATCTAACCAAGTGCAAGTTATCCCCTTTGAGAAAGTTATTCTGGCCAGCAGTTCCCCATCGACAGTCTACTCATTGTCCAGCACTTGGCTGCCGTATCAGCTTCACAAGTCGCTTTGGTTCACTCTATCGTGCTTTGAGCAAAAAGAGTGTGACCAACTTGCGGCCAACATGCGGTTCAGCCCCCAGCAATTCGAGCAATTTAAACTACTTTTCAGCCTCGAGTCACAAACGTCGCAAACCAAACAAACGGCAATTCAAATCAAGGCCATCGTTTCCGGCGAAATGGCCACCGCTCTATTGCAGCGATTCAGCCAAGACAAAGAGGTCTTACTCACGGCGCAGGATGAAAAGCGGTTGTTGACTGAAACAAAAACAAACATCATCGTTGAAACGTTCGATGAGCGAGATGTACTGTCCCCCAATTCCGAATCGCAAATCTATAATATGTTAAGGGACCTGCTCGTCTCGTCTAGGATAACCATTAAAGAACAAAGTGATAAGATGTGGGATTCCGTTTTCTGGAATGATGATAATTACCGGCCGGACAAAAGTTCCAAAATTTTGAACGATATATGTTTAGTAAATTTGACAATGAAACCCAGAGAAAACTGTCGGACGCCTATGAGAATACCAACAAATTTGGGAGTGGTGTTGAAGCAAATTTAGGTTTCATATCCGGGAAGGTAAATTTCGAGACTGACTTTTCGCGCCATGGCTCCAGTTCGAAAGAAGGCATTGCCAAGTTCTATAAGGAAAGTAAAGATCACGCCGAGTGGGATGGAGTTAGATTCGTTCCGAAACCACTGTTTCTTAGTCGTATCAACTTGGGGAAGCTAAGCGATGGCCAGACGTTAACAGATCGCAATGTCCGTGTCCGGTATTCAACGGCCGTCCTGTCCATCGCCATCAATTTTGTCCAGTACGCTAACTTGGCTCCCACTGACGATTGGCGAAATCTCCAGGAAAATGTGGCTAATTTAACAAAGGACTTGCATGGTAAAGATAGAATCTTTAAATTACATAATAAACTTTTTAACCTGCTAACCGCATTTCACCCAGAAACGATATTCAACGTCTCGCGAGTTAAATCGTCTCTCGCTGGCGAGCAAGCCGAACTTCAAGCTACCATTATCAATTTGACCCGAGAACTTAATGGTATAAAAATTAAGTATTTTTTCAATAAACTTAAGAACTGAACTTAACAGCTTCTGTCTCTTCGTTTACAGAAACGCAAGTTATTGTAGATAATCTCAAGAGGAAACTGGACGGTAACAATTTCTATCTAGTTTTTAATACAAGATCAGAAATAAGACAAGATTTTAACGTTTACAGAAACGAATTTTACCGCTATCGAGTCGAAGAAACAACTGAATGGCTCGTCTTTCATCATTGAACAACTTAAAGCTCGACTAAAGTATATGGTTTTGAATCAAACCATACTAGAAAAGGAAAACAGATTATTCGACTTGATGACGGGGACGAATCCAAGCTTCGAGGAAATGGAAAATCTCATACAGGAAGGAGTAGACATTAATTGCATGAATCAAGTGGGACTGACACCACTCCTTCAACTACTAGCGACAAATCCCAATGAGAAAGACAATTTGACTGACGTCATGAAAATTTTGATTGAGCACGGAGCTGAGGTGAACGCCACGGACTTGGACGGATATACCGCACTCCATTACCTGTGTTGGAAATACCAAAACGACAACTTAATCGACGTAGTGCGACTTTTGATTGAAAGCAAGATCAGCAATTTGAACTCGAGGGACCATCGTGGGTCAACAGCACTCCTCTTCTTGTGCCGATTTTACGACAAAGAGGACTTGATTGACATAATTAAGCTTATGATAGGGAAGGGAGTCGACATTAGGAAAGGACGGATGAAGCGCCCTCCTGATCTTATGCGCAATTTATCCAAGAGACAATCTAATCGGCTTAGTTCGACTTTTCGTAGAAAATGGAGTGGAAACCAACTCTAAAACAAACGACGGATGGAACGCTCTCCACTACTTGTGTCGAAACTATAAGCAAAACAATTTAATGGAAATTATTCAGATTCTAATGCAACAGGGTCAAGTTGATGTGATATCAAATGGCCACGACGCGCGATCCATTCTACGTGGAAATTACGCACACGAAAATTTAAATGACATTTTGAAGGTCCTGGATGCAAAAATAATCGCATAAATTGAAAATATAAAGTGTTACTGTGTATAAGGTCAATTACACTGAGCTGACATATTTTTTCATTTCGAATACATCAGAGCTTAAATTTTCGTGAACAACAAAGTCCCCTTCATACGTATTAAAGGGTTTTCATCAAGCCGAAATCAATGTCGATATTCGAAATTAGAAACAAAACACTAATTAAAGCAAGCAAGGATGATAGAGTTGAACACTTGATATCAAGAATTAATATCGCGCGCTCTACCGACTGAGCTAATCAATTTATTTATGTATTGCCGCACAATGGATCATAAACCTAAATAAAAAATAAAAAATAACAATAACTATTCAGTATCTTGTACTACTAATATAACCAAAGTAGTAGTGTCGTTCACAGCACAACTTTCGCTGTTAATGGAATGTACTACATTGGCAACTGGTGGTAGTCGTGGTACTAGAAGTAATATCCGGAATGCTGATCTACCTTATTACCGAATTCTCAATTGTTAATATAAAAAAAAAACCTACGTACAAATATGGAAAGTTCAAAATGGACCTTCTCAATGATTTCCTAATCCATAAGTACGCGCTCAGCAATGCCGGCGACCCGCGACCTCTTCAAATTGGAACTATAATCAAAAAGTAACACTAGATGATTGTATGTTAGCATGAATGATGTCATGTTGTGATTCGACACGTTGCTAAAGACAACATAAATATACGAATAAGTAAGGTATAAGAACAAGAAACTAAACGTTCGTGTTTTTTTTAAAAGACTGTCAACGTCAGGCAAAGTGGGGTTGGTTTGCTGGAGCGAGCAATGGACTGTTGCGTACTACTCTCTTAGCGATCGCTTCCAATGAAATCCCGCTTCCAATTCATTCCTCATTTTAAAATTAAAAAAGAGATAAATACGGCCAACAACTTCAAACAAAACAATATTCAACATTACGGACAGGTTAAAGGAACAACACACATCAACTATAATGTAAGTGGAGTGAGGTGTGTAAGGGAGGAATTTAGGGATTGAGTCAATTTGTCAAGATTTCTGGCTATTCATAAATTTTACGTATGTCTCAAATAGACGTCGTGCTCACCTGTTCGCGACCTGTACCTGCCTTATAAACCAACCATGCAAAATCAAACTGACTGGAAAACCCTGAACAGTACCAGACATGAAAAATTTGACCTTGGTGTGAGGACACATTACGAGGAAACATGGGAACTCTCGCATTAATAATTACTTGTTGTGGAAACCACGTAAATACAACAAATAAAAAAAAACGTGCAAAACTTTCTGGATTTGGTTTTTTGTGTTTCTTATTTATGACGAGGTGCGTTAGACCAAGCATTCCAATGTGTTGATAGCGAGGGAAGGCCGGTTTTCTCGTAAGGCTTGCCATCCGGCGGATTTGACCACCTCACCAGAATTATGACGGAAGTAATCCAAGGCATATTTTTTCAACAACGGAACATCTTGGATGTCAGCCAACATCAATATTTCCGCACAGTTGTCCGTTGAGAGACTCTCCCTTAAAACATCTTCACATTTCAAGTGGAGCAACTGTACTTGATAAGTTTTAGCCACTGCCAACAGCTTCTTCGCTGTCTCTTCTGTCTCCTCCATTTCGTCGGTATAGAAAAAACGTAGCATGGCTTGAAACACTTCGGGTTGGCAATTTTCGATCTTCAAGGTTTCAATTGAGACTCTGACTTTTCCGTTGATTTCAAATATTCTAGCAAATACTGGACTCCTGGCACTCATAATGGTCTTGTGAGCTTTGAATGTTTGCTTTCCAACGATGAACGTGATATCACTCATTCGTCCACTCTCAAGAAAATGCCCAAGATGTTGAGTGATTTGACCTTCAGAAGTATTGTCTAGTCTTGGGATTTTGCTTCTTGAAGGGTGTGAAGAATCAATGACCTCACTTTCATAAGAGAGTTGACAGTGTAGAGTGAGTACATCTTCCTTTAAATACTTGCAATTCTTATCCAGCAAATCTTTTGGGAAAGAAAATTGAGGCAACCATAACCTGACTTGTTAAAAGTGTGAAAATGTTTATGTCTGTGACAAAAGGTTCCGTTGGTATTATCTAGAACACTCATGACATATTTAACTGTTACTTGAGCATCATCAGATTTCAGACGTAAGAAACAAGCAATGAAATCTTCATGGTCTCCTTTGGAACCTTTAGGGTAACACACTAGTTGCCACTTAAATTTCTCATCGCCCTCTGCTGAAAAGATTTTCGAATCAAGGGATTCTCCGTTTTTCATGGTTTGACGTTTAAAGGTAAAATTGCCAATCGACCAAGTAAAGTCGACAGAGATTACAATACCTTGCGTATGTTGAGAGCAAGCTGTTTTTTGTCTCACAGCATTTCTCAATAACAATGAGTCCTTAGTCACCAGTTCTGATGCTTTCTCCATTTACGTACTTAAGAACTCCTAAAGAGACAATAAGATATGAAATTAGGGAAGTTTCAAGTGCAAAGCCAAAAGACTGCAAAGTGCAAAGACGTCACGACGAGTAGACGACACCGACGTTTTCTATTTATGATTTGCATGTTTGTTTTATTTTATAGCCATCTAGTGGTGTGTATTTTAGTGCTTTTTTGCAGCTACATTAGCGTTGGAATCAAGAAGAGAAGTTTATATGAAGCAGAGACGAATTGGAAATGAATAGAATGATATTGAAATGAATGTAAATATTATAGTAAACTTGAAGGAAATCAACACTTGAGGATAAAAACTTGAAATCCTTTGAGATTTTGGCGACGACCGACGAGACAAACGTATTATCGGGCGTCATCATGATCAGTCGATCGGGCTTTGATGACATGTTTACGAGAATGTAGACTCATAACTTCATCCGTTCATTTGTTCAGTGCTAGCGAAAGTATTTCCGATTGTACGACTACGAGAAACTAAGAAGGGGTATTTGATCAAAACAGAAACCAATCGTACCGGGTACCACACTTATAAAATTCCCCGCCACCTCCTTCTTTTGAGAGGAATGTAGTCCTTTTAATTCAAGAGAGATAAAATTTTTGAAAAGTTTCATTCATTTCCAGCACTGAGCACTGCTAATAATAGTGCCGCAAGCGCTTTGAGGGCTTTAAACTGAAACTGGCAGTTCAGTAGCGACCATAATGTAAATAGGACTGAGAATGCATTAGCGCATTAAATTTCAACCAATGAAGCGACTAAAAAATTTATACTGGACAACCTTACACTTTTTGTATTCAAAATTGCATCCACGCCTGATGGACCATTTCGTCGGTGCTTATAACAAAACGTTCAGAAATGTCTAGAAATGGCATTTGCATATTACGTGATCGAGATAAGCTTCATATGGCGCTCAAACTGTGGATTCTTTAAGGTTTCCTTGTTGATTTTCCCTTTGGTTCCTTCTTCTCGCGATTGTTCAGATGATTGCGGTGAGCGGATTCTGTATTAAAATTCTGGACTAATTCGCGCGCTCCGACTTCTTTCCGTAGCTCGGTAAGTATTTGATTGAAGGTTGGGTATCCATTTGGGTATGGTGTTATCCATTCGTATCTCCATTCTCTGATTACTTCTTTTGGAATAACACTGATAAGTGCATTTGATACCACGAACCCTAAGGCTCGTGGATCGCCTCCCATTTCAACATACGACCGTGAATGGCCGTCCACAATGTCATATAGTCTGCGCAGATCTTGTAGGGAGTTTGCGGTCGTTGGTAATGATATTAAAGCTTCCATATGGGCTTCTTGAATAATGTTGGGATGTCCAAATGTGTCCTTTAATTCATTGACTAACAAGTTGTAGCTGGCTTCTGTATAGTTCCAACGGTAGCGGTCTACTACCTTGCGGGCTTTATCCGTCGTCAGTTTCCTTAGATAAGCAAACTTATCTATGACACTCAAATTTGCCGTGTGGATGCCACTTTCAAAAGCAGTCCACCAAGCTTGCCATTCGAACGGACTACCCGTGAATGTTTCGTATCGGATTTCCGGTAGTTTCCTTTTTGGTTCATTTCGCATCTTTGCGAGTTCGATTTCAAGGACGGTTTTTTCGGCTTGGATGGTAGCAATCTTGGCCTTCAGTAGGTCTACCTCATCTTTATCCGATATTCCTCCTTGTGTTTCCTTCATTCTCACACTGACACTGTGCTGCGATGAGCCAACTAAACTGGACACTAAAAGAAAATATAAAGAGAATCATTATATTTTCATTAGAGTTAGAATGCATTTTGTTTGACTATGTAAACAAAAGGATCTCACAGTACAAGAGAATAATGTATGAACTTTTGTGAATACCGTAAGAACTGCTAATTAAATATCATTCAACGCGTAAAAGAGTTAGTAGGGAACACTGCACTGTACTGTTCTTACTTTGGTTTTTAGTTTTTTCTTGTTAATAATTGGTCTAGCAGGTGGCAATTTAAAATGTGCGAAGGGGTATATCAAACGACGACGACGAACGGCGGACAAAAACACTCTGCAAAGGGGTTTTAACAGATTTTACAAAGCAGTATTAGGCAGGGTTTTGTTACAATACAAACGGCGCAATGATCCACCGGTAGCCTTGGGCCGGTAGGACGAAAGTTGACGGTCCTAGTTTTCTTACTTATAATATAACAAGAGACGGCGTGGCACAGTGTTTACACAAAATATGTTGAAACTTGAAATGGGCTTACTTTCGTTAAAGAATGTCGGCCAAATCGGTTGGTCAATAAGGCGGTTGGAACAATGTTATAAAAGTAGTAATCGAGAGATCGACACTGCACAACTGCACCCTTCCTTGTTTACAATATCACATGGCGCAACTGAAAGATCCATAAACACACTAAATGTAGTAAGTAGTAAAGACACAGTAAATAGGCTAGTGAGTAGTAATTAATGATTGACTGAGTAATTTAATCGCTAACTTCATCACAAATTCTTGTTAGCATTCGCAATATTAGTTAATGAAATCACTCTCTCTTAAATTATAATAATAAATAAAAAAGAAGCACCTCCGTATAATAACCGTTTACTACAATTAATCGTGGCGGGACTCGAACCCGCAATTTTCGGATGTCATCATTGGATAGAAGTCCGACGCCTTATCCATTGGGCCACACGATCACATTTTTATATCCATGCGAAATTCAAATCTTTTAACTTCCAGGTTACGATTGCCCAACGGTGAAATTGTAACGTGTACTAGGGATAAATGTTGGGGTTCCTCTACCTATCCCATAATATCATGGAAGCATATTTTTGTGATGTCAAATCGTAGCATAAACCCCAACCAACATTCTAGATTCCTTCTCAATATAGGGCCGTGTTTTTGTTATTCCACGGTGCCCAGCAATCTAAACAGATACTGACTTCAGTTATTTTTTTCGTAGTTGCAACAACGAAAATGAATGGGAGTGAGGCAATCTGATGGAACATGGAAGCTTCGGACAAGTTTGGCTCGCCCAAGACTTCCCATTGAATTCATTGATGAACAGGTTGAAGTTGGCTTGTGTGTATGGAATCTGGTAACAGTCCAGTAATTTGCACGGTTGCATCTTTTGTTACATCGCCTTTAGATAAGAAAATTTAGATAGGCAAAATCCTGTTCAATCGTAGACCCTCAAGCCGTCGTCCTGTGGGATTGTCTGAATAAGTGTCGTAATTAATCCAGTAGTATACTACGCATGTATACAAACTTATTGAATGCGATATTACTTTTAATATATAATATATAAGCCCGGTTAGCTCAGTCGGTTGAGCGCGGGACTTTTAATCCTGAGGTCAAGGGTTCAAGTCCCTTATCGGATATCGGAAAAGTATTTTCGAAGAAAAAGTATTCGGGAAGTATTTTAACAAATAAATTGATTGATTCATTAATTTTTTTCGTTGGGACGGAAGTCCCCACTCATAAAAAATAATACATTAAAAAACGGTCTTCAGTATTCTTATTCGTCAAATTATCTTGAAAAATAAAATATATTATACAAACATATAAATGTTAACATTTAACAAAAACGAAACAGTTATAGTTTTATCAGTATCTCAAACCTCCCTCCATTTTACTCATCGTACCTTTCGCACGGAAAGCAGAAAGCTTGCCAAAAACAAAACGTCTCCGATTATTGGCTTTTTATTTATTCAACAACATAGGCTACCATAATATGTCATAGACTACTTTTTAGTGTTTAAGCGACAAAAGATCGATGGCAACTACCCAACTACCGTCATTGAGTCTTACTAGGGCAAGGATTGGACTCTTGGCAGGGCCTATAGACATAAGGTTGGATGAGCCGGAACATTTACTGGACGGACGAAGGGTGGACGTATTTAGCGTCACCAGTCTTGACAGCCGGGAAATGGAACCGTAACTCTAATTAGCAAACGTCGTCTCCTCATTATAGCGTACCTCATTCTCGTGCCATCATGGTCACTCCGAAACGCGACCAAATGTACTGGTCTCGATGACCAGTACATACATGTTGATATGGACGGGACTCATATCATCGTATTTGTGTCAAAATTTGGACTGCGGATCGACTATCGACTATTCCAGCAAGAAAATGTATTGGTGCGACGTATAGGCTACATCTCGGTCGCATCGCTTGAGAGAATCGGTTTAAACTGTCACTGCCCGTTGAAACCCTACGAACGGAAAACCGAGTTTTTCCTAACATAAACTCTTTGACAGAACTTCAGGTACCGATGCATGAACGGGCATAAAACAATGGGTGCAGCATCCAGAAAGTTATTGTTCGTTTAACACCGGAAGATATACTAATTGAGGATAAATATAACGCGGCACTGCCCTCAATCCTTCCGACTCGTAAGCCCATACGCACTTAAGTTGATAGATGAAGTTAAATAGACGCCATGACTCAGCTACAGCTGCATTTCATCAGAGGTATTTCATTGATCATTGACGCGCCATTAAACTGAAAAGAGTGGCCCAATTATACTTACCTTATCATCTACTCGGTAGACCGAACACCCCGGCTCAAAAGTTACAAAACTGCCGCAATACGACGGCCCGTATATCCATCCATCGTAGATTTGCGACAGTGCTAATGACTGTTGCGGTATAAGGCATATTGGCGTAACTGCTGGCAGGTAATAAGAGAAATAAATTCCGTTAGTGACGAGGGCATGCAGCATGGCGGAAATACCGGCTCCAATAAGAAGGGGCTCTTTCAACGATTCCGTTAGGAAACTGGCAGCATATAACAGCAACAGGGAGTCAAAATGTCACCTGACTTAATCGAAAGAAGAACGATTTCGAGACATCGTTACTCTGCCCAACAAACCGATGAAAATCCCTCTAAAAAAACTTTGCTCCCTCAGAATCTTAAATTACCGAAATTGTCTAAAAACGATCGCAGTTTCTTTCTCCTCGATTTGGAGTTGACGAAAGTTTGCGGCTCTCGAACCTATCATTATTAGCTATATTTTCTATACACCTATGATAGGAAACCAGTATGAAAATCGCCGACGTGAAACTGCGGATGGGACATCGATTCTTCGTCCTCGACCATCGTCGCCCCATTATCTTGACCCGCAGTGTGGTTTTCGCCGACGTTTAGGCTATTTCAACACGATGCCAATGAAAAATCGAGTTTCGTCGATAGACTAGGCTATCAACCGATGAACCCGGTCATCTATAGCCTAATTTAGACTTTCTCTAGTTTCTCCTGACCTACTGGAAAACAAATAAAAAACCATGGAGAACTTGACAAATCTGTGAATCACCTCGAAAATGTACGACGTTACATTACAATTTTACAATACTTCCGAATGAGTAATATAGATCAATATTTAATATGCGTATGAAATTTGGCGGCAAAATGACTTTTTCCCGTTCAAGGATAGCGGATGCTAGAAAAGAACTGTATTGGGATTCTATGTTGAATCTCATCAATTTGTAGCAATATATAGGCCATCTTAAACGTTCGCAGATTCTTGGTACGCTGCTGCATTCCGTATATAATGAGAACATCCCATTCCATTATTGATATTTAGGCTACAAAAGCACACTAAAAGTGAGATTTTCCGCACTTTGTTCTTAAAGTTATCTAGTTTTTGGCAACCTCGTCGAAAAAGAGTTTAGGACTATCGTATAAAGAAACCCATATCAAGGAATATATGTAGGCCTACAGATAGAAACCTTATGGGATCAGATGATTCGAGATAAAAACAGTCCTGAATCATCCGTCCGTGAACTTTAATGACTACGGCAAACTGACGAAGTGACGATCGTCTGCTTCTGCTCGTCGCAAAAAGGCACAACTGCGAAGTTCGCTTCAGGCACTTTTTCATTGTTCCATACGCCATATTAGAAACACTTTTTCCGAAAAAAAGCTGATATAATTATAATTCAATCTTTTTCTTTCCAATAAAATATTTTTTTGAAGAAAAAATGTTTTTGCGTAGTTTGAAGCTTGAACTAGCTTTGAAGTTTGAACCCACCTTTGGAGTTAAGTATTAGTGTGTCAAGGATATAGCTGGTAAAGGAGGTCATACGACCTCTTTTAGTCCTTTATCGCTTGAACAATAGGTCAACTGTTGTGATTCCCACTTGCTGATCCATCCGTCTGTTATATTTACCTTTCTTGATGTCAGTCTATGCGAGTGTATTGCCAAGCGAACGTATCTCGAACCGGTCGAGAGATAAACGTTTCCAAAGTATTGACATATTCCAAATATAATTAATACACATAACATACAGCAACGGGTGAAAGTTTCCTGACGCGATTTTCGTAGCCTACTATGCGCTTTTACTTTACATCTACCGGTAGTTCTTTGCTAAAGGGTATACCTATTTTCTTACCCTTCCCAATTGACTGGGGTCAGAAGGGGTGAGGGGTTAGTTTTTTAAACGTAACTATGAGTGGGTATAAAATAAAAGCAGCCAATTTTTTAATCCTGTCAGGAAACTTTCACCCGTTGCTGTATGTTTCCTATGAAGCCTGAACTCAATGAGCTAACAAAAATGAACCATCGGAAAATTCTTTCAAATTGTTTCAAATCAATGGGATCGCTGTATTTGTTCGAGAAATCCGCACTGGGCTGGGGTGGGCGCTCGTACCTGCTCATACAATTTGGTTCTTCAAGTTTTTGTAAGAGATATGTGATGGTATCGATGGTCGCGCCCGGCCGGATAAAGGCAAGGAAGATGCCCGAGTCTGCAGTGGTATAGGCTACAGTTGGTTGCTCCCAAGAATGTGTTCAAAATATATTAACCAACGTGGCGGGTTGTGCCCCGATGCGCTCTTCCTCGATGCGAACCATTCAAAAGTGAAACCGAGAAAAAAGCCCAGTTTTTCTTTCTCTTGTTTTAGCAGGGCACAGCCGGAGATTTCCATGATCATGAAACAAGAGTAAAACAAAAATAACCCGTTACAATAATTTGTTTGAAAGAAAATTCAAAATGGCCCATCGAACCTCGTCATCCTGGAAGAAACGGCCGCCAAAGATGCTGTTTGAGAAGGCTCCCCTGGGACTCCAAGAGAGGAGGTGATAGCGAAGCCGGTTGTTGCAGGAGGACAGATTTGACGGAGTCGACCACGGTCTGACGTCCTATTCGAACATGAGGACCCACCGCTGTCCACCAGTCGATCAACACAAAACATTATCGAGTATAAATTTAATTAAGAGTGGATCGGAAAAAGCGGTAAATACTGTACATGGCTTTTCAAGATCCGTTTTCGTGGCCGGCTTTTTTTTTTTTAAAGCGTGTGACGTTTCAGGTTGCTCCTAATCGTTGAGTCAATTTCCTTGGCTGGCACTTTCGATTGAATGGTCTAATGGCGGACCTCGTGAGCATCAGTACGGTAGCCCTCAATACTAGCTGATGGTGACAACATTTTCATTAATTATACAGCAATCAGAGTTTCCTACCTTAACAGAATAATTACGCTATGATTACGATGATAACACACAGGTCGGCTAAGGTTTACAGGCTCGAATCTTCAGGCACTTGTTGCCCTGGAAGCAACGAATAACTGCAGCATGAAGACTGTCAAATCAGGGTAGAGACTAGAGAGCCAAGCCGATGCAGCGAACGAGATTCAACGTCGGTCGATGGTCCAATCATCAGGCGAGGGGAGGAACATCGTCGACGGGCATGTTCATTATTTGCACCAGGGTTGGGACGAGTGCGATCTTTTTTGAGCGCGCTTGTAAGCGCGCAAATCAATTGAATTCAACTCTAATTTTTCAATTTTTCATGACGGCGAATTGGAGATGAATGTTGGACTGGCTGCCGCTCAAATGTTTGAGTACGACATTGACGATGAGGCCTTGGTAGGAATGCGACAGGCGGAGCAGAAACAGCTGCAGCGATCCCAACAACATGTTGACGACGTTGAGATAGTGAATCAAGGCATCGGGATCGTCCTTTATCTGTTGGACGGCGACTGCCGCGGCGTCACACACTTTCCGTTCTGCGAAAATAAGGACAATGACTGAGCCAGGAAAGCCGATGGCCAGCGAGTCGAGGTTTTTGTCGGTTGGAAAGGCAACGACGATGCTGGGTGAAGGGCGAGTCAGTGAAATGTTGGTCAGCCGTCCTCTCTACCCGACCAGTGGTTTTGTGCATCCCTTTGTTTACTTTCACTTCCTTGCTCAAACGGTCGCCCAGTTTGTCGGTGCGATCGATCCTTTGCAGCAAATGAGTTTGATGGCCACGAGTTTGAGTCATTGTTAAAAAAGAATCAGTTAACTTTAGCTACCGTACTTTTGTAGGGGTGAAACAAAACTTATTCCTTGCGCTTGAGTCCTTATACATTTCTACTCTTTGCGCTGCCAGATGGCCAGACTTCTTCTTGCTGCTGCTTGCGCCTCAATCAGAACCTTCTCTTTTGTCCCACTCATCCAGTGCTGTCTACAAAACTAATTTATAATTGTATAAATTGTCATCAAACTCGTTCTGCATGTAAATATTAAACATAAAACTGTAATTAACGGATAGGGGTTGACGAGTTCATCGCTGATAATCAGGCCCGTGACACCTTGATCGTCACCATCAGAGTAGTAGTCTTGTAGATTGCGTTCATGTCCAGGCAACGTCCCGGGCAAGGCCGTGGCCATATTGAACAGCTTCAGTTCTTCTTACTTATTTTGTTTGAACCGAAAATCACGCGAGTCGGGCGTGAAGGGCAAATAGTCGTCGCGGTTTTTTCGGGCAATCGACGTCAACGACCGTCGGATCCTTCCTGCTGCAATGTTTTGGCGAGTGGAGGGATTCTCGGTGCAGTTCTGGCACTTCTTGCTGCTTGGCTTGAGCTGGCGTGCTATAATGATGACAGGTTCGGCCGCCATTTACTTAAGATGAAGCCACAATGACGCTTTCTGATCTGCCGCCGACGGGTAATGATGTTGAGAATACGGCGTGGCGTAGCCGTGATGAGGCGATCCGGCTGGTGGCGGACCACCGTAACACTGCTGTTGGGGATGCTGTCGAGGAGCTTTGCTGACTGCTGAGGCATCTCCTGTTGTGTCTTCGTCGGATTGAAATATAGTAAGGATCAGACTACTGGAACTGGGAAAATCAAGGACCCCTGAGAAAATCAGATGATGAGGTGGAGTTGGCATATTAATAGGATCACCTTATATAGGCTACTCATCTTAATATATCGATCGGATCCTTTAACGGATGAGACAACAACTTTTTCCCTGAGTGTAGCGGCTGGCGTATAGTATCTTTTCACGATTATTCGACGCAAATCAATATAGAAAAGATTTTGCTCTTAAAAGGAGCCCGGCCCACTGTGGCCCATCCGTGTTTTTATTGTATTATGTATCCCGCTCCTTTCACAAAGTCGATTTTGATGTGATCACAAATGCTTACCGATATTTCACCGTGGAGATAGATGCTCGATAAAGATCAGCAGCTGAGATTCCTCACCGTCGAGCAGGATCGAGACGAAACGATCGTACGAGTCCACACCTATAAATAAAATAAAAGACGCCGTATAGTAGAATTGGAGTATTGTAGTAAATCAAAGGGAGCGTTGTGGGGATGAAAGAACTCCCTTCATCGAGATGGTGATCTCAAAAAAGCGTGATCGGTCACAACCCTGGAAGGGAGAACCTAGAGTAGAGAGGCTTCCCTCAACATAGGTGTTGAGGTAGCCTACTCGGACGTCATAAAGGCCCGTTAACAGTCGACGAACAAGACCCTGAAGCGGCACCCAGTAAAATGGCTTGCTCCGAATCGGCCTACGGCCCGACGGATTCCGAATAGAGAAACCCGTATGGACGACGAGGTCGACTGGTGATTGGAATGCGCGAGTAGTATTGCGCATGCTATTGATGCTGCTTCTTGTGATGATGGTGGTGCGCGGATGAGAAGGAGGCGGCGATACGGCCATGCACATTCTTGGTACTGCGTGTGAATAGTCAATCATCAGTTAATGAACGGATTGGCCGCGTATACAAGTGTATCAGCAACAACTCTGTGACTATTGGTTTTGGTTCCCTGGAACTTGGAAGGCGGCGGACTAGTCATCAGCCGCGATTGTATACGAAATTTGATTAGTTCACGGGCGAATGGTGCTCACCATTTCATTGGTGAGCAACAACACAAATTAGATGGCGGGCTCACCAAATAGCCCAAAAAAGCCATTGCTGCTGCGACAAACTGCTGACCCTTTTTTCCTAAATAGTCTCATATGGAAACGATGCCCGTCGTCGTCGTGTTCTGTCCACTTTCTTCATTTAGTTTCATTAATGGCATATACGAACCCCGTTTTCTCCCTCGGACGTCCACAAACTCAGGTCACATGAGACTTAAGCCGCCAACTCAGTCCGTCATACTCTGGGTACATCTGTAACTTGAGGACCTTGGACCATCTACTTAAAGTTATTGCGATTTTTCTCCAACTCCTTGATACTGAATGCGTAGGTACGTGCTGGGTGATAAGTTTATGTTTGTATTTATGATATGAATAAAAGAAAATTTGCCGCTATATTTATTTCTTTCTTGCGTAGGCGGATATACATCTAACGACCCGCAAATCCATACTCGGCAATAAATACTGCTGCCGTGCTGCGTACTGCGTAGGCTAGGCTGCGTATACAGAATAAACTTGTCTGCTCATGTGTTTACCACCCTCCTCGCGCTATTAAGAAGAGCCGACTCCGCTCCAAATAAATAAAGAAGAACGGCACTGGGCCATTTTGTTCGTAGCCTACATAGGAAGAGCCTAATATTTTTGTCTCGAAGTTTGGAACTGCTATAGCCATATAGGCTGTGATAAATTCTATTGGATGGTTTTGTAATCGTTTACATTTTTAGGAAATAAGGTATATATTCATTTGCCTTAGAACTATGTCAAGCTTCTTTGGATCGTTATTTTCTCCCAAATGAAGATGATAAAAAGTAAAAGGACCGGATGAACTGCCACTCTCTACGGAATATGTTTTAAAATCTAGAGTCTAGACATATATGACCATTTTTTCCGGACAATTTGCCCTAAGAGCCGACGGACAAATACGTCGAATAAAAAAGTGGACATATTCCGTAGAGAATGGTTTCAGTGGCTGTCTAGATTACATTTTCTTCGAAATAAAATCGAAACTCGGCCGTGAGCAGGTAGCCTACTTCGAAAGCATGAGCTTTTTTCTTTTATTAAGAATTGTCTTAATTTATCTTAGGTTGTTCCTCTCCCAAGTTTAGAGGAAGTTACTGAACATTGCGCTCTCCCCAGTATAGTGTTTCCGTCTGATCATCATATTGCTTTGATAGCCGATCTGGAATGGCTATATTTTACTCATTTTTGGAATAAATTATGCAAGTATTTGTTCTTTAACTTCTCCCTTTTTAAAATACTTTTCGTATATCATGATTCCGTAACATTTTTAGCGTGTAATCTATGTGGCTTGAAAATGCTAGCTACCTCTGTGGCTTGAGATCTTCACTTTGGCTTTGGAACAATAATACTCTCTTGACACCACTTTATGATTACTTTATGACTTGAATATGATAAAATGGTATTGAAACAGGTTTGATTATCATTAAATAACGTGAAATAAGTTAAATTAAGCATTTTATGTAAATATTTTATCAAATAATAGCTATATTTAAGGGAAACATTGGGTCGCCATTCGTGGAGTGTATACCAGTAAGACTATAGAGTCCTCCATTATTACATACGAAAAAAGTTGCTTGATCGACAAAGACGACAATAAATATCAAAATGCAGTGGAACCCCAATAACAAAATTTTTCGAGTGAAACTTTGTTGCGTGACCATGGACACGCCGGCTAAATGGGTAGCCCTATTGATGAGCATTATTTGCCTAGTAACCTTTACAGTATTCATCGTTAAGCTGGTTACTTACCTTAATCTCGAATGTCCAAGGGATGCTATTAGCGCCAGAATGGATTGCCCGCCGTTTCCTGACAGCAAGAACTACGACCCAATACTGACAAAACATGGTATTGTCCTACCAGCCGTACAAGTACCAACCTCTCCTACGATCGTGATCCCGGTCGTGAATAACCAGACTGAACTTGGAGAAGATTTCATCCTTCACGAGAAAGGAGATTCGTTCGGTATTTCTAGCATCGAACGAAATTATCCAACTTCCAAGACTAATTTATCAATCGTAAAAGGTTTTGCAAAAAGTCGATTTTCCAATAATAATCAAGAAGATGACGGAGTCGTCGTTGACATTACAGATAATGTAACACAATCGAAAATTTCAGAAACCATTACTGGGATTAGTCACTCACAGAACTCTGAATACGTAAAAAATGGCATCGATGTTAGTTCGTTTGAAAATCAGGCTGTCTTCTCGACTCTTCAGTCTACTCCTCTTAATCACCGTTCAGATGATAAAACTATATCGGTTGAAAGGGACATGCTTTTTTCTGAACTGAAAGATTTAAATAACGAATGGAAAGTCAAGTTAAGAGAACTTAATTCCACGATCTTGTTCATGAGGGAACTTGTTATGGATACCGTTAATTTTACAACACAACTTTCTACTCAACTTTCTGGTGGCGGCACGGTCACTTCTATTGAAGATTACCTCGAGAGGAACAATTTAAGTTTCAAAACTAAGGCAAGACTAGAGGGAATGAGGATGTCGGACGAAAAATTTCCGCACATCGAAAGTAACGATCCTTCTCTTAAGATTGATTCTAAGTTTACTGGTATTAGCCATTCGGATAATGTCCATGACACGAATTTAGAACCGAGCGACACGCACACTTTAGGCATTGGTTCCAAGGCACCTGGAATAAATTCAGCATATTTGAACGAAATAGATAAGAAAACAAGTAAACCTTATGCAGTTGACATAAATTTCAAATCAACTGATGGAAACAATGGAACTGGTGAAACAAAAGCCTTAGAATTACCGAAAACTAACGAACTATGGCAAGAATTAAGGAAGGCTATAGAAGAAATCCAAAAATTGAAAGATGAGAATGTGAAAAATAAAATTAGGATAGAAAAGCTAGAAGAAGAAAACCAAAAACGAAAGGATGAGGGTTTGGAAAACCAAATTTATATTAAAAAAGTAAAAGAAGAATATGACCGAAAATTAGAAGAAGAGTTGGCAAAAAGGAACCAAACATCAGAAAACACTTATCTAGTTGACATTGGCTCCAAACTAACTGGAATGAGCTCAGCATCATTTCATGAAACAGATAAAACAACAAGAAACACTAATATTTCGAGTATAAGTCTTTCGCGGGTTCCAGCTTTATCGTATGAACACAACGAAGAAGAGACAACTGGCCATAGTTTGTCGACTGACAACCAACTGGGTTCTACCATCGAAACGATTTCGGGTATAGGACTATCAAGAGACCCCGCATCGTCGTTCGATTACGTAGAAGAGAAACTAGCCTTAGTTTGTCGACTGACAACCAACTGGGTTCTACCATCGAAACGATTTCGGGCATAGGACTATCAAGAGACCTCGCTTCGTCGTTCGATTACATAGAAGAGAAAACTAGCCTTAGTTTGTCGACTGACAACCAACTGGGTTCTACCATCGAAACGATTTCGGGCATAGGCCTATCAAGAGACCCCGCATCGTCGTTCGATTATGTAGAAGAGACAACTGGCCTTAGTTTGTCGACTGACAACCAACTGGATTCTACCATCGAAACGATTTCGGGCATAGGCCTATCAAGAGACCCCGCATCGTCGTTCGATTACGTAGAAGAGAAAACTGGCCTTAGTTTGTCGACTGACAACCAACTGGGTTCTACCATCGAAACGATTTCGGGCATAGGCCTATCAAGAGACCCCGCATCGTCGTTCGATTACGTAGAAGAGAAAACTGGCCTTAGTTTGTCGACTGACAACCAACTGGGTTCTACCATCGAAACGATTTCGGGCATAGGCCTATCAAGAGACCCCGCATCGTCGTTCGATTACGTAGAAGAGACAACTGGCCTTAGTTTGTCGACTGACAACCAACTGGGTTCTACCATCGAAACGATTTCGGGCATAGGCCTATCAAGAGACCCCGCATCGTCGTTCGATTACGTAGAAGAGAAAACTGGCCTTAGTTTGTCGACTGACAACCAACTGGGTTCTACCATCGAAACGATTTCGGGCATAGGCCTATCAAGAGACCCCGCATCGTCGTTCGATTACGTAGAAGAGACAACTGGCCTTAGTTTGTCGACTGACAACCAACTGGGTTCTACCATCGAAACGATTTCGGGCATAGGCCTATCAAGAGACCCCGCATCGTCGTTCGATTACGTAGAAGAGAAAACTGGCCTTAGTTTGTCGACTGACAACCAACTGGGTTCTACCATCGAAACGATTTCGGGCATAGGCCTATCAAGAGACCCCGCATCGTCGTTCGATTACGTAGAAGAGAAAACTAGCCTTAGTTTGTCGACTGACAACCAACTGGGTTCTACCATTGAAACGATCTCGGGCATAGGACTATCAAGAGACCTCGCATCGTCGTTCGATTACGTAGAAGAGACAACTGGCCTTAGTTTGTCGACTGACAACCAACTGGGTTCTACCATCGAAACGATTTCGGGCATAGGCCTATCAAGAGACCCCGCATCGTCGTTCGATTACGTAGAAGAGACAACTGGCCTTAGTTTGTCGACTGACAACCAACTGGGTTCTACCATCGAAACGATTTCGGGCATAGGCCTATCAAGAGACCCCGCATCGTCGTTCGATTACGTAGAAGAGAAAACTGGCCTTAGTTTGTCGACTGACAACCAACTGGGTTCTACCATCGAAACGATTTCGGGCATAGGCCTATCAAGAGACCCCGCATCGTCGTTCGATTATGTAGAAGAGACAACTGGCCTTAGTTTGTCGACTGACAACCAACTGGGTTCTACCATCGAAACGATTTCGGGCATAGGCCTATCAAGAGACCCCGCATCGTCGTTCGATTACGTAGAAGAGACAACTGGCCTTAGTTTGTCGACTGACAACCAACTGGGTTCTACCATCGAAACGATTTCGGGCATAGGCCTATCAAGAGACCCCGCATCGTCGTTCGATTACGTAGAAGAGAAAACTAGCCTTAGTTTGTCGACTGACAACCAACTGGGTTCTACCATTGAAACGATCTCGGGCATAGGACTATCAAGAGACCTCGCATCGTCGTTCGATTACGTAGAAGAGACAACTGGCCTTAGTTTGTCGACTGACAACCAACTGGGTTCTACCATCGAAACGATTTCGGGCATAGGCCTATCAAGAGACCCCGCATCGTCGTTCGATTACGTAGAAGAGAAAACTGGCCTTAGTTTGTCGACTGACAACCAACTGGGTTCTACCATCGAAACGATTTCGGGCATAGGCCTATCAAGAGACCCCGCATCGTCGTTCGATTATGTAGAAGAGACAACTGGCCTTAGTTTGTCGACTGACAACCAACTGGATTCTACCATCGAAACGATTTCGGGCATAGGCCTATCAAGAGACCCCGCATCGTCGTTCGATTACGTAGAAGAGACAACTGGCCTTAGTTTGTCGACTGACAACCAACTGGGTTCTACCATCGAAACGATTTCGGGCATAGGCCTATCAAGAGACCCCGCATCGTCGTTCGATTACGTAGAAGAGAAAACTGGCCTTAGTTTGTCGACTGACAACCAACTGGGTTCTACCATCGAAACGATTTCGGGCATAGGCCTATCAAGAGACCCCGCATCGTCGTTCGATTATGTAGAAGAGACAACTGGCCTTAGTTTGTCGACTGACAACCAACTGGATTCTACCATCGAAACGATTTCGGGCATAGGCCTATCAAGAGACCCCGCATCGTCGTTCGATTACGTAGAAGAGAAAACTGGCCTTAGTTTGTCGACTGACAACCAACTGGGTTCTACCATCGAAACGATTTCGGGCATAGGTCTATCAAGAGACCCCGCATCGTCGTTCGATTACGTAGAAGAGAAAACTAGCCTTAGTTTGTCGACTGACAACCAACTGGGTTCTACCATCGAAACGATTTCGGGCATAGGCCTATCAAGAGACCCCGCATCGTCGTTCGATTACGTAGAAGAGACAACTGGCCTTAGTTTGTCGACTGACAACCAACTGGGTTCTACCATCGAAACGATTTCGGGCATAGGCCTATCAAGAGACCCCGCATCGTCGTTCGATTATGTAGAAGAGACAACTGGCCTTAGTTTGTCGACTGACAACCAACTGGGTTCTACCATCGAAACGATTTCGGGCATAGGCCTATCAAGAGACCCCGCATCGTCGTTCGATTACGTAGAAGAGAAAACTAGCCTTAGTTTGTCGACTGACAACCAACTGGGTTCTACCATCGAAACGATTTCGGGCATAGGCCTATCAAGAGACCCCGCATCGTCGTTCGATTATGTAGAAGAGACAACTGGCCTTAGTTTGGCGACTGACAACCAACTGGGTTCTACCATCGAAACGATTTCGGGCATAGGCCTATCAAGAGACCCCGCATCGTCGTTCGATTATGTAGAAGAGACAACTGGCCTTAGTTTGTCGACTGACAACCAACTGGGTTCTACCATCGAAACGATTTCGGGCATAGGCCTATCAAGAGACCCCGCATCGTCGTTCGATTACGTAGAAGAGACAACTGGCCTTAGTTTGTCGACTGACAACCAACTTGGTTCTACCATTGAAACGATCTCGGGCATAGGACTATCAAGAGACCTCGCATCGTCGTTCGATTATGTAGAAGAGACAACTGGCCTTAGTTTGTCGACTGACAACCAACTGGGTTCTAACATCGAAACGATTTCGGGCATAAGCCTATCAAGAGACCCCGCATCGTCGTTCGATTACATAGAAGAGAAAACTAGCCTTAGTTTGTCGACTGACAACCAACTGGGTTCTACCATCGAAACGATTTCGGGCATAGGCCTATCAAGAGACCCCGCATCGTCGTTCGATTATGTAGAAGAGACAACTGGCCTTAGTTTGTCGACTGACAACCAACTGGGCTCTACCATCGAAACGATTTCGGGCAAAGATCTATCAAGAGACCCCGCATCGTCGTTCGATTATGTAGAAGAGAAACTTGGCCTTAGTTCTTCATCAGATCATAGACCTTCCAATGACTGCTCTGTGGAAGTATGTTTTAATGAGTTACGGGATTGCACTGCTGTTAATAATGCACTACACGAGGAATTAGTAACAATTGGTCTGGAACAATCGGAACTAGGAATTAAAATTAGTTTATGTCAAGAAAAATTAAATTATTATCAAAAGGAAACAGGCGTTTTCATTGATCCGGTAATATTTAGGAACAACGGATCAAAAGTCCGTCAAATGAATGATTTTCCTGACTTGCAATCATGCTTTAAAAAAATGGAAGATAAAAACGGCTGCTCCATGAAATCATGTGATTTCAAATTAAGAATATGCGTTGCTCTTAAGAATGCACAGCATTTGGAAATGGTAAAATATCAAAATCAAATTCGGAAACTAGGAGATAAAAGGGTTTTGTGCGAAAAAAAAATAGATAATTTGTTTAAGAAAACAGGCAGAGTCATGTATCCGATAACCCACGAAACGATTTCGGGCAAAAATCTATCAAGAGACCCCGCATCGTCGTTCAATTACGTAGAAGAGACAACTGGCCTTAGTTTGTCGAATGACAACCAACTGGGTTCTACCATCGAAACGATTTCGGACAAAGATCTATCAAGAGACCCCGCATCTTCGATCGATTATGTAGAAGAGAAAACTGGCCTTAGTTTGTCGACTGACAACCAACTGGGTTCTACCATCGAAACGATTTCGGGCAAAGATCTATCAAGAGACCCCGCATCGTCGTTCGATTATGTAGAAGAGAAACTTGGCCTTAGTTCTTCATCAGATCATAGACCTTCCAATGACTGCTCTGTGGAAGTATGTTTTAATGAGTTACGAGATTGCACTGCTGTTAATAATGCACTACACGAGGAGTTAGTAACAATTGGTCTGGAACAATCGGAACTAGGAATTAAAATTAGTTTATGTCAAGAAAAATTAAATTATTATCAAAAGGAAACAGGCGTTTTCATTGATCCGGTAATATTTAGGAACAACGGATCAAAAGTCCGTCAAATGAATGATTTTCCTGACTTGCAATCATGCTTTAAAAAAATGGAAGATAAAAACGGCTGCTCCATGAAATCATGTGATTTCAAATTAAAAATATGCGTTGCTCTTAAGAATGCACAGCATTTGGAAATGGTAAAATATCAAAATCAAATTCGGAAACTAGGAGATAAAAGGGTTTTGTGCGAAAAAAAAATAGATAATTTGTTTAAGAAAACAGGCAGAGTCATGTATCCGATAACCCACGAAACGATTTCGGGCAAAAATCTATCAAGAGACCCCGCATCGTCGTTCAATTACGTAGAAGAGACAACTGGCCGTAGTTTGTCGAATGACAACCAACTGGGTTCTACCATCGAAACGATTTCGGACAAAGATCTATCAAGAGACCCCGCATCTTCGATCGATTATGTAGAAGAGAAAACCGGCCTTAGTTTGTCGACTGACAACCAACTGGGTTCTACCATCGAAACGATTTCGGGCAAAGATCTATCAAGAGACCCCGCATCGTCGTTCGATTATGTAGAAGAGAAACTTGGCCTTAGTTCTTCATCAAATCATAGACCTTCCAATGACTGCTCTGTGGAAGTATGTTTTAATGAGTTACGAGATTGCACTGCTGTTAATAATGCACTACACGAGGAGTTAGTAACAATTGGTCTGGAACAATCGGAACTAGGAATTAAAATTAGTTTATGTCAAGAAAAATTAAATTATTATCAAAAGGAAACAGGCGTTTTCATTGATCCGGTAATATTTAGGAACAACGGATCAAAAGTCCGTCAAATGAATGATTTTCCTGACTTGCAATCATGCTTTAAAAAAATGGAAGATAAAAACGGCTGCTCCATGAAATCATGTGATTTCAAATTAAGAATATGCGTTGCTCTTAAGAATGCACAGCATTTGGAAATGGTAAAATATCAAAATCAAATTCGGAAACTAGGAGATAAAAGGGTTTTGTGCGAAAAAAAAATAGATAATTTGTTTAAGAAAACAGGCAGAGTCATGTATCCGAATTTTGTGTAGAGTAGCAGTGTATTAATCTAATTTTCTCACTTTTGCTATTTTGTTATATCTTCTTCGTCTTTTGTTCTTCATATACTTTTTCGTCTTTTATTATTTCTGATACGCATACAACACTCTCCAGCCGTGTTAAGAACTAGGTGGATTTTAAGATCTTATAAAGACACTTCCGCCTTATTCTGAACAAGAACTGGCTGGATCTAAACATCTTATTGAGACACTTCCGCCTTATTCTGAATAAGAACTGGCTGGATCTAAACATCTTATTGACACTTCCGCCTTATTCTGAATAAGAACTGGCTGGATCTAAATATCTTATTGACACTTCCGACTTATTCTGAACAAGAACTGGCTGGATCTAAACATCTTATTGACAACTCCGCCTTATTCTGAACAAGAACTGGCTGGATCTAAACATCTTATTTGACACTTCCGCCTTATTCTGAACAAGAACTGGCTGAATCTAAACAACTTATTGAGACACTTCCGCCTTATTCTGAACAAGAACTGGCTGAATCTAAACATCTTATTTGACACTTCCGCCTTATTCTGAACAAGAACTGGCTGGATCTAAATATCTTATTGACACTTCCGCCTTATTCTGAACAAGAACTGGCTGGATCTAAACATCTTACTGAGACACTTCCGACTTATTCTGAACAAGAACTGGCTGGATCTAAACATCTTATTGACAATTTCGCCTTATTCTGAACAAGAACTGGCTGGATCTAAACATCTTATTGAGACACTTCCGCCTTATTCTGAATAAGAACTGGCTGGATCTAAACATCTTATTGACACTTCCGCCTTATTCTGAACAAGAACTGGCTGGATCTAAATTTCTTATTGACACTTCCGCCTTATTCTGAACAAGAACTGGCTGAATCTAAACAACTTATTGAGACACTTCCGCCTTATTCTGAACAAGAACTGGCTGGATCTAAACATCTTATTTGACACTTCCGCCTTATTCTGAACAAGAACTGGCTGGATCTAAATATCTTATTGACACTTCCGTCTTATTCTGAACAAGAACTGGCTGGATCTAAACATCTTACTGAGACACTTCCGCCTTATTCTGAACAAGAACTGGCTGGATCTAAACATCTTATTGAGAAGTAGCTATTTTTAACTAGTGCCATGGCCAAAAAGGCAAAAAACATGATGTGCCATTCGTATCCAAAAACTTTCCCCCATCAGTTATATGTTTTCGTGAAGCTTTCGCTATGAAAAATAGCATTCTGCAAAAAAAAATCAAAAAATTTGTGGGGTCCACCGGGGGACATATGGCACAGCGGACATGAGTGACTCGTGAGGTGCCATCACGATGTCCGCCGGCGGACAACATTCCGATAATGCTACCGTTTGCTATATTTGTATACTATGAATGATTATTACACATTATGAACCATTTATCATTGTTTTTTTTTTATTAAACCGGCAGTTATATCTTAGTTATATAGCCTATGTGTGGTAGTAGGCTAGAAACGACTTAGAATAATGACAAAATTATAAAAAAGCTACTGGAAACTCAATGCACAAAATTAAAGCAGGGTAGGCACATAAAGGGGTTGTTAATTTAATTAATTTTGATTTCCCAAATAACATCCACACTAATGAGATTATTTTTGAATCATTTAGTATTTTTGATTTATTGCCGCCAAACAAATATCAAAATTACTTCACCGAGGTTTGAACACGGGACCGCGGCCACCTTTTTCAAATATTTAAACTAGCCTACGATATAAAATAGACAGGTAGACAGACTGTGAGAGGAAGAAAGGACTTTAAAGTAACTAGAAATAAGTGAATAGCGAAAACGTTTCCAAGTTCGGATACGCATCTGAGTGAAGGAAACTGCTCTATAGAGTCTTATGGGGAGATTTGTTTTTCGTGAATAAATTTTAAACCACGACTTCACAAGCAGTCCGCGAGTCAAGGAGACCAAGGTGCTGGGGTGTGACTTTTTACCATGTTAGTATAAAGTATCGAAAACTATGATTAGATAGTTCATTTATAGTTCGCAAAGACAAGAAAATGTGATAAAGACAAACCGCGATTTTTTATTCCTTGTAAGTTAGGAGATAATTGCGATTTTGTAAAATCATTTTTGAAAATTTTTGAATATTGTGGCATTTTCGACACAAGTAAATTTTTTTTGGGTGGGTTAAAAATTAAATTAAAACAACCATCAAATAACCCAGGATTTTATTTTTGATTTGCCCGACTTACAATATTTTACGACTTACTGTTATGGAGCTAAAAAATAATTAGCAAGTCCCTATATTTTACCGACTTTTATGGCCATTGCCGAGTCACAAGCGAGTAGTTTTCCCCCCTGCAGGCTTTTGAGCCAGCGGGCTAGGGGCAACTCGATGATGGGTAGTAATGTCGGCAAAATATAGGGATTTCCTATTTATTAAAGTTAAGCATGTTATTTATTAAAAAATTTATTAAGCATTTCAAGTTAAGCATTAAGTTAGGCAGATGAAAGATAAAATCCTGGACTATCTCATGCTTATTTTAATTTAATTTTCAACCCACCCAACAAAAATTTTAATTGTGTCAAAAATTTGAGTTTTTGGAAAACCGTCTCATCAAAATCGTGATTATCTCCTGAACTATAAGGGATGAAACATTGAGGTTTCTTTTAAACGACTTGAATTATCCCGACGAACAATATTATGTATCTATTTGTCCAATATTATTCTCATTTTTAAGGACATCTACGAAATGACACACCCCACGAAACCCGCTAATTTGGTCTCCTTGACTCGCGGACTGCTTGTTAATTAGTACCAAACTCTTCGGAATTCAATGCTTTCATGAATTCCGTTAATTTAAAATAAAACTTGTATTCTTTTTAGCTTCTTGATCGTTCGCAGTTATTTTCTAAAAAATTTTCCATATTGGGTGAGCAATAGAAATCGCCGCCAGTCTGACTTCGAAGACGACTTTCAAGTTCGAGTGGATGGGTGATTTCTATTGGTTGGCCACTATTTGCAGCTTTCGGAAAATAACTGAACAATCAAGAGGCTTAAAAAATACGGGGTATAAAGTTTCAAATGGACAGGGTCCGTAAAATCTTTGAATTTGAGAAGAGATTAATACTAATACGCATTTAGTTGAATAATCATCCTAGAAAAACAGAATCCTCCCATAAGGCTCTGTGGAGCTCTTTCCTTCGCTCAGATGCGTGCCCGGCAGTGGCAACGTTTTAGCCATTTCCGTCTAGATAGTTAGTGAATGGCTAATGTCGTGCTGCTACCTCTCTATTTTATATTGTCACGTATTTTGTTAGCCTGGCTTCCTGGTGATTGGTTCTCTCTATTGGAATGGGTTTGAATGCGCCACCCCTAGGTGGCGTGTTGTTCGGTGTCGTCAGTATGTCGTCAGTAGTTTGTTTTTGAATCCCTTCTTGGTGGTCAGTTTTTTTCTCCCTCGGACACTTCTACTTCAACCCGGCTTCGAGGTCCTTGGTTCGCCTCTGTTTATACCCATGATCCTGCACACGCATTGTTCCCATGTGTGTGTACCCACGTTGCGCAAAGGGCTAGCAGTCGCCTGCCCGTAATCCGAAGACGTAAGTTGTGGATCCAACTACCTTCGGTGGTAACGTTAAAAAAAAAAAATCATACTTCAACCCGGCTTGTTCCAACACCCTTTTGTGTACCGTATTGTAGCACTGTTTGGTATTAATATACCGGATAGACACCAACAGTGAGACTCGACTGTTTCGATGCTGGCTCTTGTGTAAAAGGGAGTACGCACAACAATCGTCTTCTCTTCCGTGTCCTCCTCAACAAGTAGCTTGGCTCGGACAACTTAACCCGTGACATTTTGGTGGAGATGCAGGGTATTGCCAATACTTGTTGAGAGGAATCATTATAAACGTTTGTGCATCGTTTGCGCCAGATTTGACGTTCTTCGTGTGTTACTTCAGCCAGCAGTGATTGTTTTGCCCGGTTAAGTGTTTTTATTTTGTTTCTTATTTTGAATGGTTTCATGCTACCGTTTCCTTTTGTTGTTTTTTCCTTGTGGCAGGTTTATTCTTCTGTTTTAATTGGTTTTGGATCATTTTTGCTTGGATTTTTGGAATTTAGCTTTGAGTCACTGAGTTTGACTCAGGTAAGTTGCGAGTTAGAGTCCTTAACCAAAGAGTTTTCTTTTAGGTTAAAGAGGAAGTTTACCCTCCGACGTTTTAGTGCTGCAATACACAGCCTAAAAAAGTATTGGTCCAATTGATTAGGGTTCCTCTCCCTCTCTCGTTCCAGAACACAGTTGGTTGTGTCCCATTGATGATCTAGGGAGACAGTAGGTGTTGGTGGCCAGAAGTTGGCCGGTCGAGAACCCGGAGAATGGTTAGCATCAACAAATAGCGATGACGCGTCCTGGCAGCTGGCTAGTAAGGGCAAGTTTTCGGAATCAAGGGTCGTCTGAGCTCTAAGCGGCGACATGAAGGACAGAAAGAGAGAAGATGAGAAAACAAATCAAAGTGGCAAAACTGGGAGTTCGAAGCGCTAGGCTAATCAAGGAAAGGGCAACATTGACAGCATGGCTGCCAGCCCTGCGAGGCGTAGTTTTGGCTGGAAAGGAGCGTGGATAATGTCCTTAACACCAGAGGAGTTGCCCATACGGAAATTTCTCATACATATGAGAATTTCGGAATGAGATCATATGATTTCATTTGATTTCTCATGCAAAATCATACCGTGATCATATGCGATCATATGAGAATGTGAGTATTTCGGAAAATCATGAGTTTTTTCCGTAAGGGTGGTAGAGACTACGCAGAAGCCGACGGAATGCTTAGCATGGGCTGTTGAGATGAACAATCGAATGATGTCCGATCTGCTGGCGTGAGAGGGATATTCTCTACACCAGCGACGCATAGCGTTTTAAAAGAGAGAGACCATGGCGGAAAAGAAGGCAGATGGGGAGATCTTTCGAGACGGGGGTAGTGTAGATAAGGTCAGGACTCAGGAATGAATGACATTATGGTCTTGAGCGAGGACGGGGAGAAAGGCGTACCTATAGGTACGCCTAATACTATAGCACAGAGTTTACAAGGTGTAATATCAATTATTAAGAAGGCATGTATAGTTATTCCGGCCCCAAGCGTCCCGCCCCCTCCAAAATTGTGGCCGAAATGGTTCTCTTGTCATATCATTTCAGCCCCAGTTTTCCGCCTTTCGGGCTCCAAATGCCAATGAATGATCATATTAAATCATAATATAAAAATATTTAATTTAATCCCTGGAAAAAGGACGATTTTTGACACCGGGATCTCGTCACGCTTGCGTCTTTTGGCATATAAGGTACACGTAAAAAGACGAATAACTAATGCGATGGGTTAGGTAAGGTTCAGGCTTCCTTACATTTTAAAAACATAGCTAATAACTCTACGAGGTTAAGGTTGGCTCTCTCTGCTCCTTATGGTTAGGTTACGCACTCTCCGAACGATGCATATAAGAATCGCGAGAGTCTTTAATTGTGTCGAGTACGGTATATTTCGTCCTAGGTGCTGACAATATAAGTCCTTCTGACTGCATCCCAAATACTAATGAAAATTAGTATACCTTTCATTACCTCTTGGCTTAAAACGGCTTGTTCTTGCATGGTGCCGAACAGGTGCCGAAACGCGCGGTTAGAATTGCAAGTCTGGATTAAAAATACAAGGAACACAATTACCTTATTTAAAACGAGTAATGTACGGGGCATTTTAACCTCGGTTTTAACACCGACTGTGTTATTGTTGCTTGTGTTGATGAGACTAGAACTTTAACTGCCTGCAACTGTGAGACTGTATTGCTGGCGTGGTTCATCGTCACAATTTGTGTCTAGTATGTTCTCTCTCCGCAAGGCGGCCCGAAGCCGACGAAAACGAAGAAAAAATTTTTTTACAAACAATAACAAAAATGCCTCAGTTCTTCGAAGAGATTATTTAAGTGTCACTTAATTCTGATACTCGTATTCTAATTTGAGAGTGTAAGTTGAATGTCACACAAAGTATCTGTGTCGTAGAACGTAACATGGCGTTTTATGACAACAAATATTGGATTCTTTCTCATGTAAGGAACTCATTCTTATATTCAGATGATACTGGTAAGTTCCTTTTTATGCATAAGGCTGACCTGTACTGATAATTGATTCCTGGTCTTATTACTTAAGGTATGTGTGAAATGATTTTGCAGAATTCAGATATCCCTAAGAAGATTCGAGAAGAAGGGAAAAAATTGTGGTTTGGAAATTTGGATGATTCAGAAGAGGAGTTTGATGATGATGGGCGCATTCACACACGATCTCTTGGAAACGGCAATGATGACTTTGGAGCTAGAAGAAGAAGGTTAAACACAGTTGTTCGTTTAGAGAAAATGAGGAAAGAACAGCAAGCAGCTGCCATGATAAGCACCATTCGCTGGAAAGAGCCAGATTTGTCAAAGCTGGATGAAGAAGATAAAGTCAAGTTCTTCTCCAAAAAGGAAGTGGCTATTCAGAATCCTAAATCTGCCTTGACCAGACTGATGGCTGAACACGCCTCAGAACCTGATTCTCCGTTTATCGAATACGCTAAATTTGATGGTCAATCGCAGTTGAGAGCACCAACTAGAACCATAAGAATATTCTTGACCATGCAAAGTACGGAAGAGCGCAATTTTCCTATGACCGTCTGTGTTGTCGCATCGGCCAAAGTTTCTGACTTGATTGGTCTTGTGTGTTATAAATATAATCACGAAAAACGAGAACCTCCTCTAAGGTGAGCCTTTCCTGAATAACCTTAAGAATTATTTTCCAATTTTCTTTACTGTTTTCATAGTGGGACTGCGGAAAATTATGCCCTGTTTATCGCCGAAGATGACGGTAGTCCGGATGCCGATTTCCCTTGCCTTGAACGTAAAGAAGTAGTCGGAAAATTCGGATTCACCTCATTAGCATTAGTTCGGTCTGCCAATCCACCAAAGGAGGTGAAAAAAGAAGTAGAAGCTACCAAAACTGTGGATCAACCTAATAATGAAAAACCAGAAGACCAAGGAGCTGTCTTGGAATCCACAGATTATCACTCTTTCAAAGGATTCTTACTACATAAAGTTAGGCCCAAGACAGAAATTACTCTGGGTAAATTCAAAGTTGTCTTACAAATTGATCCAATTTACCAAAATCATTTATGCCAGGAATTTCGTGGGATCAAGTGGAAATCAAGCCTTGCCCAGCAACGAGTCGATCTGTGACGACTTTGCTGTGGTCACGACCAAACCTCAAACCCACCCGTTTGCCTATGGAGGTGATCGTCGACTGTGTGGCTATGCAAACTTTGCCGCCTTCTGTGGCTGTCATGTATTACCATACGGATAAGAGAAAATGGCGACGTCTGCGGATTGAATGTGATTCAAAGACTATCGAACAAGTGGTGGCTAAGCTGAAATTTATCTTGGAGATTCGTGGTGGACTCTACCGTCAGGAGTATCTCCATCACATGTCGTACGTCAATAAGAGAACTAGCTTGACTCGTTAAAAGGATTTAATTGCTTTGTTTGTTTAATAAACATATTGTTTAACATATGAAAGTCAAGTAATTTTACAGACATGGCCATCCAGTAATAAAGGTTAAAGTTTTGGAGATGGAGTAGGTGAGGGGTTATATCCACTGAAAAGTTGGGACCATCGTACGCTGGACGTCATCAAGTTGTCGGTCAACCGCTGACAGGGACCGATGCACCCGATAAGCATTCTTCTCCAAATGCACGATTCCAAGACAATGGCGATTTTGGTAAGAAACAATCCTCTTGTTGACAGCAGCAAAATCTGGCAAGTTTTTCAGAAATTTCAGGTCTTCCGATTTTAAACGCGTTGTTTCAATGTGGACCTTCCCCTTCATCACATCTTTAAGCTTATTCTTTGCTTCCTGATAGGCTTGTCTTCTTTTACTGAACTCTTCATTCCACCGCATTCTTTCTTCTTTCATTTCTTTGATGCATGTCCTAGTTTGTGTTTCCTTCTTAAGGGCAGTGACTTCATCTCCAGAGCTTTGAACTTTACTAAGAATTTTTGCTATCTTTTCTCTGAGATTCTCTGAAAATGCAGCCACTGTATCTTGTTCATTTTCCAAAGCATTGAACTTCAGGTCCATCAGAGTTTGGCTTAGACAGAGTTCTGCAACTCTCCGCTTTTTCTCACTGGGAGGTAATGATGCATCAACCACAGAACATGCAACTAAAAAAGAAAACAAACATGTAGAGATTTTATAAATTTATGAACAACCAATACTTTTAGTTCTTCTACCTCTAAATGCTGAGCCAAAGCCACCATTGGTACTTCTCCTGATGCTCGATCTCCTTTTTTTCAAGTCATCAATGTGCTTGTTGATTTCTTTGGGTATTACTTCAGGGATATGGTCTTTTTTAGTTCCTGTAGTTTCAGATTTTGATTCTTCTCCACACTGTTCCATTATTTTAAAACAAACTTTCTTAAACAAACCACATAAAGTTCAAAATAACAGACGAACGCAGAAACTCGATTTTGTTGAAAAATAAAAGTCATGGGTGAAATTTTGAGGGAAATTTGTTTTTTTTTTAGGTTAATTTCAAAATTCTATTCAAAATTGGGTGGTTTCGTTGTTCGATTTCTGTTGACATTCTAATGCATCATTTTTCAGAGTCATCTGACGGACGAGATTAGGACGACTGGAATTAGATGGGTTTCTCTCACCTAGATGGCGAAAGTTGAATGCTAGTTTTATGCACACAAGCCCGGTAAGAAAAAGTGTATACTATCTTCTGTATCACAAAATCCCATGTTCTGTTTCTGTCAGATGTCAGCTGATGTAAATACAGAGGCGTGAACTTAAAGTAGATTGGTTCCTGCAATTCTCTTCTTTGTTAAAAATGTTCAACATTCGAAATCTGGTCAGCCGGATATCGCAGGTACATACGGTTGCAAAATAAACATTTATTATTCATCTGCTACAGTAAATTGAAGTAATTTTCCCTGAAACAGGCTAAAGATGGGGATACCTCCGAAAATAATAGAAGTCGAACACTTTCGCAGGCAAGCAGTGTCTATGCCGAAGAAGGAGTTCCTGTTGAAGCTGAGGGTTTCCTTTGCCCCACCTGCATGGCAGCTTTTCCATCTGCAGACAATCTTCAGTCTCATTATGAAAAGGAACATTTGGAACCAGGAGCCAATTATCTTTGCCCAGTCTGTAAAGCAAGACTTGACAATGCCACTGAACTAGAGCTTCACTACTCAGCCAATCATTCTTCTATGAGGGCAACAGGAGATCTTGATGTTCTTATGCAAGAGATCAATTCTCTTACATCATCACTTAATGAAGAAAGGTACATTACAATAGAGCATTTTGTTATATTTTGCAAATTGTTCCAGTTCTTTTGTATTAGATGGAGTTCAGAGGAATTGCGTAAAGAAGTTACTTTACTGAATGACATGCTCAAAGCCCAAGGGTCAGGTGAAGAACACACAATGTACCAACAACAACTTCAGGGCTTATCAGAAACCAAATCACTTTGTGAGTACTATTTTAAGAATCATTTTTTAGGTACACTTCAACGCTATCATGATTTTTATCTTATTAGTGACGTCTGAAGTGGTTATTTTACGGAAACAATTAGCGGAAGCGTTAGAAACGACGTTAAGCTTGAAACATGAGCGGGAAAAGTTGGAAGATAAAACCGCTCGGCATTCGCAGAATGTGGTACAGCTGCAATCCACTTTAGACGAAAATGTTGGCCTGATGGCCGCTTTAAGGGAGAATATTAAGGACCTCGAATCACAATTAGAGCACAAGTAACTTGCACGTCATGTTAACTGAAAGAAATGGCCAAATTTTGTCTTTTCTTTGCATCTCAACAGATCAAGCTTAGATGATACCGATGTTCTCAAGAAAGAACTTGCATCTGTACAGCGCCTAATGGACGAGCTGGCGACGGATAAAGAAAAAGAGCTAGCAGACTTACAAGAAAAACTTCGAGATCTACAGGCTGATCATGAAGACTTGAAAAATAAACAAACCTCATTCGAGATTGCAAACAAAACGGTACAATTGGAATTTGCAATCAGAATTGTAGTGCATACGGATAGTAGTGTATACGTATTTTGTATTTTGTTATGAAAGGAATCTTCTTCTGACGAGGCAATTCTGGAGCGCATAAAACAGCTTGAAGCAGACAAGTTCCGTTTAGAGAGCGAATTAACAAGACAGAAGGAAGAGACCGATGAAGTCGGGAGGTTCTTTTCCGAGAAAAATGATCAAGTAAATAGGCTATATTTACCAGTTTAATGCGCTAGTGTTATTGATTGTATGTGATCTCTGTTTCAGTTGTTGTCACTTCAGCACATGAGGGAAGAAACCGACGTTTGTGTTGTGCAGCTTCGTCAAGAAGTTACCTCGCTTCAGGTAATAATTTTAAAGAAAAAAACGGTACGGTTGACTGAATTCACAATTTTTACCTATAAAGGACATGTTAAACCAAGCTCGTCACCAAGCAGAAGGACAAGTCTCAGCTAAAGAAGACGAGCTTATGCGCTTTAAATTGGATCTTTCGAAACATCAACAACAAGTAGGATGCCGCCTATTCTTTTTGTTAGTCTCGGTTTTGTTTCAATTTCAATGGGAACTCATTTGTTTGTAGGTGGATCAATTGGAAGAGAAGTGCCGCAGCTTACAACGATTAAACGACCAGTTGGACAACAACCTCACGGAGAAAGAGAGAGAGCTCGAAGAACGAAAGCAATCGCTGAAGCAAACGTAAGTAGTGGTTCCAGGTCTATTTAACACTTAGTTTGTTGTTTTACTAAATTTAAAACTGTAACATCGTAGTTCCGGCAAAGCAATTCAACTAGAAGAGAAGGTTGTTCGTCTAGAACAAGAAAGAGCAGAGCTTTTGGTAACGATTCAAAAAGGCGAGGGCTTTGATACAGCCATTCAACAGCTGCAACAAGACAATGTTAGTGGCCTTTCCCCTTATTTGTAAAACAGGCTTTAATGCGTGTTACCTTTTAACAGATACGATTGCAGGATGAGCTAGCTGGTTCCAACGTCACCATATCTACTTTGGAAAGTCAACAGAAAATGAAGACTGATGAATGGGTTGCTGTTGAAAATAAGTTAAAAGAAGAAAAGGTCCAATTAGAAGATCATATGTTAAATCTTTCGAAACAGCTCGAAGATGCGCAAAATGTATACTCAAATCTGAAGGTATCTGTCGACGAAGCCAAAAAAGAAACTGGAGAATGGAAACATAAATATGATCATCTGGAATCAAAGGTACGGGAGGCAGAAAAACTTAATCTGGAACAGGTAAGCTCTATTTAAAATTACTCCAAATGCGTTTGTTTATCCATTTTTTCATTTCCTGCAGACAAATCAGTTGCAAGAGAAGAAAAGAGAACTTGCAAGACTGCAGTCTGAGCTGAAAGCTTCGCGAGATGAGATCTCGCTAAAAGATCAACAGATTAAAGATATAAAAGAGGAGCTGGAACAAATTAAGTGTCAAAAAGAAGTATTGGAGAAAACAGTGAAGGATCTAGAGATAGAAATCGGACAATTAAAATTAATCAACCAAGAGGATGCTAAGCGGTTGGACCAACTCCAAACCCAATTAACCGAAAAAAGTAGCACCATTAACCGATTAGAAGTTCGCGTAATGGAGCTGGAGCCATTAACAGAAGCAATCGAACAAGAGAAACTTCGAAGGATTAAAGTATAACATTGAAAATATGTCTAATCGTTCCAGTGCGCATGTCTGCGCACCTCTTTTTCGGTACTAAATATTTATTGTGTTTGTAGGAAAAGGCCGAATGGGGTGAGCACGAGCAACTGTTGAGAGGCGAAAAAGAATCTCTTTCAACACTAAGCACGCATCTTCAACAGCAGTTGGATGAGCAAACAACTGAACACCGCATACATCTACAGCGGCTTAAAAACGAAGCAGATGCTTTGCTCAAAGACAAGAGTCAACTCGTCGAACAATTAGTAAAATATCCGAATTTTCCCGATTGATTTTCCCGACATAATTTAAAGTTATTTAAATGAACGATTTCTTCCAATAGAATGGGGTTAAGGATGGCCGCGCAAAGGACAACGACGTTTGGCAGGAGAAACACACGAAACTTGAAGACGAGATTAAGACGCTAACAGAAAATTGTAGGGCAGCTGAAGATCTATCAGCTGCTCGTTATCAACGCTGCGAAGAATTGCAAGCGTCAGCAGAAAAATACCACACACTTAAAATCGGTAACGGTTCGTTGTTGTTGGTCGCTTGAACTGTATTAAGGTCAACCATTTTTATATTTATTTAAATGTAGAACTTGAAGCGCGGCTAGCGTTGTTTGAGGAGGAAAAAACGGAGCTACAAAACAATTGCAGTCAGTGGGAGAACGAAGTGGACAGGCTAAAGTTTAATGCGGCCGAACTACGACGCCGACTTGAAGACTCCCAGGCTGCTTTGCACGAACTGGGTCGTGAAAATCAAAGTCTTCAGGTAAGAAATCTTAAAAGTTAGACAAGTCCTATAAACTTGTTTTGTTATTACTAATACAATTTGTTTGATTAGATGGAAAACGCTAAATTGCAGGGTCGTAAGTGGGCTGATGATTCTGAAGTGAATGACTGTCTTAGCTGCCAGAAAGGCTTCAATTTGACAGTCAGAAAACATCATTGTCGCAACTGTGGCCAAATTTTTTGCAACGAGTGTTCTAGTAAATCGACGGCCATAGGTAATAGCCGAAAACCCGTCCGTGTATGCGATTCCTGCTTTAAAGAGTTGACCATAAACTCACCACGCTGAACTGCCCATTGAGTTATCTTTTTTCTCTCTTTTTTTGACATTGATTATCGGTGCTTTTGTCCAGTGTAAAATCAAGAGCTTCATCGGAGATATTAATCAGGAGAGTTTTGTATTCCATTTCAAAATGAAATAAATGTGTTTGGTCTAGTCTTATTATCTGTTATATGGATGCACTTGGCTGGCTGCTTTGATGGTTGTTTTGATGGTGCTTGTAGTTTTGCCTGGAGCTGGACCAGCCTGAGCACGGCCTGGACCTTTGTTTTAATGGGATGTCATCAGCTTCCGCATCAATGTAATCTGGATCAATCGAAACTTACCAGGTTGAGCTGGGGCTGCATTGGGGATGGGTTTAAGACTCTTTCCCAATCCAACTGCTGCAATCAGAGCTTGTGTATCCTGAATAATGCAAGTCTGAGTTTGAGCTGCACGTACAGTGGCTTCATTCTCCCAATCCTCTCTGGAGTGAGTTATCTGCTCCAGAACATGATTAACCACTTTGTTCAATGCATTGATTTGTTTTTGGGATGCTTCTGGTGGAACCTATATCACAAGTAATGAAAAGCTTTTAGTGGAAAGTTAAAATGTGTAACAAAAATTACAGATTGGTTACCTGTGAAGCTCGCTGTTCAAACTGATTTTGACGCTGTTCCACATCTGGATCAGGTTTTGTTCTTAACAAATCTGGAGTGATGTCATGAGACAAAGCAACAACACGACCCTCAGTTGCCTGCTTGAGTTCTGAAAACAAAAGTAAACTGCAGATAACTCACTATTAAAACGAAGATAATTCTTACCCTCATCTGGATCTGGGCTCAATACTAGAGGCAAAACAATCAAATTTCTTAGTAGTGGGGTTTTGTCATTCTTCATAACCTTAAGTAAAGTATTCATCTGTTTGAATTAGAAAAAAAAACTCTATTATGAACTGTAACAGACACATAGATAATTTAATATTAAAATATTGGAGGAGAAATCACCTGGCCAGATATGACAGCATAGCTATCCAAAACAGAAGGCCAACTGAGGGTTGCATATTCATTTTCCAACCTAAATAGCAGCGTACGAATGGAAGTCTTCAGATCGTTGATCCGTTGTAAAAGGGCATCCAGGGCAGCTTCAAGTTGTTTTTCTTCACGTTGCATTTTGCCGATTACTTCTAAATTACCTTAAAAATTGACTTTGATTACGTGCCACTAAAAATTAGATTTCGACGTTTAATTTGACAAGTAAACACTGGCGTTCGTACAGAGTTCGTCTGCTAGCCATCTGGTGATGGGAAACTTTTTTGACTATCACGTCTGCTATTTTTGTGTTCATCACTCAGTTTCAGCTTTTTGCAAGCGTGAAAAGGGATTAAAACGTTTAAATCATGCCGTTTATGAGAGGACCTGCTCCAATCCGGAGAACTATAGAGTACTTGGAGAGGAACAAGTTAGTATTAAAAGAAAGAGTGAAAATTTTCTCGATAAACTACAACACAAAAGGTGACAACCACGAAGGTGCCCGACAATTTGTTTTCTGGCATCTTCCCCAGCTGCAGTACAAAAATCCCAACATTCAGATAGTTACTTTCAAGAATCTAACCCCTAGCCCGTTCGTTCGGTGTTATCTTGGTAAATTGGTCCGTTTAAATCTTGTTTCACATAGATTGATTATCTTTTTACTGATATCCTGTTTAGAAAATGGTGAAGAAGTCCTAATGGATGTAGACTTCAAGTCAAAGGACGAGATTTATGAAAGAGTGCGAAAGATCATTTGCAAATCAGAGTAAGTTAATCTTCTTTATATTGACTAAAACAATTAGTATGCTGGTTCAATTACAATTCACAGAGAAGCTTTGAAAGCAGAAGACAAATTGGACAATCCCGCTAACTTTGGAACAAAGTGCCAGAAACACTGTATCTGTGAAGTCCCTGGCCAGATACCTTGTCCATCTTTAGTCCCATTGCCCAAGAGTTGGAGAGGCAAATACAAGTTTCAAAAGCCAGATGAATTGTAGATGTATTTAGTGCTGTGTGGTGTAGTGAAATAAAAAAAAAAAAATTTTGGACATGTTTTTCTTTTTGATTTTATTTAGAGTCTGTGTTTAGGCTAATTGTTTATTGAATTTGAGGGGCCATAAGGTCCACGCCGATCGACTCACGTGCTAGCTTGACTCCCAAGGCGAACAAAGCCACACTCTTCACCAACGACCTAATAAAAAATTAATTTTCTTTTAGAGAACTTGGATTTAAATCAGCCAGTTTTAATACTCACCATCTGAAAGGATCATAGTAGAAACTTTTTATGAACTGCATATTGCCTGGTTTTTTGTTTGATCGCTCCATGGTAATTTTATCGTTACAAACTAATAGTCTGACTGATGGTGGTTAAATGTGTGATAGTGAGCAGACGACATTACTCAGCCAACGTACGCGATCTAGTGTGAGGAACTGCTACTGGGTCGGGGATAGAGATTCCGTCCCTAGGTCAACGCACCGTGGGTCCGCGGCCCCCTTCGCTTTTGCCTTTGCTTCCTGAAAGGATTGCGATTTTATCTGAAATGGTTGTAGTTTCTTCCTACCTGAAAGCCAGACTTTCATGCCCGAGTTTAAACTTTTCTACCCTCTTTTAATTTTTATACCCTTTTAAAATTAAGAACTGAAATAAAACTCATACAAATCGTGACATGAAATAAGTTAGAATCTGTTTGCCGCGTTTCTGATTCATATTAATGCTGGCTGCTGCTTCAACTTCTCATCATATACTGCTTCATACTTAAATCAAAGGATTCCCTACTTACCAGGGTAGGCCTATAGGAAGCCAAATCCTTTTTGACGTAAATTCTTTAAATTTGGCTTAAATTTCATCGGAAGCGACATTTTCATGACATTTTCATTTTCTAATGCACTTCATAGCAATCCTTGGAAGGGCTTTTGGGTCCATCAGAAAATAATACACATACGCCTCCACTACGGTAATGAACCGCTGAAACAAGTCTCAGATTGTACTGATGTAATGGAGCAGTCAGCTTTCTTCATCTCTTCTGAGGCTTCCCTCAGTTCTTCCGACAATCCCCTCAAAGTTCTTTCTTAATGAACAGCAGCTAACTTTAGAAAAACTGAAACATAATATAATATTCTCTCTAGTTATTATCTCCTTAGGTTTCCAATACGTCATCAATGTGCGTATCGCCGCAACAGCTGCTGAAACATCAGGTTCCTTCTCCACAATATTTTCGAAGTAATCCAGGACATTTCCTGTTATCCAAATACTTAATCACGAATGGTCCCGAGCAAAATTTTTGGAAGTTTATTTTCTTGTGTTTTCCATATTGAAATTATTACGGGCTAAATATTTAGTACCACATGCATGAACGAAATTGCCGAGGAAATTGCCAAGAGCCGGAGAACGACGGAACATCTTTCGACAACGAAGTTGGCTAAAAGTCAACACTGTACTAGTACCTGTACTACCGGTACGTTCATGGTAATTATCAAGCAAAAATAAGTGCTCATTTGACATTTATTAGGCAGATAACAGCCAATGTTGAATATAAGAAATAAAAAAATTCAAAAATTTTGCAACACAAAAAACAATCAGTGTGTTTAAAGACATTCTAGTTATTATCGTTGAATTTTCGTTTAGGTTCACTCGTCTTTTTCACTTTCAAAATTAGAAAGGGAACAGCACGACCGAGGAAACCATCCACGTAAAGCTCGTCGTTCAGTGGCATTCATTTGGACTTCATCTCGTTCCTGGATTTCACCGTAGAGCCAATGCCTAAGGAAACACATAACATTTTTAATTAGCCACAATTCTTGGAAGAATGTTCTTATGCTTACTTTTTCCAACGCGAAACTGCCACTTTATCTCCTATTCGAAGGGGGATTCGTGCCTCGTCAGTGTACGGTGGCTGAAGACAAACCCTGAGACCAAAACTAATTGGCAGCCACCTTCCGTTATATACTTTATCCACTACATATTCGACCGAACGCTCCCTTTTCAACTTCTTCTGTTCAATTTGCTCGATCTAAAATTCAAAGAGATAATCTTGCAATTTTGGAATCTGGACATAACACAGTAAATCTTACCGTAAATGCGTACGGGTGGCACTTTTCTCGCACTTTCCACGTGATGCCATCGCCTTTAGGCTGAAGGGAACAGTTGATTACCTGGGCAAAATTTTCCCGCCACCCCAAATTGTAAGGATGAAGGAAAGGAGGTTCGTCCGTTCCCTCACGGCGATAGGCAGCTTTTTCATGGACCCAGTCTTCAATGCCAGTTTGATTCCGCAACACTACTTTCATCTTCAATAATAAATCAAAAAGACATAGTCATACGGAGTAAGAAAAAATTGCAAAATTACGTCTACAAACCTGAACAAAGAAAAGAAAACCAACAGCAAACACTACTCCAGCTGCTAATCCTAAACTAATTAGACAGATCACAAAGGGCCACAGCCCAAGAATTATAAAAGGCACTTCTCGTAGACCAGTGTGGTCGTAATAATAGTAAGTCTAGAAAAACAAACAAATAGCTAATTAAGTGAAAATCGTTGAAATTATTTCTTAAATTTAGCTCACCGGATGAAGAGCTCGATACATAGTGCAGGCTATAATTACACATGCTTGGGCGCAACCGATGACGGCGGATATAAGGAACGCTAAGGATAAAAATCCAAGGATTTGACACATATTTGAATTCCAGAATATTAGTGGTGAATTAAGATTTTACCAAGAAAATTTGTGTGATTCAGGTGTCCCAAACATTGATTAATAAAAATACAGTGGTGGTCTCTTTTCATAATACATCTTTTGCCTGTGAAAAAAGATGGGATGGCAAATTAATTTAAATGATTAAAAAAACACAATTTTAAAACCTACACTTTCTACAATGATGTGATCTTGGTGCTTTATACCCTTGGCACACAGTGCAAAACTGCAAGTACTGAATGTCATCCTCATTGGCCTAAAACAAAGGATATCCATAAGTGAAAAGAGGGTTGGGGATAAAGGTTTTTTAGCTACATACTGGTTTCCATTTCAGAGGTAAATATCCAGGACCGACATGCAGTGAATAGAGAAAATTGTAGAGAGTTGATGCACTCAAAAAGAGGAAAACAGCAGCATTAGTGAATCCAGGCCATGAGTGATATGGTGGCCACCACATAGAATTGCAATGAATTGTTGACCATACAACTGATTTGATAATAGCTATTTAAACAATTATTGATGAGATTAGGTATTAAATAAAACAATGTGGCCTGCTTTTTCATAAATAAATAAAAATGCACCGATGGTGAAGAGCGGTCCCCAGTGAAGTATATTACTCCACCCCATGACCAACAAAGGCACCCAACAAGCCTATGCTTTACTTGTTTATATAGAGCGGCAAACACAACAAGTTATTCCACGAGTATCAAAGGTTCAATTTTAAATCCTATAATATATTCAAAAATAGTTGAAAATGTAAAATTGTGACCAGTGGCGAAAGAAATCGCACGGACTGCACAGTCAAAACAAACACAATATACAATAGCAGACAGCCCGTTGGCATAGTTACTGTTACATCTTCGCGCGAATTACTATCGATAATTACGATCCTTTATTTTAATTTTGGTTATTTTCTTTAGTTGGTAATTTTTCTCTGAAACAAAATTACAATAACAACATTATTTTATGTAGTATTTACTAGTGGTTTTAATATTTTGAACCGAAACAATGATCCGGACAAACTGGAATCTGTCGAAAAACGCTAATTGAAAGGCCCTTAAACGCAGCTAAAGTTTAGCTACCTGATTTTGTAAAATCATAACAATGTTCCGTAATTTTTTCGTATCATTCTTTCTTTAAATTCGTTGCAAAAAATTTCTTTGACTAGCTAATAGAGCTGGGGCGCGTCTAATGTCAAAAAAGTTACGTTGGTTAGCTTGAAAATAGTGAATTTTTTTTTTCGTTTAAACGCCGATTAAAATCTTGTTTAAGATAGTAGAAGTTGAAAATCAATAATATAATTCAATTTAGCGTTTTTATGTGCTATTCAGACATAGTTTAATGATATGTATTCAACAAAAGGCCCGGTCTCTTTTGGTTTGGCAATGCCGTATATTTTCGAAAACCCGGAAATTTTAGATTTTTTGGACCAAACCCCTTTTTTACCTATTTTTGTTACCTATTTACGCATTTTAACTTTCAGATGTAGACAAAAAGTAAGGAACTACACTGAAAGTTAAATTGCGTGGTATCGGCAACGTGCTGGCTTTTGCGACAAAAAAGCTAACCGAGAAAACCAAATATCTTTGCGGTTCGAAAAGGTTAGGTACGAAAAGGGGGTTTGGTCGAAAAAAACAGAAATTTCATGGTTTTCGAAAATATACGGCATTGCCAAACCATAAAAGGCCGGGCCTCAAATTAAATATATATCATAAAACCTGATAAAACTATGTCTAAATAGCACATAGAAATGCAGAATCGAATTATATAATTGATTTTCAACTTCTACTATCTTAAAAATGATTTTAATCGGCGTGTAAACGAAATGGAAAAATTCACTATTTTCAAGCTAACCAACGTAACTTTTTTGACATTAGACGCGCCCCTGTAAAAACTCCAGGGTTGCGAGGTCTTCGAAAATGCGAAAACCTCGATCGCCTTTTTCGCCACCATGGCGGCTTATGGGAATTCGGCTCACTTTGAGGGAAAATACGGTTTTGGTCTAACTTTTCGAACGTTTCCCCAAACGTTTTACATGTCATTCGATAGCTAAGGATACAGGCTATTGTATGATTGTTTATTTTATGCTTCAAATTGTCTTAGTCTTATGTAAATTTTATTTAATTGGTCCGTCGTCTGCAGAGCCGTCATGAAAACGTCAAACAGCAGACGGAATTTGCAGACGACGGACCAATTAAATGAAATTTACAAAAAACTAAGACAATTTGAAGCATAAAATAAACAATCATACAATAGCCTGTATCCTTAGCTATCGAATGACATGTGAAACGTTTGGGGAAACGTTCGAAAAGTTAGACCAAAACCGTATTTTCCCTCAAAGTGAGCCGAATTCCCATAAGCCGCCATGGTGGCGAAAAAGGCGATCGAGATTTTCGCATTTTCGAAGACCTCGCAACCCTGGATGTTTTACAGCTCTATAGTATTATTCGTCAAGTTGGTCCCAACGAATTCCGACAACAACTCTGCTGATCAAAAGGAATCATCGTTTCCTGACCGGCCAGTATCGACGATAATTGAAACCACTACTGAAATTAGTACATTAGATGTACTAATCCCAGTGTTTCCCACTTGTTTTACTAATCCCACTTGTTTTTGAAATTCTTTATCAATGTGGTGATTATTTGGATTGGCTTCAGAGTTGTTAGCTTCTGTGGCTTGACTGGCTTTATGTGAATTGATCTCTGCTTCAGAAGTGGCAACAGATAGATGAACTATATCTTTTAGTATGTCTACAGGGCTACGAGACTGATTTCCGATTGTTTTAATCTCCATTTCGAGAATTGGAACGATTTCCCTAATGAGTTCCGGGATATTGGTGTTGTTGCGGAATAAGAAGAAAAGGGAGAGTACGGCAACGCTGGCAGACGACAGGACGAGGAAAGCAGGACAGTCTACGGCGGGACGAGAGAGAGACGGGTCGGCCGTGGGCCCTTTTTCGTAGATTCGTGTGAGGATAGACCGGTTTCAATACAGGATTTTCAGCTAAATCCTTCCTTTTGTTTTTATTATTGTGTCATCGTCTTCCGTTTCGGAACAGTGTCAGAAATTCCACTGTCTTCCGTTTTCTCCCATTGAATTCCCGTGTCAGTTTCATCTTCCGGAAAAACTGAATTTGCGATCCCTGATGTTTGCGTACCGTTCTCAATTGTTTCCGATTTCATCACCTCAAAACTATCAAAGTCAGGTTCATTTTTAATAGTAATTGAAGGTAAATTTTCACATGTTTGCGTATTATCGATTCCAAGTATATGTGAATCAGTGTTGAAGACCTGTATATCTGTTGTTGAGGAAATTCCAGTGGTTTCGACTTCATTTCAACCATTTTCGTATCAGGTTCAACTCCCTCAGCAATTGAAGATGCGATACCGGATCTGTGCGTATCAAGCCCAAGTATATATGAATCAGGGTTGAAGACTTGCATATCTGTTGAGGAACTTCCAGTTGTTTCTGACTCCATTTCAACAATTTTCATGTCAGGTTCATCTTCCGCAGCAATTGAAGATGCGACTCCACACGTTATTTGTTTATCAACTCCAAATATATGTGAATCAGTGTTGAAGACCTGCATATCTGTCGAGGAAATTCCAGTGTTTTCTGATTTCATTTCAACGATTTTCGTATCAGGTTCACCATCGGAAGCCATTGAAGATGTGATACACCTTTATATCTGATGTTGAGGAAATTCCATTTGTCCTCAGATGTGAATAAGACCTTTATATCTGATGTTGAGGAAATTCCATTTGTTTCTGACTCCAAAATTTCCGCGTCAGGTTCATCTTCCGGTATCACATCTTCAATGGCTTCCGATGGTGAACCTGATACGAAAATCGTTGAAATGAAATCAGAAAACACTGGAATTTCCTCGACAGATATGCAGGTCTTCAACACTGATTCACATATATTTGGAGTTGATAAACAAATAACGTGTGGAGTCGCATCTTCAATTGCTGCGGAAGATGAACCTGACATGAAAATTGTTGAAATGGAGTCAGAAACAACTGGAAGTTCCTCAACAGATATGCAAGTCTTCAACCCTGATTCATATATACTTGGGCTTGATACGCACAGATCCGGTATCGCATCTTCAATTGCTGAGGGAGTTGAACCTGATACGAAAATGGTTGAAATGAAGTCGAAACCACTGGAATTTCCTCAACAACAGATATACAGGTCTTCAACACTGATTCACATATACTTGGAATCGATAATACGCAAACATGTGAAAATTTACCTTCAATTACTATTAAAAATGAACCTGACTTTGATAGTTTTGAGGTGATGAAATCGGAAACAATTGAGAACGGTACGCAAACATCAGGGATCGCAAATTCAGTTTTTCCGGAAGATGAAACTGACACGGGAATTCAATGGGAGAAAACGGAAGACAGTGGAATTTCTGACACTGTTCCGAAACGGAAGACGATGACACAATAATAAAAACAAAAGGAAGGATTTAGCTGAAAATCCTGTATTGAAACCGGTCTATCCTCACACGAATCTACGAAAAGGGCCCACGGCCGACCCGTCTCTCTCTCGTCCCGCCGTAGACTGTCCTGCTTTCCTCGTCCTGTCGTCTGCCAGCGTTGCCGTACTCTCCCTTTTCTTCTTATTCCGCAACAACACCAATATCCCGGAACTCATTAGGGAAATCGTTCCAATTCTCGAAATGGAGATTAAAACAATCGGAAATCAGTCTCGTAGCCCTGTAGACATACTAAAAGATATAGTTCATCTATCTGTTGCCACTTCTGAAGCAGAGATCAATTCACATAAAGCCAGTCAAGCCACAGAAGCTAACAACTCTGAAGCCAATCCAAATAATCACCACATTAATAAAGAATTTCAAAAACAAGTGGGATTAGTAAAACAAGTGGGAAACACTGGGATTAGTACATCTAATGTGCTAATTTCAGTAGTGGTTTCAATTATCGTCGATACTGGCCGGTCAGGAAACGATGATTCCTTTTGATCAGCAGAGTTGTTGTCGGAATTCGTTGGGACCAACTTGACGAATAATACTATAGAGCTGTAAAACATCCAGGGTTGCGAGGTCTTCGAAAATGCGAAAATCTCGATCGCCTTTTTCGCCACCATGGCGGCTTATGGGAATTCGGCTCACTTTGAGGGAAAATACGGTTTTGGTCTAACTTTTCGAACGTTTCCCCAAACGTTTCACATGTCATTCGATAGCTAAGGATACAGGCTATTGTATGATTGTTTATTTTATGCTTCAAATTGTCTTAGTTTTTTGTAAATTTCATTTAATTGGTCCGTCGTCTGCAAATTCCGTCTGCTGTTTGACGTTTTCATGACGGCTCTGCAGACGACGGACCAATCAATCGCCGCGTGCGGCAGGTCCCTCTTGGTTTACTTTTTTTTAAAGCATAGAAATGGAAACGGGTAGGTAAGAATAGAAGACTGGATGTGGGTAGCAGTGGCTGTAGTGTAGTGATTGACGGGGTAAAATGTATGAATTCACGCGTAGAAGATATTTAAGGGAAGTATTTGGTCTTATCGCTAAGAAAATAGGAGGTAGGAAATATTTACGTGAAGTTATAGCTGTGGTGAAATGGGAAACTAAACTTTCATCAGTATTTGTAAGGGGAAACGCAATCAAAGGGGAAAAGAAGTTTATAGATAGGCAATGTAGAGGATGTGCAAATGTAGGCATACTACGGATAGGATAGGGTTTCAATAGTTTTTAAGTGAAATCGAACACGGGTGGCGCTAGTGTACCCGTACTATCAGCTGATCGGCGTTGGGATCTGTGTAATGTGGAGCTAAGCTCCGCCCATTTTTTTTAGAAAACACGAAATGGCACGATGTTCCCGAAAATTATAATATAAAATTTTTACATGACAATTAGAAGACACACCAAACGCTAATTACTAGCCTACTAGCATTAAGATCTATAATGCCGTTTAGGAGATATAAGCGCTAAGGGAGGACAGAACAGAAAAGGGGAAGGGAAATAAAGGGTCTGTAGACCCCCTTGGTAAACCAAGAGGGAATTAAATAAAATTTACATAAGACTAAGACAATTTGAAGCATAAAATAAACAATCATACAATAGCCTGTATCCTTAGCTATCGAATGACATGTAAAACGTTTGGGGAAACGTTCGAAAAGTTAGACCAAAACCGTATTTTCCCTCAAAGTGAGCCGAATTCCCATAAGCCGCCATGGTGGCGAAAAAGGCGATCGAGATTTTCGCATTTTCGAAGACCTCGCAACCCTGGATGTTTTACAGCTCTATTGGACGTGTGTTCTAACTTAGTCCACCAGATGGTTTCATGCATCTTATTATGAATTCTGATTGGCTCTCGCTGGCCCTTTCAGATTTTGGCGCTTTAAATCCTCTAACGGTCGTGCATGCAGGCGTCGACGGTTATGAATTCAAAACCATCAGACTTCAGTACCCTGCGAGCCGATTCAAGTGATTGACATCGCTGTTTATTTTACTGCACTTTCGGCGAGTGTTCGCCTTTGATTTAATTCGTTTAACAGATTTTAAATTAAGATTTTTAACATGTCATTTTCTAAAGCTCAACGTTTTAACCCCGACAAAGGTTAGTAGATATTGTAATCTTTTTACACGTTTTAGTGGACATGTTGTACAACTGTAACCACTTAAGCTTCATGAAGCTTCATTTTATGAAGACATTCTTAGCTGACATTGCAATTTAGTCAAATAATTAAATTTTTTTTGTTTTTCTAGTGTGTGGACCTCCACCCACTGCGTATGATCCCAAGCATCCAAGTGCAAGCGGGTTGATTAGTTTCCCCAAAGGTGAGAGGTTTCGGCAAGACTCAACACCAAACCATCAAAACCAGGAAGGAGCTGTAAGTCTGTTTGTGTTTATAGCTGTCTATTATTGGAAATTTTAGTGATGTGATTAAAATTTGTAATAGATGACTCGTGCACACTCTGCCTCTTCAGTTGGGTCCAATGATTCAGCAGCTACAACAAAATCCAATCAAGTAAGTTCAAGTCTTCTTTGAAACAAATCATGTCTTTATTGTAGTAATTTACTGTTTGCAGGGGAAAAATAAGGACCACAGTCATTGCAACAAACAAATTGCTGATCTTGAAAAGGAACTCAGGAACAGAACAATGGAGTTAAATCAACTTTTGCGGAGAAGAAACCATCCAATCAAGTAAAATCAATTTTTTTACTGCACCCGTCAGTTTATTTATTTATTTGTTCAACAGTGCTACACATCAGAGTGAAAATAAAGAAAATACTGAGCCTCTTCTAGAAGTAGACCACATGGCAGAAATTACTATGCTCAACACAACAATCAAAGACCTTAAAAGCAAACTAGATGGTGTAAAGCATCTAGAGGAAGAAAAGAACAAACTGGAAAATGGTTCTTGTCCAATCTTTTTAGTGAAATGGTATGGGAGTTTTCTCAACCTTTTTTTTCTCTCTCTCAGAGCGTGACAGTGCCTTGGCTGACCTGGAGCTCAAAGAAATTGAAGTGTTGCAGGTTACTAACAAAATCACACATTTGGAGACTGCTTTTAAAGAAGAAGAAAGTTTGAGATATGAGTATGTAAAGAAAACAAAACAAATATAATTTCCCTTCATTTCAAAATTTAAACAATATATTTATTTTACAATTACAGATTAGATGCTGCACTAAAGCAAGCGAGCGACGAGAAAAAGGAAATGGAAACACAAATCCTAGAGTACGGATTAAAGCTTGAAAATTTGGAAAATGGTAATATTTTTCATTAATTACTTCTTACTGTTGCTATAACTGCGAATTCTTTATTCTAGTCCGAGTCGAGCTTGTAAAGGACATTGAAGTGATGAAGGAATCGCAACAAAGAGAATTAGAAGACAAAGACATTCAACATGAGGCTAAAGTGCAGGAAATCCGGACAGCGCATCAGGTACAGGTTCAGGAGCTTGAGAACAACCTTCAGCAACTCGTGGCTGAACACGACGCGGAAAGCGAACAGTTAAAATTCGAGTTTGGTCGGCAAATAGAGGAATTGAATCAAAATCATTTGGCGGATCTGGCAAAGCTTAAGAGTGAACAAGAAGCACAAATCAATGCCATTCAGTTGGCCCATCGAGAACAACTCTCTCAACTTGAAGCGTCGCGTGACGAACTTGAAGCGGAACGTTCACGACTTCGGCAGCGTAAGTTACTGTATTTACGTCACACTTTTTCAACTTCTTATTGAATATTTCTCTCTTAGAATGCGAAGAGATCGGTGTCACTCTTGAAACCAAATCGGATGAGATTGAAACACTCAAAGCTCAACTCGATGTTGCCGAAGAAAAGCTTGAGACAAATCGTGCTCAAGCCGAAGAAAGGTTCGCATTGTTATCAATGTTTTGCGACGACGCTTAGTACTAATCCACATTTTTTAAAAATAATAGATTTTCATCGATGAAGCGCACACTTGAGCTAGACATTGCCGAGTGTCGTGTTCGCTCCGAAGAACAGCGCCGTAGTGAGGAAGAAAAGTTGCGCAGTTGCTACGAAACAAAATTAGCACTCTTAGAAGATAACCACCGACAACTTACGGAATCACTACAGAGACGCCAAGCCGAATTTGAGCAAGCTCAAGAAACCTATACAGTTTCCTGTAATCAGTATGAAGAACAATTGAAGAGGTTAAATGACAAGTAAGGTTTTAAAAATTATAGTTGTTGAACGCCAACACTAATCTGATCATCTTTAAAATAGTAATCAGACCGAGAAAGAAATTCTGATGTGGCAGATGAGTCAACAAAGAGAAAATCTTGAACTTGGTAAGTCTCTCCATAACTTGATATCCTCCGATATTGTCCTGACCGTTATTGGATTACAGAACTTAAAACAGACTTCGATCAACGTCTGAGTGAGAAGGAAGCCGACTTTGAAAAGCAGCGCAACGAGTGGGAAACAAAGCTGAATCAAGCAAATGAAGATCATAACAACGAGGTCACTACACTTATTTCTAATCATGGCGTTCAACTGAGCAATTATCGTGAATTGCATGAGGCTGCCCTTGAAACTTTGGAACGCGAAAAAAGTGAAATCCTGGAAGGTAAGAGTGATAATCCGTTGGTTTACTTTTTACGCTGGAAATTAGTTAATCATTAATTATTTTACAGAAAAAGAATTGGCTGAGAAAAAGTTGATCGAAAAAGAAGCGGAAATTGAAAAAATAGCGGGAGAAATGAAAGTTGCTGTCTATAAACTTCAACTGGACCTCGATATGCTTCGAGAAAGCAACAATCAGCTAGTAGCCGATCTGCTTCGCGTCGCGCAAGATCGTCAGATCAGCGAAGAACGAATCGAAACCGAAAAGGTTGAACTAAAGGCTCAAGCTGCAGAAGAAAAGGAATCCTTAATTAAATCTTACGAAGTTGTGATCGATTCCATGAAAGCCGACTCTACGGTTAAAGAAGAACGAATTACTGAGTTGATCAACAAGATGACTTTCACTGAAGAGACGCTGCACCAACAATTGACAGAAAAGGAGAAGCAGTTGGAAGAAGCCAAAACTGCTCACGAAGAACTCTTGGCTGAAATTTCTACCGCACACAAAGAAGAAATCAAGACTCTCCACAAAGATTATGAAAAGGTTCTTGCAGATAAGGAAGACAAATTCTTCGCTGAGCGGGAACAATTGATTGTCGCCCATCAAGAGACTATGGAGAGACAACAAAGCCTTAGCCAGACAGAATTGCAAGAACTACAGGATGAGTTCCGCACGTCTTTTTCTGCTCTCGAACGAAAATTGATGGAAGAAAAAGAGTCCTTGGAGCAGGCTCATGCCATTCAACTTGCTGATGTCACCAGCAGCTACGAAGAAAAACTATCCATTGTCAACAAACATCACGAAGCCGTTGTGGAGGAACTGAACAAAAATAACGAAGAGGCCATGGATAACGTAAATTAAATTTCAATTTTACCTTCTTTCCTTAATAATGTAATGTTTTTTTCTGTTAGGTTCAAGAGCTGCAACAGAGCTTGGATGATCTCCGTATCGAGTTCCAGACTGCATTAGCCACTGCCGAGGCAAAAGAGGCTCAGCACAAAGAAGAAGTGGACAAATTTTCATATACCATACAGTTGAAAGACAAAGAAGTCGCTGATCTTAGTGAGACTATTCGTCGTCGCGAAAAGGAAACTGCAGATGAATGGATTCAACGGGAAACTACCATCATGGCCCAGTTCACTGAGCAGAATCAAAAGTCTGTCTCTGGTTTTGAAACTCGTTTACAAGAAATCCGTAACCAGCTTCAACAAAGCAAAGAAGAGACCGAACAAATAAGAGCAGAGCGTGATGCCGCACGGGATGATGTTGCCGTTTTCCAGGTTTGGTTGTTTCAGGTTTACTTTAGACCCTCGCATTATGCCTGGAATTTATTTAGGTGCAAACCGAGGCCCAAATCGCTGCCCTCAACGAGCAATATGAGCAAGAACGAGATATGCTTCTAGAGAAACTTTCAGTTCAAACGCGCGAAATCGAGGAATTCAACAGCGCCAAGTTAGCCGATCTTCAAAGTCAATTGACAACAACTCAACGTTCTTTAGAAGAACTTCGTTGGGAGAGCTCGCGACAAATCGAGCAAATGGAACACGAGCGTGAAGAAGCTATCTTGACGGCCGTACGCGAAGCATTGGAACCAGTAGATAACGAATTGGATGCGCTCCGAAAAGACCGCGAAGCCTACCTACTTCTTCAGAAAGAGTATCAAGACCTTCTAGCTCGCATTGAACCGTTCAGAGTAAGTTGCAGTGATCCACCTTTGCTCAGGAATTGTTTAAGAAATGTATGTTTGATTTTTTGTTTTGTTTTAAGGAACAATTGGATATGTACGAGGCTGAAAAGAAGGCTCTTCTTAGTCAGGCATTGTTCGCCGAGAACTCGATGGCTTCTCTGGCTTCCAAGTACACCCAGCTCTTGGGTCACCAAAACAGTCGTCAAAAGATTCATCACTTGGAGAAACTGAAGCAGGACATCTTTAACCTTCGCAAAGAACTGGCGGATAAGAACCTTGCTTTGGAAAAGGAGAAGAAAGCTAGGCAAAAGTCTGATGCCCGTGTCAAAGAGTTGTCCGGCCAAAAGAAGTACGATCCGTCTGAAGCGTTCAAAGTGCCAGAAAATCCCCCAGCAGCCCCAGCAGCTGTCACCAAAGCGGCTAGGCTTAGTTCAGCTAAGCTGTCGGTTACACCCGCCGCATCTGCTGTTACCGAAACAAAAGAACCTGTAAGACAACCACGCAAACCTCTTCGTCCCACTGTCCAAGGAACGGGTACAGGATTCTTCTTGTCGATGGACGACATCGAAAAGACAAGTGCTGAGATTGAGTTGGAGAAACAAAAGAAGATTGAAGCTCGCCGTCAAAACTCTTCAAACTTTGAGGCATTTAACGTCGATATCAGCGGTGGTTCTGCTCGTCGTGAAACATTTGATGTCCCACCCAAACTTAATGTGACAAGAAATTTAAACAACAAAGAAAACGTCAGCACCGGATTGTTTCCCAACGATCTTTCTGGTATTTCCATTTCAGAAGAAGCAGTTTTGAAGAACAAACTAAAGTCTCGTGTTGAAAACCTCACTTCCACTCCATTGCAAAGGCACACTTAATTTTAAATTTTTTTTTATGTACCGGTTTTAAAATTTCGATGCATCAGTTTTTTATTTGAAAAATTTTCTAATTCGTAATTTTCGATCATTTCACTCCCCTTCTATGTCTGTCATACTTTCATCACCTTATTTACACACACACATGAATAAATTCGCCATAAAGTTTTATCCTGTGTTAAGAGTTTGTTGCTAGCAAGAGTTAATTAAGCGGAAGATTTCCACCTACGTATTTATGCAGCAATAACCAACTTGTTCTAGATTTCATTCGATTCTATGTACGGCTTCTGTTTGTTGATCGACACTTGTGTTTGCTGATGAATTTTCAATTATGGTGGCGATGTTTGAACTCAGGGTAAGGTAGCAGTCGTAAGCAAACAAAAGATTGACAGGGTATTAACCCAGAGTGTGGACACATTTTAAAAGTCCTATTTACCTTTCCTGCCAGGTGGCTAAAGTTTAAGATTGCTAGAAATCTAGAGCACAGGAGACGGCCCTATACCGTGTACTTCAGGCTGTGTAAACTAATAAGATAAGGAAATCTGTTTCTTACTGAAGAAGTCGAGTAAACAGTTACTTTAAAAAAGTGATGGCAAACAGACGCAAGTTGCGCAGCTATGTGACGCAAAGTGCGGCTTGATTGACGAGTTCTCCACAGCTCTAGGACTTGTACCATGACACTTTCATTAATGTTACAGCTGGACTGTCGTCATGTAACTGCATCAGTCGAACAAACAAATCAGCCGTAATTTTAACCCATCACTAAAATATGTTGGGGCTTAAGTGAGCTTATCATATCACGAATCTGACGGAAAGTTGCTACCAGGTAATATCATCTCAACCTTGATTTCGTATTTTGATTGTCCCTAAGACCCTACAGAGCTCTCTGATGGAATTTGACGTACACTGCAAACATTCCATTTTGACAATTCGGACTGGGATTGGGTCTGAACACCATCGTGTATCAGATCGCGTATTTTGAACGGGACAACAAGCGACTGCTGAACAGAGAGTAAACAGTACTACGTGGTTGACAAGAAAGAGAAACATCTGCTGAATCATTCGATAAACTAATATTCGACAAACGTAGTTTTCCCGAGGAACAAAGCGCTGGCTGTTTACTTAATCTCCCGCAGACAAAGAATGTTTCGTTTCTCATTGTTTATTGACCCATCTGAAATTCTTCTACGAGCATACTAAGCAAAAAGCCTAACATTGCTATCACGATTGGCAAAAGGACCAAACACATTTATGACCTGTAAATTCGTACGCGTGGGATTTTATAAAGGATATATCAAATCGCCAGAGACCATTTCGTGGAGTCTGCGAGCCCAATTAATTATAGGATAATTTGGCGAGGATGGATTTAGTGAGCGTTTCATACTTTCGATCAGCGGTAACTTGATCCAGACAAGTTTCAATGTTGACTCTCTACCCGGCATTGCTTCAAATAGGACATCTCCTGAAAATAAATTATGGTAATAAATGGAACTTGATCTTATTGGAAATTTAAATTGTACCGGCTAGTGAGGGTGAACCAAGAAGCCAGAGCAACAGTGAATAAGTAGGTACACTATTTATGAGCCATATGAGACGTTTCAGCGTCCCTTGAAGAAGCAAGACACCTAGTCGCAACTTAACACAGGATAATTTATATTAAAGTCAGCTCGTGTTGTTGAACGATGTGATTCGACATACCGCAAGGAAGACGACGTAATAGACAAGAAGAGTTGGCAGAAGCAAAAGTAGACTCGAAAAAATGAACATTCCAACGCACAGTTGATCCCAAGCGAAATCGCCTGAATCATATCGTGAGCGAAGTGGATTCCACTTACGTCCGCCAAACATTCGCAATGTTGCGCGAAGTCCGTGCAGCGTAACTCCGTATAGCCTGTTTAAAAATTTGATGGAAGGTTTAACAAACTGAAATATTTACAGTAAAACTACTAGAATGCAACCTTGCTGCATATACATAAAAGCAATAGCAATGGAGTGAAGCCATAGTGATTAAATCACTTAGAAGGGCAATCTGGAAGGATAGCCCAATTAGGCCAAATGTTGATGAAATGAATATGATGACTGACACAACAGGCTTGATTATATCTATTTGGCAAAGCTTTTAGTTAGATTGAATCAGTATTTGTATTTTGAATATTGCTGTACCTATATATGTTTTCCATAAATAAAGATGGTAGAGAAAGAATTTGCCAAGGACAGTGGACAGGGGTCTGTTGAGTTTGAGGCCTACTGGAACTCCCATTAGCCATTCAATAAGTAGCTGGAGGTAATCAGCAATAACCTGAATATGTAAAATACCAGTTAAGTTATTGTAATAAAAATGTATCAATAGCAGTAGTACTTTGACTGAGTCAAGAAACATTTCCAAGACTTCATTGGCACCACCTAAAGAGTGGAAGAGTTTTGCAAAACAAAGCCCCAGAACCAAGTCAAGCAACATCATCAAGAGAAGGTTGTTGCACGCCAGTTCTGATTTAGATTTCCTCCAGGCATTCCATTGCAGTACTCTTTGCCGTAACTGGAGTACCACCTTGCAATTGTTGACTACTGAGATGTTCAACTTTTCATCATAGACTTTTCTTTCTATAGCATTGATGTTATGTTTCTGCCTCAAGCAACTGTCAAGTTCACATAAACTTTTTGAATTTCTGAAGTCATCATTCTGCTTCAAAATTTCTGATTGGATAAAAGTTTCTTCATATAAAACTAGCGCGACATTTGTGGGGCAAACGCGAACACTTCCAATTTCAACACTCGTTAATTTTGCATAATAAGAGTCTGTTATTAACTGAATCCACGTTGACTGGTTGTTTGGTTTTGATTCGTCTGTGTTCCAAGTACCGAGTGGTACAAACTTATCGTTTTTCTCAAAAGAAACGACGTACACATTTACACAGTTGTAATAGTTTTCGTTTGGTTTTACGACACCATAAATGAGACCTGATTTCGACTGTGGAGAAATGGGAAAAAATACAAATATCTGTCCATGCCGGTCTTGGTTTTCCATACCACCGTTCAAAACGTGAAAACAAAACAGAAAACATCTGTCAAACTGGAGAGCTGCAACTCTCTGTCGACAGATGGTGTTTTGAGCTAAAAACGGAAAAATAGAAACGACGATAAAATATCCGACCGCGGAAGAAGTGAATCTGTTTAACTCTAGAAACTATTGCCATCAGAACGAGAATGTCGGTTTCAGAGACATTACAAAGACTCTTAACAGACACATTGTGTCGGTGTACTATCGTCCTAATATTCATAGTAGTAGCGGTACGGAGCGAGTCTCAATGAGTTGCAAATGACGATCCGCTCGCCGTCAGGGGAGGCTAGAGGATATCTTTGACTGAGCAAAGCCGCGTAATCTCAATTATAAAAGCTCTTGTTGCATCGTTCGAGAAGCTGTCAAAGCGGAGTTAAAGGCTTTTGATACCTCTCTTTACTCTTTCTTCTTTTGCGGCTACGTTGGGCGAGCCATTTAGGCATTTGCATATGGAGCCCGACATGCAAATGGGTCTCGGCCTCGCCCTTTACTTTGAAGTGCCACACACAAGACTCGGGCGCACACACAAGGCAGCCAGAGAACGATAATTCGATGAAAAGAGGGGTTCTCGCATACATAATACAACACGAGCCCAGCAATGTCGCAACTATACCGCCTCGTCCTCTTTGATTAGTAGCCAAAGACATGAAGAATAGAAAGGAAGAAGAAGAAGAAGAACCTATTTTCTCCATCTGAATCTCAAATATACGATGGCAAAAAGTCTCTGGCAGCGGCACATCAGCAGCTAGTCAAAATGAATAGAGAATTTTCACTAGTAGGTATTCATTATTCATCGATACTCTGGCTTGCGCTGCGCCGGCTTGATGCGCATTTTATATGTTAGTGTGTACATAATACTGGTGATTTCTTTGCCTATTTTTCCTTTTATATTTATTTCCCTTTCCGAAGGTTTTTCCCCCCTGCGTGATGGATTGGATGGCGTCATTATTATTTGACTGTTTGGTTCTACACGCAAAGTCTTCATCGCTGCCTCGGGTGTTGTCGCGCTTAGACTTCCAGCGCGACATTATTTCTCAGACTAGCGACCAATCAAAGATAATAGATTGTCATTACCGAGCGTAAAAAAAAAGAAACGTCAGAAAACATTTGCAGCTCAAGTAGGCGGAGTGAATAAAACAGAGAAGAAGAAGAAGAAAAAAAAGGCATTCTCCTCTTTCGAAACTGATTGTTATTCAAATGAAGCACGCGCTAGCCCGTTAACAGACGTTAGATTCCGCGTTCTGTGTATGTCACGATGCTTGGAAGAATTAACCGACGAAAGAGAAGAAGAAAAAAAACCTGAAAAGAATGAGAGGTGGGGGCATGGCGGCGTCAACCTGGTATTACCTATGCTAATCAGATCGGGCTCGCGCAAGAGAGCAAGAAATGTGCGCTAGTCGCTCTCCCTGACTTCCTAAAGCGACGCAATGCCCTTCAGCTACCAGCATTCTTCATCTTTTCCAACTTTCTGTGTGTCTACGCGCGGCTGTATAGTAGACCGCCGCCGCTGCCGCCGCCGCCGACCCATTATATATATCTCCGGCACATAGGTGATGGAGAGTAGGAGGAGAGAGAAATTTCCCTCTCTCTCTACTAGAGAATATCACCTTATTGGAGATGCTGCTTCTTCTTCGTCTACCGCGACGTGCTGGGCTCTTCCTTTTACGTGTCGTGCGTGAGGCGACGTCTATGCGCGTGTGCATAATGTTGTACACCCCCGGCCCTTTTTTTTCTTCTTCTTCTTCCTTCCAACGGCGGCGGACCTCATTATGGCGTGATGATCTCAACCGGCATTATCTCTATTTATATATACACAAAAGTTGTTGTTTTTTTCTTCTCCTCTATCCGAATGTCGCCAAAAAACGGGGAAATTTGAGATTGAAATTTTATTTGTGGCGGGAATTTTGAATGATATCAAATTTATGTGGAAAGAAGAAAGAAGTGGGAGGAGTTGATGGTTTTGTCGTGCGGGCGTGAGTCCCGATCGAACGGTCGTGATCGCCGTGATGGCGGCGCGCGCGCGCACAGGGCCCCACAAAACACGAAGGAAGACGAAGAAGAAGAAGAAGAAGAAGGTTGTTTGATCATCCGGGCTGCTGTTGCTGCTGCTGCTGTCTGACGATTTCCAGGCCCCCACTCTTCTCTTGGCTTAATGACAGGGTCATCCGTCATCGAATCAGCTTCTAGATGTTCTTTTGTTTTCGTCTTTTTCTATGGCCATAAGATATTGTCTAATCTTCTTACGGATATCTTCGTCAGTTTGCCAAGAAATTGGTGGTGGTACGCTGGCCGTTTTCAATGAAAAATCCCTCGGAATGTCTTTGCTCTTTAATCACTGATACACGATTGAGAGGCAATGAAGCCTAATCACACAGTTGTATGATGTCATCATCTCGTGTTTTCTGGGCAAACTTCTTTTTTTTTTAACCAAAATTTCCTGTTTTTAAATCGACGTGAAATGGATCAACATTCTGGTTTCTTCGACTTTTTAACGAGTTGTCGGCGGCGTAGGCCTAAATGCTTTTTTATAATGATTGAAGGGAGAAAAGACTGAGGGGTTAGAATCTATAAAAACAAAAAAGAGAATTGCGGTTTTTATATTTATTTTCGGGGGTCGCTCGGCGCAAAAAAAAGGGAAGAAAAAGAGAGAGAAAAAGTTAAGATTTCCTTGGAAATAAGTCGGCTGATGATCCGGACGGAATCGAAATGTCGACGGGTGGTGGTGGTCGAGCAAAAGGGGGTTGTCGGGTTGGTTATTTCTCCTCGGTTATATGTTTGGGGTCGATCTGTCGCCATAACTCAACCGATGGCGCCGCCGCCGTCCAGCCTTTTCTTCTTCCTCTCTATTTTTCTCCCTTTTTTTTTATTTTTTGTTACTTTGTAAAAGAGAGCCGTTTTCCCCCTCGTCGGCCAAAAAGCTCACTCCCCTCGGTCGACTCATATTTATTCGATGATCGGAGAGAGAGTAGATCGAGTCGAAGGTCCGCGTTTCCTTGACTCATTAAAGACATCAGAAAATCCTGGTGCTCTCGTATCTTCTGCCTATGATGGCACTAAAGCGCGCATGGCCATCCGTTCTTATTAGCCAATCATACATTACATCTAATTGGATTGATTCATGATAATATCGGACGACGAGTTATTGTTGCAAGTATTTAACTTGCGCGCGCCGCCTTTATTCCTTTACCGTATTTTATTACATTCGAGTCGAAATGACCTCTCGGCAGACTGCGTGTAATAAATGAAGACAAACCACGCGAAAAGAGAGGCAGGCCATCATCTAGGTAGAGTCTTAACACGAACCGAAAGAGCCGCTTAAGAGCGTGGGCGTGGGAATCAACACTTTTGTTTCTGGCTCGTCTTTTCTTTTTTTCTCTTGTTTTTTTAATTCTTTCAGAGGAAAAAATTAAAAGAAACAAAAGGATAAGGGGTTTGACACAGGGAGAATTGGAATCTACGTAAGACTCAATCGACCTAAATCTAAACGAGAAGAGTAGAAAGAAGAAGAAAGAAGAAAAAAAGTTATTATTATTATTATATATTGGGGAGCGAGGACCCCCTGGCGGATCCGTGTTGCGCCTTTTTCCTCCTATATCGTCTCGTCTCATCCATGTTGTGCTGTTCACCGTGTCCGCCCGGCTGATCCGTTGGGTCCTGTATTCATTTACATACACGGCTGCCGATGCGTTTATGAATTATTCATCGGAAACCGACATCGTCGACGCACAAAAACAGCGCGCCCGGTGTGCGCTGTGCTCCGGCTGCTGCCGTTGCTGCTGCTGCTTCTGCTGTTGTTGATGATTTAAAACGACAAAACAACCTGGAAAAAAAAGGAGAAGAAGAAGAAGAAAGCAGAAAGGAAAAAAAAAAGAATTCCAGGGCTCTAATTAAAGGGACCACATCGATCAACTCGAGCTTCTTTAATGGCTGTATATATATACAAGAGTCTATATCTCGGCTGGCTACAAAGACCTGACAAAACATGCGCGCCCAGCAGAGTGGGGTAGTATATACTCCATCGCCAGTTGATTGAAACGGTTCCCTCTTTTCCAGACGAATCGGGTGATGAAGAGACGGAAGAAACAAAGGACAATTTTCATGCGGTTTTCTTCTACCTTTTTTCTCTTTTGTTTTGCTTCTTTTTTTTATTATTTCTCTCTCGAGTCGGTGGTGGTGGCGGTGGTGTCGGAGGAGCAAGGAGAAAGAAGGTGACTGAGTTATATAGCGAGCCGAGCCGCGCCGCGCGGTGTTGCCTTGTGCCGAAGTATTAAGGGATTGGAAGCCATTCATCTCGCCGTAGACGACAGGTCCACTCCCGCCCACTTCTCTCTCCGCCGAGAGAGAGAAAGACTCTCGTCTCTTCTCGGTCCTTTTCGGCCGGGGTCTATGTGCCATCAAACATGGTGGTGGTTGCCGTATAGCCTAGTACTACACACACACGACCAAGGAGGAAGGTCGTGAAAAAAAGAAGAAGAAAGAAAAAGAAGGAGAGATAAAAATGAAGGAAAACGTGGACTATTTTAATGGAATGACGCCCTCTACCAAAAACAGTTGATGATGAGTCCGTGTGTGCTGGGAAAAGAAACCACCATCACCTGACGAGCGATCCTCCCACTCTTTGTCTCTCTCCTATATAGTATATATATATCTAGTATCTACCTTTTGGACCTTTCGCTTCTACACCGTGCCCTTGCAATACACCTGTTTGGAATGAGTAAGGGGGGGTTCGTGGTTGACCAATCCCATTTCACAGGTGACCACCCGTAACATTTTTACGACTCGCAGTCGGTATCCTTTCTTTTTCTCTTTCTTTTTTGAAGAGACTTACCTAACTTTCTAGGAGAATAGGCCGACTCAATCAATGTTGGCGTGTTCTTCACCCATGCTGCCAGTCGCGCGCAAATTCAAACTGTTTTTATAGCCTACAATGACTAGTCGCAAAGGTCATTCGGCTATTTGCAAGACGCAAAAACAGAAGGGCGTCGTTATGGAACTAACGTTCTCTCCAGATGATTATCACTAAAGCGATTTTTTCTTGTTGTTGTTGTTGTTTTTAAGGGGAAGAGTTATTTCTACCTCACAGGTAGATAGATGTGCCGTATGTCTGCTGTTTCGCTCCATTTCAACGAGGTATTGACGCTGAAACTGTACTTGCGCATATACGACCGGGACGAATACCTCTCCGCGCTCTTCTGTTATTGCCGACTATACTCTCCATCCCTATATATATATATATAAATGTATATATAAAACTTTTTAAGCTATATATATATTTACTATAAATCAACTTGCCCGTAGTTTCGGACCCATTGTGTGTCGGTTGCGCGTTGCTGTTTATGAAGAGAGAAAGAACAACAACAAAAAAGAAGAGGAGGAAATAAATTCCAAAATAAAACAAGGAGATGAGGACGTCGACTCGACTCTTTAAAAAAAGAAAAAAAATTTTTCCTTCCTTCTTTTTTGTTTGTTGTTTATTGACAGAAGGAGAATATGGAGCGTGCTGTTGCTGCTTCTGCTGTTGGGTAGTAGGGGGTCGGTTGTTGGGGCCCGGTTTCATCATCAGCCCACCCAGTGGAGCATTTTCACGATAAATTTAGACATTTCTTCCCCCCACCAAACTTCTTTTTTTTTCCCTCCAAGTCTCAGTCGTTTGTCTTTTGTTTGTCTCTCTCTCTCTCTAGTTCCGTCTTTTCAAAACAACACCAAAAAAAAGAGGAAGAGCTACCAGAGAGAGATATTTGTTTATATTTATCGGAATGGACGTCGTCGTCGTCGTCGACGTCGCGGTCCATCTCTCTCGGAGAGCAAGACCAGATGCGTTTACAGACGGACGATGACAACAGTTTGGGAATTTTTTCTCTCTTTTTTTTCTGGATCTCGCGGCGGGCGATTCGATATCGATTTGAAATAGATTTGGACGGTAGACTCTCTTGTGTGACATGCGTCTGTGTGTATACACAGGAGCGCGCAGGGGACGTGAAATTCCCGCGGTCTTTTTTGCCGGACAGTCTAAACATCGGCGACCAGAGCCCATGCCAGCGAGAGAGGGAGGTCTTGGCTGGTCTCTAGTGAGAGAAAGAGAGGTCACACATGGCCCGAAAACTGTCGTCTTCCACCAGCAGCATAAGCTATACGACTACTACACAGGCAGCAAAGCAAAGCAATAACAAATGATTTTTTTTTTCGAGAAGGAAAAAAATGTATATATACACAAGGGGGTCCAGAAAGAGAGAGAAGAGCACGCGCACACGCAGCCAACACACAACGTCGCCTCTAAAAAGACCACACAGCACGCTCGATGCACGATTTTTCGACGGTAGGCTATAAGCTGCTGCCGCGTTTCATTTTACCTCCAGAGAAAAACAAAAAAACAACACAACGTGATGATGATGATCATCGTAATCATAGAAGAGAAAGGGACACGGTTGCTGGCTCTCTCAGCTGATATATACGTAAAAGAAGAAGAAGATTCTCTTTATTACAAGTGACGATGACAGGTCGACATTTTTCGGGGGATGGATCAATTAGACGGGCGCAGTTCCGTCGTTCTGCCTCCGCGAGTTCTCGCCGCGCTTCTTCTTCGCTATGTAACCGAAGAAGCTGTTAAATAGACCGTGCCATCATTAAGAGATGTCGTGCAACGACACCCCAGTCAATCAACGAGTGTAGGCTAAACTTAGGCGGACCCCCACCTACAGCAGCAGCGCTATACCAGCAATAGATATTAGACTGTTGTAGACAATACGTGATCTTGTGTAGTCAATTGGTTTTGAGTGACAGACCCCGATGCCGAGGGTTGACGAACTCTGCTGCAGTCGTAATAGTATCAGAGTTACTCTATAGGAGGATAGCTTGCTTTAGCTATAGCTGCTGCTGCTGCTATATAGAGCAGTTCCTTCCGGCTAATTTAGCAGGCAGCCCTCGGACCGACGTGACTGGCAACTGAAGGCTCGTTAACTTTCCCTCTTCTGCTGGTCCGACTCGGTCAAGTCTTTCCTAGAAGCGGCCGGCATAGGAGTCACGTGACCTCTTTGGGTCAACACATCTCCCCCCTCTCTTTCTCTCTCTCGCCCTGTGTATACTGTTGACGCGCGTTGTGCTCTTGTGTAATGAGCTATTGGGTCAAACGTCTCGACGGACCCACCGGTCACATTCGTTTCCTCATCAAAAAAAGAATGAAGAAAAAGAAGAAGAAAAGAGAATAGAATAGAAAAAGAACTTTGGACACATTTATGTAGCCTAACAATAACTCGATTAGCAGTTAACAATAGAAGGGGCCAGCACGGTCGCTATAATAGCCTAACACGTCTAGGACGAGTACGTTGCCAACGACTGAAAGTCTATCGGAAATTCGGAATGTTGATGTAAGGTGGTGGTGGCGGTGATGGTGGCGAAATGTATGAATAAACATTTCTGTTTCGTCATCATCTTACTAGTAGTATAGTAGTAGTGTAGGCTATATAGAGTGGCCGGCCGGTTGTTGTATAATAGAGCAACAGCAGATGGGCGGACCTCCCGCTGATGGTTAAGCTCAAACGACGGAATCAAAAGAGTCGCTGCGGAACAGGCCAACCGACATGGATTCCTGGCTAATGACAAATAAATCGTGAACCCGGCCCGGTGGATGGATGGAGTATATACACACAGAGCAACAACATCTATATATACAGCAGCAGCCAGCACGGCCGGCAGTCGCGCGCGTTCCAGACGGTCAATCATTCTTTTCCATCTTTCTTTTGCGGCCCATAGTGTTGTTTGTGTACAATTCATTTGAAAAGAAGGAAAAGAAAAAGAGACGGTCGTCGTCGTCGTCGTCGCGTGTCTATATATAGGTTGTCGACGGAGCGTGTCGCCATGGCAACGCGCAATGGTGTCGGACTTTGACAAACGGTGCCAAGTGAAAAGGTCTTTTGTCAGCCGCGCCGTCGCGTCAAGGTGACTCTCTTCTCTATAGAGAGAAGAGAGAAAAGGGTTATGCTCGCGCTCTGGAATTCGTTCCATCATCCGAGCAAATAGATATCACCAAAAACAAGTCAAATATACCATCACGCTGGCTTCTATGCTGCTTGGTGCACCAAGTTTTTCTATAACAATCTATACAATAAGATAAGAACGACGACCGGGAGTTAGTCGCGGTGCGATGATCATTTGTAAATACATGAGACTGCCAGCGCGCGTTCTCTCATTATATCGAAGCGTCGCGCCGTGAAAAACTTGGATTCTGCTACTATTCAGCATCTGTTGGCCTCGTCCGTCCTGGGACTTGTGCCCGCTCGGTCAACGTGCTGCTGCTGCTAGACTCGTTTCTTTTATCCGTTTGATGGCCATCACGCAACGGGGAGAGAAAAAGCTCTGGAGGAGAGAAGAAGAGAATGACAAGGCGATCCGAGTTGATGGACCTCGGGGACCTCGGAGAGATGAAAAGCCCCGCGCCAGTGTCGAATGTCCGATGATGGTGTCGAGGGTTGGCGCGCCCGATGCTGTTCCACAGAGGAAATATATATATATACTATATATATAAGGGACAAAGGCGTTAAAGAATTACGGAAAGGCAATGATGAGACTCGGAGTAAATCCAATTACAACAAGCCGGGCGGCGCCCCTTCGGCTGCTGCTAGCCTTGATGAGTGAGAAAAAAGAAGAAGAGATGCTGCTGCTCTGCTCTGACCGGGCTAATTATCTGTATAACTGTGTATATATATACTACCTATAGTATATACACAGGAGCAGCATCAGAAGGTCTACGAGTCCGTCTTTTACTCTCCAGGGATGTCGAATTTTAGTCCATTCCAAACACATAAGTGGCAGAGTTTTTCTCGATTAATGCTGATGCATCGATCGGATCAATTTCAATTCAAAGACTCTTTTCTTAATTTATAATGCTTTTGTCCATTAGAACGGAAAGCCCGCTCTCTCTCTCTGCTCTCTCAGTTAATGAGTGTATAAAAGGATGTTGACAGAGCAGGACGTTAAATAGGATTGACACCTATTATCTATATCCGATAGAGCCACACACCCCGGCTATTGTGGTTACTATAGTGGACTATAGTCTAGTAGAGGGGAGGAATGAAGTAGAGGGGAATCACCGGGGCGCGGTCTGGTCGCAACGCGTCAACTCGGATTAGCCGCTCCATTTCGCCCGTGTCAGCGCGAAGGACGAAAAAGAACCCTCGACCACCACCATCACCACAAAAGAGGGGCATTAATTGAATTAAAGATAATTTAGAGACGAGTCTTGGAAAAGGTGAAGGACGGAAAAGAGCAGCCCTCTATTAATAGATGGACGAGTCTTTGGGGACGAAGAGAAACAAACGCGAGCAGCAAAAAGTCGGAGGTTTTCTTTCTCTTTCTCTTTCTTTCTCTAGCGACATCTTTATGAAAGCCGTTATGGCCGCGTCGTGTTTAATGTAATAAGACGGCGGGTGATAATTGGGCGAATGTCTCGTTTGTTTGCGTGCGCGCTGCTGCTGCTGTCGTTTGTTACACAAGGAAACGACAACAATGGGCGAAAAGCCCGAATCAACCGTCATTATTGCATTTAGAGCGCGATACGGCCACCTGTCAACATCACAAGAGAGCAGCTAGCGCTCCACCTGCGAAATGAGGGAGGGCCCCGCATGTTAAGGCGCTCTATCCCAACAAAATAAGACGAAGACGTCTATACAACAACAACAGCTAGCATAGGCTACCGTACAGCACAGCACATAGAAAGGGAAAATCTTTTGAGTGCTAGCGACTTCCTCTCAGCGGTGTTTAACGATCGAAAATTGTGTGTGTGTTACGTGTCTGTGCGTGTACGCACGTCGTGGAAAAGGTTGATGAGCTCCTATTGTCATGGACGCGCGGTAGTTGTTTCTTCTTCTTCTCCTTTCCGTCCTATAGGCTACTATATACCATAGAGTCCCTCGATGGTCGTTCTAGCCACTTTGTACAAGTTCTTCTTCTTCTGCCTTGGATGAAAAATCCGTCATGCTTCCGGAATTCATTTGCTGAAGGTTAAGCCGGAAAAGCACAAGACACTACACGAGAAAGCCTAATTTTCTTATTTTCTTCTTGGTTGTGCGAGTCAAAATGTCGTCGGCGTTACCTGGCAGTTAAAAATGTCGAAACATTAGGACTGGAGGAGGTATAATAGAGAGCCGAATGGGGCGGTTTCTCTTTCTCTCTCTCCTCAAAGTTCGTAAGTTCACAAGTTTTTTGGGGAAAATAAAAATAACAGGAAAAAAAATAACACAACCGAAGACGAATTTGTTCGACTAATAATGTTTCTAGAAGAACATCATCATTACCTAAACCCTCGGAGAAGTTTTTGTTTCCTTTCGTTTAATGGCCTTATTTCGCCCTTAAAAGTCAAAGGAATCCCGGGTGAACTTTCGTTGATAACGGCTATTAAAAAATTAACACTCTCTACGCGCTTTATATTCTTCTTCTTTTCGCTCTTGTTGTTGCCGTTGTTGTTCCGGGCCGATGGTTTTTATTACATTTTGAAGAAAAGTTGGCTTTCTTTCGTTTTCTACTTGTCATCGCGGCAAAAAGGCAATCAAACTTATCAGAGTCGTAACGACGCGCGAGTTACGGCGCCATCACCTTGGAAAAACGGGGGTTTCTCTCTCCCTCGTTGTTGTTTTCTTCATTAAGAGCCCCATCGCCAGCAACTGTGCGGTAACGTCGTATAAAAAAACCCTAAATCTAATTCTATCCCTTCAATCAGTGAACTGCGAGTTGTTATAGACCTACACGGCACTTCATTACTAGAATTCCAACCGAGCTAGCTCTACTCTATATTTTACGCACAAGATTGTGTCGCGCTGTACGTCGCTCGTTGTTCTCTTTTTTTTTTAAAGAATAAATAAATAAATATAAGAAAATTGGTGCGCTTCTCTCTCTGCTGTATATATATACTATAGCGCGTGTTTTTCTTCTCGCTGGCCGGAAATGGCGGTGGGGCCTCTTCGTCGGCGGCAGCCGTGACACTCTCTTCTCTTCGAAAAAAAGAAAAGAAAAAAAAACCAAATTAGACGGAGCATATACCAAGTGGGCCGACTCGCTTGCACGCGGACACGGCGAGCAAGTACATTGTCACCTGTCGCGGCTCTGCACTGTAATTTGGTTTCGGCGGCGGCGGCGGTGGCGGTCCCTCTGTCATCTAAAAAAAAATGGAAGAAAATTCCCTTTTTTTTCTTTTAGGAGGGCAGTTAGACCTGAGGGTAATTGTCACTCTTGTTGTTGTTATATTGTGTCTGACGAGTCTAGAGAGAGCTGCTGGGAGCGTTGCCGTGCGTGCCCCCCGGTTGCTGCCGCCCGCCCGAGTTTTGAGTTTTTTTTTTTGGTTTCTTGACAACGCGCGCGGTAGTAGACGAGAGGTGCAACAGCCCGAAAACACTCGGCAGTCGACCGTTGCACCAGTTCTTATCGGTCTGATGTGCTGGCGTTTTCTTGTCTTGTCATCACACTGCTTTCTGAAGTATAAGCTCGTCTCGTCGTCGGTGGCGGCGGGAGAGAGAACGTGTCGTCAGATGGGGCAGCGTCAGTGCGTGAGACGAAGAAATATTCTCGTTCGTATGACAAAATGAAATGTCTCCGCCTACCGAGACGCCGACAGGATGCCATCGGCCTTTTTTTTCTCATACGGTGAAACTAAATTAGATCGCCAATCACTGTTATTACCCGGCCACTATGTACCCAAAGAACTTTTTTTTCTCTTCTTTTCGTCCTAGTTTTAAGAGAGCGCTTCAATCATCGTTCGATCGAAGAAAAGATTGGCTCGAGATAAAAGGAGAGAAAAAAGACAACGAGGTCCGCTCCTTTAGAAAGGCAATTAGAGACTATGGCGAAAAAAAAAGAAAGAAAAAGTCAGCCGGAGACTCTTTGTAATTAAAAGAAATATTCGATAACGATCGGTTTGGTGGGTGTTCAAACAAATAATGGACGTTTCTTGATTGTTCAGCCGTCAAGTGCGCTCACCGCTTGGCTAATAATTGGCGGGTGATTTCCGTCCTCTATTCATCGCCACAAGAGGGGGGAAGGATAGTATATATACAGACCCCTCACTTCTATTGTAACTAAACAGGTAAAAAGAGAAAGAAAAGAAAAAAAAAAGGAGAAGAGTTAATTAAGTCTGACGAGTCCATTTAAAACCATCCGGTTTGACAGAGTCTCTCTCGGCCAAAAATTTTTGACGGCCAAAAAAAGATGATTCGACGTATATACTCTCGTTGAACGATTATACTTTGTGCCAATGATGATAATCGCACCAATAACAAAACTCCTCCTAATTCTTACTGGAGATAAATCGAAAAATAAAACGATGTTGAATTTTTTGGGACTCGGAAAAAACAACGGACGGCCGTGAAAAAAAAAATACCAACATTTCAACGATTCTTAAATGTCAATTTTTCACGGTCTTCGTCGTTTTTTTTTTGTTTCGAAAATGAAAAGGGTTGCAAACAAGAAGAAAGTCAAAGTCATTTCTTTCTTTTTCTATTTTATTTACAAAAAGGAATTTAAAAAGGAAGAGACGCCGCGGGAAGTATACGCAAAGTGCTCACGCTCCACCTGTCGCGCGAGCAGGCCCTCTCCATTGAATGCATTCCAACGAGCACCTTGATGATGTCATCGATTATGTTATAGGCTAAACCAGAGACTTAAAAAACCTGGTGGCTTTTATTTTTCTAAATGTCGTTAGAGCACGAACTTCCCGGCTGAATCCGGTTGGGATCGCGTATATATACAGTAGTCGAGTCCGATTGTCAAAACATGTCGCCCGAAGATAAGGTGCGTAGTGACTTAAGAGCGACAACTATCGGAGTCTGTCACCGTCCCCTGTTGGCTTATTGCGACCGCAATATACGGTAGCTCTTCTATCCGTGTTGATTCCATCATCCGCTGCGACTAGTTAAAACCCTGAGTAAACAAAAGCTCACCCAACAACAGTTTTGTAGCGAGGGCGATCAACTGGGATCAACTGGACCGCCCGTTTTTTTCCCGTGCCGTCAGCAGGTGTGTCCTCTCCCCACTTGTCGAACGGGCAAGCAATAGATTAACGGGACAGCAGAGCTAGCTAGAACTCTGTACTCTCTGTCAACTAACACCTGACGTCAATCTAGACGACGCGATAGATTCGGGTCGCGGGTATTTCCAATCGGACAAGAAAAAAAAGAAATTCCAATTGGATTTTTTGTTTTGTTTTTTCATTTATTTTCCTCGGGTGAGAAATGGCATCCAATTTTCACAGCACAACCGAAATAGGGAATGAAAATGAAAATTACATTGCTGCCTCCCATGCTGCAGCCGTGCGGCGGCGGCCGTGTGCTCCGTGTGCCTTTTTTTGTGTGCCCGTGTGTTTCGCGCGGCACGAAATGATGGAGAGACTCCAGATGCCATTTGTCGTGATGGATGGACGCCCTGGCTCTGTCGGGGCCCCCCGTTCGTGATGTCGGTGGTAAAGGAATGGAGGCAGCAATCGAGGACACGAAGGCGTATAGAGACGCATTCGATGCTGACCTAACACGCTCGGCGCGCTGCGGCGCGCTCTCAACCGATTGTGTCGGCCACCATCTGATTTGCGATCGGAGCCGGAGCCGCGCGATCGTGACGATCCACGGCCGGCCATTCGCGCCGTAATGCCATATATATATAAAACACATCTAGACTCTCTACGTATATGTTCTTGTAATAGAAGGAGAGAATTGAGGACACGACAGTTCTAATGTACCAACACAAAATCAAAGGAGGATTTTTTTTTTCGCCATGGCAATCTGGAGGAATCAGAGAGAGAGAGTAGGTACAGAAGAAGAAGAAGAAAAAGACTCCGCCCAGTTGGAGGTAGGTTTATAGGAGGAGATTTGTGTTGAGGGACACACGCGGACACTCGGCTCCTCCAGTCTTGGTCGTCTTTTCTCTCTTATAATTCCACCCACAGGTAGTGTATCTTTTGCAGGGGGAGCCCAGGGCCGTCGTCGAGTCGACACGGAAGAACTTTTCTCTCTTTCAGGGCTCTCCCCCCCCTTCTAACCACCCTCTGGTTTCCACAGCACCAAAAGAGGAGGAGGGAAGAGAGAAGGGTCCAGTTGGCACTTCTATATATGTATTTTTCCTTTTTTTTTTCTTTTCTTTTTTCCTCTCTCTCTCTCTCCTCTCTTCTTCTTCTCTATACTCCAACTCCCTACTCGAGCGCTCCAGTCGGTCTCCAGACTTTGGCCCGTTTGTACGCGCGCGCGCCGTTGCGGAGACGAAGTCAACACGTTCCATTACAGTAGTCCAGACCCCGGACTTCTTTTTACTCCTCTTTTTTTTTGGTTAATACGTGAAGCTTGAAGAGGTGAAGACGATTGCGCGCGCGCGCCGTCAGTGAAAGTGCATCAGCCAGCGCGGAAAAATGACAAACACTTGAACCCGTTTGAAAAATTTGATCCCCGAAAGTCAAAAGAAAAGAAAAGAAAAGTGACAGGTGATCAGTGGACATTGGGAGCAAAGGGAAGATTGCCCTATAACCCAACAGTGAGCAAATAGCAGATAGAATATTTGGTGCGTCTAAAACACTAATCAGCTACTACCTGGTGGTGCCTAGTGTTCAATTCTGTCATCTGTGCTCGGATTCGCCCACTCGAAAAAAATAAAAAAGTGCGCGCAAGTGGGTGACCCAAGTGTGTTGTGACATCACTATCGGTGACTGAACCGGCCAGAAAATTTCCAAACACGTCAAGGTAAGGAAAAAATCACAAAAATGTCAAGTGTCGCGTCCGTTTCTTCACTTTTTTTTTTGTTTATTTCTTCTTCGACCGGTCGAGTTTTTACGGTAGCTCACCGGGTGTTGTTTGAACTGATCCGATCGGATAATATTGAGCTGGGCGCTGTTCGAGTAGAGATATCGTCTCGCGCTGATACAGCACGCACAGTTTCACAGCCGACCAATAGCCGTTTTTCGATTTTTTTTTCTGTATGTAAACGATATATTTTCAAAGTCATTTGTTTGTATCTTCTCTTCTACGACCTGTCAAAAGATTGTCGACTGCCAAGAGAATTCAAAGTCGTCTTTTGACGGTGACATCCACGGAGCCGTGTACTGTCACGAGTTACGACACAGACCGTTTTATTAGGCCACGAAACATCTGGGTGGGCCCCCATTTGTGTTTGGATGTAAACGGAGAAAGTGAGCGATTGACGATTTGGGAAAAAAATTACAAAAATCGAATGGAAGAAATTCCGTCGGGGCGACACTTGTGTGTTTTGCGCTTGTCACCGGATCTTGATAATCAATTAGGACAGGGACTCGGCTTACATTTCAAACATTTTCAGCCAAAGGCCAACTGGAGAAAAGAAAAAAAGAAAAGTCGAAAGACTACTACTGGCGGATTCATTAATTTCGCTGACGTCATTTGGTCGGGTCTCTATAGTCGGCGGGGCAAAGATTTCCAGGAAATTAATCCAACAAACTTTCACAATAAAAAGAAAAAACTTTGTAAAAGTACTAGATACATATGCGAGTTAAGTCAAAAACGATAACGAAGCTAGAAAATGTTTGTCGTCACGTGTAACCAAACAAGATGCGACACTGAAGGGTCAATGAAAGACTGTCGCACGTACGCCACCATCATCCGATGTTGACTTTATCCCGTCGCTATTCTGTTACAACTAGCCCCGATTTTCTCCACAAAAAATAAATATTTCGTCGTCTTTTGCGCAAAATCGACGAGTCAAGAATGTGTCGCCCGCGATTTGAGTGACAACTCATCGCGACGGGTACAAAAGTCAGCGATATACAGGTAGGACAACGACGACTTTGGGGGGGTATTATGTCGTCAAAAAGAAATCAAATAAAGTGTCGCATTGTGGACAGAGAAGACACCACACAGATAAACAATCGGCTAATATTCTCACTTGTCACCGTGAGAAATAACAACAGACCACTCCAAACAACATTCTCTTATTCTATTAGGCCTCTTTTTTCAGTATTAGTACGTACGACGTTTAGGCCTATTGGTGCAAAAACGGGCTCGTCTCATTCTTTTGTTGGTATGTGACTGTGCACACAGGATTGTCGAGTTGCTGGACGAAAGGGGCGTGTTGCTTTCACGCCGAAATAAATACACCCAACACCAGCGAGTGAAAGAGAGAAAGAGAGAGAGAAATAGTAGATATAAATATCCGGCCGGCCGGTGTATGACTGCAGCCCTGGTACCGACCGACCAGAGTGTAGTGCGGTTGCGCGTTACACAGACACATCCACACACGGGTTTGTGTCTGTTTTTTTTTTCCTTCTCTTCTCTTTTCTCTCCTACCCCCTTCGTTCTCTCTCTCTCTCTCTCCCGATTCACGCCGAGTGCCGACCAATCAGAAGACAGGGGAAGGAACCGATGGCGGCCGCTGCAGCCGCCGCCGCCGCCGCAGCAGCAGCAGCAGCCGCTGCTCGCTTCGGCACATCCCCGCCGTCGTCCTCGTCATTGGCGACGGGCGCTGCCGCCGTCGCCGCTGGTCTTGCTTCTGCACACCACCGATCGCGGGATCACTTCTTCCCGCGCCATCATCAGTCCAACAGTAATCCGGCTCCGCTGGAAGTGGTAAGGATCTGATCCTTCTCACAAAATTCCTTCTTTCTTCCGCTTCCGCTATATAACCAAGCAGTTCTCTACTTACTTCTCTACTTCTACCGGCGGAGGTTACTACTCTCTTCAGTGAACGACTTGTGTGCGTTTTCGTTCTTTTCCCGGTTTTCATTTGGATTTTTTTTTTAGTGCGCGAAAATTCAAAAATTCCAACCCAAAAGTTTTGATTTATTTTTTACTTTCGAAACTCTTCTGGCTATTGACGCACTCTTCTATATATATATACATATTTTGCGCTCGGTGTATAAGCGATGGAAAAGTGGAGTGTGGAACGTCACTTCTGGAACATCTCTGGCGGAACCTCTTGAGAAACGAAAAAAAAAGCTTTTTCTTCTTCTTCTTCTTCTTCTTGACTTGACGAAACCAAAAGAGCCAATGTGAACCCTGGAACGATGACGGAATCGCATCGAATTTGTTGCTAGAAAAAAATCCTCCTATCAGTCCCCGGCCGCCTACACAATTTGTTCCCAAAAAGAAATGATTTCGCAAGTGAATTTCGCCCGACCGTGGGATATGTCCGGCAGTGCAGGCAATAGTGTTGGTGTTGGTGGCAACGACAACAGTAACAACAACAATATAAACAACAACATCGTCGGCAACAACAGCAACAACAACAGTCGACTAACGGCTCTAGGCCTGGCTCCATTACAAGTAAGCAGTTAGCCTACTCATATAGTAGACTAAGGAAGAGCTGGGCTCTCTTCCTGTCCGTCGCTTGCCTGACGGGCAACACAAATCGGACGACGACGACGACGCTTCTTCTTCTCCGGTGACGGTGATGATCCGTGACGTTTTTTTTTCTTTCCAGAGAGAGAGAAAAGAGAGAAAACACGAATTACGTCGTGTAGAAAGGCAAAAAAGCGTGTGACAAGTTTTTCTAGCCTTGACGGGCGTCTTTGATGCGGTTGCGACGGTCAAGCCCCGATTCCCTCCCACTTTCGGCCACGGTTGATGTGTACGTACTAGATGGCGGTGCCCGCAAAAGGAAAAGAGACACAGCTAGGGCGCAACGGCCGAGCCCCGTCGTCCAGCTATAGCGGCAATAGCGGCAGATCCATCGTCCCACTGCTGCGGTCGCCGGCTTCAATCGCCGCAATATTATTATTAGGTTTCAGGTTTTTCCATCGAGACGATATGATGGTGGAAGGCGACGACCGTCGTCGTCCCCATCATCACATGTCCCACTTCCTCTTCGTACATGTCAGCGCCGCCTATTTTCGATTTTTCTTCGTTTTTTTCTTGTCATTTCTCTCTCTCTCTCTCTCTAGCTCTCTTTCCCTGTCCTTTGTAGACGCGACGCCGACGTCTTAACCGTCATCATAGTTGATGACGATACGCCACAGTCGGACGAACACGATCGATTCGCTCGATCCAACCCAAACTCTCGACAGAGAAAGAAAGAGAAAAAACACATACAGATGTAACGAAAAGGGTTAGATGACGTTAGATGATGCATATAGGCCCGAATAGAGGGGACGCAAAAAATAGAGGGTGGCCCGATGTGTTACACATGTAATGAACGATGGCTGACGATATTGTTATCGACGCTTAACGCAATTAGGGCGCGACTCGGAAAGTGACACATCTGCGCCGAGAAGAGAACGACTGTTTCCTCGGTTCCAGCCCGCACATCACGACTTGATTCTTCGTTTTCTTCCGCGACCATGAATCCCGGTCGAGCATGAATCGGATCGAATAGCGCGCCCTGTAGGCTACAACTGATTTATATTTTTTGCCCAAGAACGACACATTTAGCAGCGCCGCGTCTATTGATTATGTGTAGCGGATGAGGAAAGAAACGAAAGAGCCCGTCCAGCTAGAAAAGACAAACGACAAAAGTATCAAGAGTTCTACTATGGCAGTGGCAGTGCACGGGATCTGTAATAAGGACGCCGTCGGCGTTTCGAAATTCGAAACGGAGACCCCGCGAAACGGTTTTCGAGATGATTCAAGACACCGTGAGTGGCCGTTGTGTTCTCTGGTGACGGAGAGCTTTCACACGGGATTTTTTCAAGCAGCCAGTCGACCTTCAAAATGTCCATAAACTTAGCCAGCGTCGTCTCTTGTTATTGGCAGGGCGATAGAAGTTTCTCACTGGCGCAGCCAACAAACACACATCGGAGAGAGTCGCATCTCTCTTTTCATTCGATCCACTGTTGTCTTTTTGTGTTTTAGCGGCCGTGTCTTTCTTCCAATGTCCGCTTCCTCCGCGCGTCATCGTCTCGAAAAAGAATTCACACCGAGATCCAATCCGATATTATATACGTACTAGTATTGTTTCGGTAGCTGCTCGTTACGACGACGACCAAAAGTCGGTCGATGCCGAGTGTCAACAACAAATTACCAAATGTTTCTTATCTAGTACTTAGTGGCCCTCGTCTTTAGCTTTAAATTCGGCAGTGACTTCACCTGCTGCCTATGTCAACCTGCGTCAATCGACTGTCCGTCAACTGACAAGTCTCTCGTTGACACCTGCCCAAGATGACGGCAATTTTTACAAGAACTTTCAAACTTAGATAAAAATGGAATTTATTATATATATAAATTCCCCTTTCGGCGGTGCTATTCACGCCCAAGACACTGCACACACAACAATGGATCGATAATCGCCTTTTTTTCTCTCTATGCCGTAGCTGTGTGTATATGGCTCCACAACAAGAGAGAAATGCAGAGATCGATTACTTTGATTAGCCCGTACGTTGTGCTCTTTTCTTCTTTTGCGGGGCGTCCTTATAGTAGTGGTACTATACTCTTCTCTACGTATATCTATCTATATATCCCGGCGATGTAATTGGCTCCCAACCATATATACATCTTTATAGAAAGGTGATTGTGTCAGGATAAGAAGAGCGGAGGAGAAAGAAACGGGTCCTAGTTTAAGGATAACACAGACCCCGCCCGCAGGTAACAGGATCGTCAATCTGGATGCTCTTCTTCTTCTCCTCAAAATTTTTATATTCCGATTTTTACTCAATGATCGCACAATAGGTGTTTGCCATAGGAGAAAAATACGCATTTTTAAAAGATATTCATCCATTCTCGATCATAACCCCAAAAGGCATTATTCGTAGTACTAATTAGCATTGAAGCGGTCGTCCCTTATCTATCGATATGTAATATCATCCAGGAACCGAGGCAATATCGTTGCTAGTTTAATAATAAGAGCTGTCTCTCTCTCTCTCTGTGCTACTCACAAATAGTTGTTGTTGCTAGCGTAATTTGCATACTAAAGGGGGACAACAAGGGGGTTCGTTTCTTTTTCCCCCATTCTCTCTTGAATGCATCACGCTCGAACGCACACACAAGAGCGAAACCAGTCAAAGTGGATGCCGTACGGGTACGAGTATAAGAGGTGGATGGCATTTTCGATTTGGAAAACGGGGAGGGAACCCCGAAAATCAATTGAGTTCGGTTTTTTTGTTGTTTTTATATTTTTTTCTACCCAGTTTTTGTTCGCATTTTGTTGGGTAATTATGGACAACATATTGCGCGCAGGAACAAGTTGGAATTGTTTGATGTTGCAGTCAGCCCTTTTGATCTCGACGATTTTGATTGGAAATTCTCCACGGTCACGTGACTCGAAAGGGCCAGTTATTGTCAATCATATCCGTCTTCTAAATTCCTCAGTTGACAGTTTAAGTCTCTTTCGAGATGATTCACTAGTTGAAACGAAAAAAATAGAAAGAAAAAGAAGAAGAAGAAAAAAAACGAAAAAGAAAGGAACTTATATGGAGCTCTAATTGGATTGTTATTTATTAGCGGCACGGCGGCACGTGCCCGATTATATAAACACTATATAAAAGCGTATATATATATATGGTATATATATATCTGTATATAAATATAGGGAGGGAGAATGAGAAGAAAAAGAGCACCGTAATGCTGATGGCGGTATCCCCATTTTTCTTCTAGTAAACACAACAACGAAAAACGCCAGTTGAAATAAAAAGATATATCTACTTTAGACTAGAGCTCTCTTCTCTTCTTTTAAGAGAGAGAGAGAAAGAGAGAAAAAGGCCGGGAGCGTGATGATGGCGCCGCACATTCACGATAATAAATCCGAGCTCGCGCCAGTCGCATTAAAATAAAACGTTTTTTTCTTCTTTTTATACCTGTTGTTGTTTTTTTTTCCCTCGGTCCATCGCGGATAAAAAAAAACAAGAATTGTTGCTCTATTTCGGATTGAAACATTACCGTCAAAAAACTTTACCAAACAATACGACCGGAATGAAAAATATATTTTTCATATCCCATTTCCCGCGCGCGGTTTTTTTCAAAAGGGGGAAACAACAGAAATCGGTTGGGGAATCATAATAATAATAAAAAAAAGAGGGAAATGTTTTCTTTTCGAGCGCCCGTTATCGTTTTCTTTTTATATATATACATTTCACATCGTACACGATCGCGCGTCCGTCGCGTATCCCGAACGCGCCTGAATGCAAATGAGCTATCGCGTGTTGGCTGTGATGAAGAGACCCGGCCAGTAGAGAGAGAGGAAAAGAAGGGTGCGAGGCAAGTTGGATGATTGCGTGGGCTTTTTCTTTTCGGGGTCCCATGATGGCATTTGTTTGGTGTTTTTTTTTCCACCTGTCATCAGACTAGGAAAGAGAGAGAGAGAGAAAAAAAAATAAACCAACAGCGGATGTCACGATTGGTGGTGTTCACGGGCCCGGATAAAGCCGGGCGACACCTGCGCACTGCGTGTGTAAGCGGTCGTGTGAACCCTCCCCTTGTTGTTATATATTCCCCGTATTAAACTAGTTTTCCCCCCCTCTGTAGATTATAACCTCGGAAATATAGATCTAAAATGAGGCTAAACAATGAGCATTGTTTAGATAATGTTAGCGACACCTCGTTGGGCCCGCGTCACGCTTCAATTTTTTTCTACTCTTTTTTGTTTTGTTTTGTTGTTTTTTTTTCCCTCACGTCGTCAACTCGGCGGAACGGAAAGCTCCGATTGGGAGACCCGAATGTCGCACTGGGCGGGTTGATGGGCGGCCCTTAGCGTTCAGTCACATACGTGTAGAAAAATAAAAAAAAGGAGAAGTTTCTCTCTTTGGCGGCCTTAATGATGGCGATGACGTCCCAGAGTCCTTTATTCGGTTCCTAATGGTTATAGAGAACGTAACATTTAACGGTGAGGTAGTAGAGTACAAGTAGCGGAGAGAGAGATGCTTCTTCTTCGGTCGACTAGCCCCGAAACTGAATAGAAACGCGCGCTCGGTTCGCTTCGGTTCGCCATCCAGCAAGTAACAATGGGGTTGTCTATGCGAGAGAGAGAGAGACTCTGCTGGTCGCAGCAGCAGCAGTTGCTGCTGCGGTGATGTTGTATCTACCAACTTGGAAAGCCCTCGCTAGCTATATAGCGTTCGTCTCGCTACAAGTGAAGTGTACAGCTGTGGCTCTGCCCGGCGGGCGTGTTGCTGGAGCCCCGTCAGAAAAGAGACGGCGGTATCAGACGACGACGCTAGCTGGCATCTATGCTAATTAGCCCCCCGCCAAAAGTTATAGACGCTGCGCCAGGGCTCATATCTCTATAGAACTTGAAAAAGAGTCCCCTCTACTACTAGTAGTGGCGCGCTGCCGAAAGAACTTGTGGCCAGCAGTCGCCATGTTATCCCTCCAGTTAGATATAGTTTATAGACGAGTAAGGAAATGGCTTAAGTTGGCCAGCGAAAACTCGATGATGATGATGATGGCCTTAAAGTCGAAACCTTGGAGGAGAAAAGACAAGAGACGCGCCCGAGAGTTTCACCCACGCACACAAACAAACACCACACGCGCTAGATACGGTACCCCCGCTATAACATAATCGCGCGCTCGAAACTTTCTGATTGAATCATTCAGAGAACCGCGGACAAAACAATAACCGAGCGCTTTTCCGTAGAGAACTCGGCAGCAGCGACGATTTAGACAAACGCACAAAAGGATAAAGGGTCAGAGGTCGCATTGTCTCGCGCCGAAAAAAAAAATAATAAAATAAATAAAAATATAAAAAAATCATCCCACTAACTCGGCGCGTCCGATATCAGTCTCTATTCAATTTGTCACCCTCTCTACTGTGAAAGGCTATCGACGAGAGAAGGAACCAAAAAAAAACCATTTACAATAGGGCTCTGATCGAGTATAGGCTATCAGTTCTCCCTCCCCTTGCCATTCAACGTCCCTATTCATGGGACCCGATATATATATATATATAACACAGCGGGGTTATTTATTGATTGGGGAAACTATAGATAGAGGATGATTTCCACCTCGGAGAAAGAGAAGAAGAAGAAAAAAAAAGAGCGACGAAAAGGAAGGTTTTATAGACATCCTGGATGAAATTCCATCCATAAAACGAATGAAAAGAAGGAGCGCGATGATAAATCATGTATGGCGGTGAAGGGCTTGACCATTGGGTCTCTATAAAAAAAAACTGGAAGAGCAGAGTATTATATATATACTGCGGTGGATACGTTTTTATAGAGATTGGAAGGGGTGTATAGATTTTTGTCAGCTTATTCGATCCGAGTTGGGGCGCCATCAGGAGGAATAGGCCTCAAAGTTAACACAAAAAAGAAAAATAAGAAGAAGAGAGGATGTAATTTTTCCCCATTGCGGGGCCGGGCGTCGTTGACGGCGGCTCGTTAACAGCGGCCGCGCAATCCTCCTAGGAAATCTTGTGCCTGTCGTCGTCGAACACAAAGAAACTGGGCTGTTAAGGGAAAAAGATTGGCACTCTTTGATTGCTTTTGTTTTCGAGTCTTGCGGTGGCTTTTCCGTCGAGTCGATTAAACGGACAGCAGCAGGAGCAGCAGAGGGTCCGGCATCATCAGACGGGCATCACCAGCACCCGCCGTATATAATGGCCGAGCCCGAAACTCTCATTTCCCCGACACATTGTATCGTATTTATTCGCATCGCAGTGTTGGTCAGCATCAGCAGCAGCCGTCGAGCTGCGTTGTCTTTTTCCGTCCCCGGAGAACGGCCGAAATGAGAGTAAGAGAGAGAAAGAGACGGACCTAGGTCCGCAGTCCGTTATTACATCGATCCCGGGCGCTGGCTCTTCTCCCTCTGCTGCAAAACGGACTGGAGGGGAGCGCACACAACTTTATCTCTAGCAATTATCTCCGTCTTTTCTCACTTGCTGCGCCAAGTCTCTTTTTCCTTTCCATTATGTGAGGACTTTGAGACTCTGCTGCTGTCTCTCTCTTCCGCATAGCAGTAGGCCTATAATGTTTTTTTTCCAACCGATAACTTATGCGGCATTGAACGCGCCTTGCAATTTATAAAAACTCACGTATTTATTCAAAAAGACGACGCGTCTTTTCAATTCAAATCCCGCAGGATCGTCAAAACGTGTCGGTTCGAGCGTTATCACGCTCCCCTTTTTTTTCTCTTACCGAATTTCCTATTGAAAAGAATTAGAATTTCATATGAGAGAAGAAGATGACTCTCGGGGCTATTTATTTATTTAAACTTGACAACAAACAACAAGGAGGAAAAGAAAAAAAAAAGAATGTTCTGTTTGAACCCCTCTGTCGCCTTACGCCCTCTCCGTCTTTTCCCCATGCACAGAGTGGAAACACCACCAATTAAAAAATACCCCGTCTTCTTCTCTACTCCTTTTTTTTGTGAAACCAAAAGATATATCCCCCCTGGCCTATTTTCCATATGCTAATCGTCCTCTTTCTCTTCTTCTTCTTTTTTGTGTCCGGGGTGTATCATTATATAGGCATGCTCTTCTTCTTCTTATTTTAATTTCTGACAAAACATATTTCTATATAACAACCTATTTTTCTACTCTCGTTCCCAATATTTTAGGCAATACGCTGCACGATGCCTGCCTGCCCGTGCGAGTGTTTCCTACCGGGCAAACTGCAGCTGAGACAGTGCCAGACCTGCAAACACGGCTGGGTCCCTCACGGTAAGTCGCTTTTATTTTCTTTTATTGAAATAAAACTCTGGTGCGATGACATTTCGGGGCGGTATTATTTTTTGGTGTGACGGAGGAAGAAAAAAAAAGGGGAGGATTATGATGATTATCGTGGACGGGCCAAGTTGCGCACGACACACGGTGGGAGGGGACGTGGTGACGAATGCGCGCGTGTCGCGGCGCGACGGTGCGCAGCCGAGCGAGTTTTGTCACAGAGGCCGCGTCCAATAGGCGACGAGCGCGCTTGGCCTGCGACGCGTTCAACTTGGCCCGAACCCAGAAAAAAAGGGAAAAAAAGGTGAAAAAAGAGCTATGGCGACCGACGACGCTGCCGGGTCCCGACGGAAGGTCACACTCTACCCAGACATCGTGAGCTCCGCAGCGCCGGATCGTTATGTACACCACGCACGCACACATATACTACAACTCGGGTGGGCGGAGTCAAGGCCTTCCTCCACCAGAAAAGAGGAAAAAAAAGCCATAAGCAACCGACTTGTATATAATAACGTCCAAGGTTCCCCGCATCTGTTGCCAGCGCGACTCTCCGAGAGAGAGACACTGAAAAATCCTTAATCGCTTTTTTGGGGTCGCCGCGAAAACCTTATCGATATAGAAGGATGATTGATACGCTCTCTGTCGTCCCTCTTTTTCTATTTTTCTGGGTTAAATACGGGAGCTAAGGGGATTTCGGGACGATAAACAAAAACCCCGATTTTTTTTCGAACGTCATCGCCTCTGTTTATCCTCTTTTGAAATTGTTGCAGTAGTAGTAGAGTTCGGACTGCGGTGACGCAGCACGTTAGAAACAGCCGTGCGGCCTGTCGTCAAATCATCGGTCATTTAACCCCTCGTCCCCCCTCCTATCTATAGCGAAACGAGGGAAACAGTCACATCCGGAAGTTGTCACAGTAGCGAAAAAGTCATCTCTGCGGAATAGCCTACAAAAAGCAGAGGGCTGTCGATGAAAGACGAGAGCCACAACTCTGGCAGCCTTTTTTCGGAGGGTGTCGTGACAGTTTTGCCGTTGCCATGAAAATTGGATTTTTTTTTCTTGACTGGAAACAATAACACCGAGGTCGATAGCCCATCAATAATACATCGAGAATGGAAAGAAAAAAGGAGGATAGAGGGCGGGATGAGGCCGCGTTGTTGTTGTGTGCGCGCCGAACCGCATACGTCAATGTCAGACGGCACAACGAAACATTTTTTGGGGGATTTCATTTTGAAAAAAAAAAGATATAGAAGAAGAACACGGGGAGAAGCAAAAGGAAAGAAAAAAAAATGAGGCGGAGTCTCGTCTCTGATTGGTCGTGCACGATCACGACGACCCCTCCGCTCCGGTGCGACGTGAATGATGACACATCACCCACACACAGGTAGCTCGAGATACCTATAACAGACAGCCCGCCCCTCCATCTCTCTCTCGGCATCTGTGATGGAAAACAACATGGCCGACCTCGAGCCAGTAGTATAGACACACCTTAGTGATTTAATAATAATATATAGGAGATAACTCTCGCTCGTTAAACAAAAAAAAGACTCGCGCAGAGACCTTGTCTTTTCTCTCTCTCTTTTGGTGGAAATTTACAGAATTTTTCCTCTTCTTTTCGATCGATGACCGTTTCTTGGGTATTCTTGGCGAGTCGACAAGAATGTCTGGAAAAAAGTAACCCATCGATTCGTGATTGAACGATTTCGAGAGAGAAAGAAAAAGATGAAAATGTTTTTTTCCCGTTTTGGTGGATATCCGGTGATGACTGAGACGCCGTCGCCGCTGCCGCCGCCGACGCGTCGGAGGAGGATCTGTCTTTGTCATCCGGGGCGCGCACAAGTTGTTTGTTGATTCGTTGTCGACGCCGACGCCGATATACAGAGACGAAAAGAGAGTTTCCCTATATATTTATATTATAGAAGAAAATACATTTAAGAGAGCAGAGAGAACCGGAATTTTCTTCTTTTTTTCTTCTCTTGTCGGCTCGGGGGGTATGTTGTCACTCTTCCACGTGCCACAGAGTCCCAGTTTCCCCCCTCTCTCTCAACTGGGGGATCCTTGTTTATTTACCTTGTTGAAAAACGCCCGTCGAGAGAGGGGTTGGTGGTTGATGCTCCTCGGAGAAGAAGAGCGAAACTTGTCAACCGCCAATAACAAGACGGACGCAGCCTGCTAGTACCCTCCAAATGGTTCGAACCGGATATCTGTCAGCTGCGACGTGAATTTTTTTTTTTCTCCAGCATTTTCACGAGCCGGCCAGACTCTTCTCCTCCGCATCTAGGTGTATAGACCCTTGTTTAGCATATTGTATATTTTCTTGAGGGGGGAGATATAATAAGTGCACGTGCCGGCCATTTCAGGAGAGAAAAAAAGGGACGACTCTGCGGTACATGTCGCCATGGGGTTCTTTCTTCTTCAGACTTCACCTTCGGCTACCCCTCTCTCGGAGTGTCTCTGACGATCCATCTCGGGGACTACCCCCTCTATTTAAGCTGTTGTGCGCGTGCATATAGATATATATATTTAGCCAGGCAAGAATAGGAAAAAGGGAGGTAGTAGTAGTAGTAGTAAGATAATATATGAATTTTTATGCGCCCCTTAAGTTTTGCGAGGAAAGATTTTGACAGTGAAACTCTAGCCTACTTGAAAACTTGTTACAATTCTTTTTTACGGAATGTGTCTATACGCCACTGACAATAGGTTTCCTACCGGAAAACATTGGACACAATGTCGACATCTTTTTTTTTTTAAATAGAAAATAGAAAAAAAAACCTCCCCTATGATATATTTTGAGGTTGGATGATTATGTTAGAGGGGGAGGGAGGGTTAGATGAAGTGGTCGAAAAAGATACTCTATCTATCATCAGTGCTGTTTTTTTTTTTCCTTTTTTTATTATTATAAAACTATCTATCTGCAAGAGTGGCCACTGAAGGGGAGAGATGAAGGCCATTGTCCGGAATCGATCCGCCGGACGGTAATCGAACGTGACGCCTGCCTTCCCCCTATTCCCACCTTTCTAGTCGACTACGTAGTATATGTACGTAGTTTTGTCGTTGTGTTGCTGCTGCTGCATTCCATTTTGGATGTTTTCCGTTCCATCGTCTTCCCCATCTTCCTTTTTTCTTCATTCGATATTTTTTTGGCAGCTATGGGAAAACCATCTGCTCCGTCGGTCATTGAGTGAAGAGATCCGCTCGACGGATGGAGGGCGGAAGAGAAAGAAAAAAACAAGGGCAAATGGAAGCAGAACAATTGATTGATACACGGTGTGCGTATCAATGCGGCCGCAAAACTACACACACACAGCACGCATTTATAACAATATGACAGAAGAGAGCGCCCCCCTCTCTCTTACGTCAAAAAATACGTTACAAAACATATGAAGGACCTTCCGGGTGGCTGAACTTTTCCGTTTTTTTCTCTCTCTCTGTTGTAACTACGCGCTTTACCGATACGGAAGTAATCTAATCTAGTATAAATATTTTATATTTATATAAAAAAAAGTGAAGCAGAACCCGGTGGCGGAATCGTTCATGATTTGTCACGAACAAATAAGTGAATATGATTGGGAAGCGGCCAACGACAGGAGAGAAAAAATACATTCCCAAACTCGTCTTTTGTGAATATATTTAGAGTTACATGAAGCATCCCGTTGTGGTGAATTAGACTTTTTTGTGTGTTGGGTGATGGATGCGTAGTTCGGTGCGGTACCACGGAATCGTTTGTCATCGGAATCAACTGCCGATTCCCATCTTTGATGTTATTCCGTCTGCACTCCGAGTCTCGTTTCCCAGGAAGAAGAGACGGCCGCTAGTTTCTTCTTATCGAGAAAAACCACTTGATCGCCACAAAAGATCCTGGTGGAAATATATAAACATTTATAGTTATAGAGCGAGCGAACAGCAGCAGCAGCGACTCGGTCCGTCATTTCCCAGAACTCATCGCCGATCTTATTCAACCGGATCGAGTGTTGGTCCCCAAAAAAGAAGAAGAAGACGACGATGATGTTCTCCTTCTATTTATCACCAACTCTCCAAACGCTCTGCCCAAATCATTGCCAATTGAGCGGGCCAGCTCGGGGGTTGACAACGGTCCGAGTTGTGAGAAAAAAAAGTCGAAAAAGGACCAAGAATTGTCTCGGTAGTGAGCTGGCGTTTTTTTCCAACCCCAATGTGATATAGACGACATGAAGCTGTGCTTGACCGTCTATCACGTTGGAAGAATTCCTTTTCATTCTCCCCCCTCCACTCTTTTTTCCTCCACAAAGACACACTTGCGGGTTGCTACGATGACACCATCAAAGATATATACTATATATACAGTGTTGTTGTGTCGAAGGTGTTTCCAAGGAGTAGAGAAGAGGCCGGGATCTGGAGGAAACAATGCGGTCTACGCTTTTAAGAGAGCGAAAAAGAAGGCTGGCAACGGCATCACCGGGTCGGTCGGTAGTAGTAGTAGCGCGTTTGTGTCACGCCAGGCGAGTAGTATAGAGCCTTATTTGGCACCATGATATGCAAGTTGCTCTGTAGTCAGCGATGATTATCCAACATCTCGAGTATATCGATTTTTATATAGAGAACTGTTTCTCGAGAACATTTTTTTTTCAACTCAAAAAAAGAATGTTTATAAAAAGCCGTGTCATCGACCGAGAGAAATATCTCCAGACCCTTTTTCTTCTTCTTCGTCTTCTTCTTCCTTTTGGGTGTTGAAGACAAATGCTGCCGTCTTGATGGTGGCGATGATCAACGTGTGAATATTTGTTTCCCCCAACAGAAGAAGAAAAACCTCAAAAAAAAGGGGAGAGAGAGAGAAAAATAATAATAAATAGGGTAGTAAATTTCTGGAAAGTTGAACTAGTAAAAGTTAGACTGGTTGAAAAGGGGACCGCAGCATATCAATATTAGACGACGAAACTGCCGGCTCTAGTAAGACGATATGTCTCTGCTCTAAAGGCGCGTTCCGGACTAGCACGCATGTTACGTCTCAATATTGTTGACAGCCCAAACGGCTTGCGCTAGTAAAAATAGAGTCGGAGAGAAGAAGGAAGAAGAAGAAAAAAGAGTTCCTGAAACCAATTAGTCACGTGGGAACTCCCTAGAGTTCTCTCTCCGGCATCTACACAGACAAATTTCGAATCATTCAAAAGAGAAAAAGACTCTCTGGTAATATATATCGATTTGATTTGACGTTGTAAGCGCGAGACAATGAAATCACTGGCTTGATTTCGCCATACGAGGCGATAGACCATCTCACGTCACTGAGAGAGAGGCCGATTGTTGTAGTGGTATTTTGATGGAAAAGTGTTATGTAAATGATGATGACTTTGCCTCGACTCGGACGTTTTCTTTCGACTTGTTCCGAGAGAGAGAGAGAGAAGGGGTTTGCGCTCTGCCATCACCTATCATCCATTATGCATGGTTTTGATATGAAATCGAGAACCTAATCCGTGACTGGGCATATGACTTGTGTGAACCCCCAAAAAGAGAGAGAGAGAGGTGGAAGAAAGAAAAAACAAAAAAGAAAATCCTAATAAAAATTTTCCTTTTTAATAAAAAAGAAGAAACAAAAAAGGGACGTCGAGACCAGCACACCTCCCGCTATAGACTTGTCGTGGTGGGGAGTAGCTGACTGGCTGTCCGGTCCAGTAAAACGGTTGATATGTGGCCATATGTGTATACAAGTCGACTACTACACGGGGCATTGGTGTGCGCCCAGCACCAGTGGGGTAGCTTTAATTACAATTCCAGGTCAGCCGTTGTGTGTGTGATAAGACACAACACATTTCATTCCAAAAAGAAAATTCTCGGGTTTCTTCTTTGCTAGTTCTTGCCTGTCTCTCTGCTGGCTCGAAAATGAATTCATTTATTCATACAGAGAGAGAGAGAGAAGAGAACTTGTTGCAGCCAGCTAGAGCCGTATTACATTCAACGGCTTTTCACTGTCACGACCCATCAGCTTCGGGCACCCATTTCTTTCATTCTCTTTTTTCTTTCTTTCTTCCACGCGTCTTATCAAATATTCATGTAGTTTCCCGACTACTTTAGTTTTGTCTAACTTTGCCACCTGAATGTGATCTTGTCGTCGCTTGATTATCTCCAGACGCAGAGAGCGCATTCCGCCCTCGATCGAGACCTGTGCGTTTGTTTGTTAGAATTTATACTAGATCGCAGTAGAGAAGGAAAAAGAGAAACAGAAAAATTTGTGAGTGTGATGAGGTAGTAGAGGGGGGTTTTTCATCTCTTCGTCATCATTAAGAATCGGAGCCCGTGGCTGCAGCCCCCTACCTTTCTCTCCGAATAAGTTTAAGGGTCTCCGTGACCCCCCGTAGGTCGACATTTCGTCGCTCCGAACGGAGAAAAGAATCAGGAAACCCACCAGTTTATATACCAAATAATAAGAAAAACAAGAGAGGGCTTGTGCCATCGCCCAGACAGAGAGACCACCGAAGAGTCATTAGCATCCGTCTTGGAGCGGCGAGACACAATTTAAAAGCTTCCCCATTTTTATCCGATATTTTCGTTACGAAAAAAAAAACTAACCCAAGAAAAAAGATTTCGGGTACCTTCGAACCAACGACAGTTTTATGAACTGGAACCCCTTTTGGAACTATATTAGTAAAGTTGAGGGGTAGAAGAAAAAGGTCCCTTTCGAAAAAGCCAATATCTACATTTTTAAGGACTTGAGGGAGATCATAAAATTGTAAATCATCTTGCCGACGAAAGGGTCCTCCTCCCTTTTTTCGAAAAATATCAAGAAGCTGAGGAAAGAATTGTCATCTCTTTACGACGGCGATCCCGGCGGCGGCTGTTCGGTGGAGCCCTACAGCATCGACTTTGAAGTTTAAGAGCATTTTAACATCTTGGACACACCAAAAAACATTTTTTTCTTTCCAGAAGAAGAAGAATGCACTAAAGTATGAGAGAGAGAGCCAGAGAGCTCATCTAGATAGCTTTTCGGGTTCTGTGTTGAGGTGAACCCTATAATTATTTCGCTGGGACGTTGTACATACATACACGGACGGTCTTATAGCGCTGTGCGCGCACGGCATACAAGGAATTCCATCATTGGACCCTCTAGGGCCATCGTGTTTATTCTCTTCTCTTTTTTTTATTTTATTTTATGTGTTTTTTTCTTTCTTTCTTTCTTCTTCTTCTGGTTCTCTTTTACCTTCGTCAGGTGTGTCCGCGCGCGCGCGTGTTAGTGTCTGCGCTGTCTGGGTAGAAATTTGTAACCGCGCGCGGGTCCCTGCCCCGCTTGGCGTATCGTAACAACAACAACAACAACGAATAGGAAGGTATCAAAAGACATTTGACAAGATCGAAGACACGCAGAGAAGGAGGAGGCAGGCAGAGAGAGAGAGAGGAAGAAAAAAAGATTGGATGTTGTTGTATAACCCGGGGTGAGACACGTGGAATAAATGACGCCCCATCAGCAACCAGAAGGGTCCCAAGTCGCCCGTCGATACATAACGGCCGGCCCTTTTTTCTTAGAGAGAGAGACGCAGAAGAAGATGAATAAAAAAGAAGGAGAAGAAGGTAAAAATGAAAAACAAGGACAAGAAAAAGGTTTTTCTCTCGGAGGAGGAGGAGGACTGGAGGAGGAGGCCGCGCGGTAACAACGCGATCAGTGGGGGGTCTTCAGCATTCTTTTTCATCATCCACACGAAAAGATGAAGGAAGAAGAAGAAGAAGATGCCTTTTACTTCTTCTTCTTCTTGTTTCTCTCTTTTCACGTTTTGAAAGAGGACAACAAAACCATCAAGATGAGGGGAGAGAAGAGAGAGAGACGAGAGAGAACACGCGCTCAGGTTGACAACCGCGAACCAACCGGAGCGCCGGGGCGCATCACATCTTCGCGCGGCGCGAGCGCGCTCTCCAAACTCTTAGGTCTCTTTCTTGTGTTCACAGCTGGCGACGAGACGACGGCTAGCGACTATGATGTGTGTGACTTTGGAGGCTCTTTTGCATCTCTCCACAACGCGGCGTGCGTTCTCCTATCATAAAAATATCGTTTTCTTTTCTTTTTTCTTTTTCTTGGCCAGAGAGAGAACAAAGTCCTTTCTTCTTCTCCGTCGAGATTATTTATGTATCGACGGTAACGCACAGACTACAAAAGGAATATATAGAATCGACTATAGCTGCCGATTCGATCCACTGTCTCCGTTCGCCCTCCCACAGCCACGGACGCCAAATTGTTGCGCTGCCGGGCGCACGTGCTGTCAACCATTTAAATTTCTTTTTTTCTTATTCATAAAAGAAGACAACACCCCGCAACTCGAATAACTTTGAGAAACAACAAAAAAGAAAAAGTCCAAGGCGAAACCGAGCGCAACAAAGTTTTTTGGCTACTATTATATAGACGAAAAACTGGAATAAGAAGTAGTAAGAGAGAGATAACAAACACACACACACAGACAACAACAACAAAAAAAGGAGAATATATAGAACTTTTTTTGAATATCAAAAAGCGTGGAGTCGTGATGGATCAAGAATTGACTGGTCACGCAATGCCCCCGATCCGCGGCTTCTCTCTCAACTCTTCTGTTTTTATCTTCGTCTCGTTTTTTTTCTTTTTGGTATATATATCTTTTTATTTGATTTTTGTCTCTCTCTCTCTCTCGGGTAGATGCCTTTTTATTATTATTACATCTTCTCAGAAATACTACGATAAAAAAAGAAGTCGGAAGAAAATGGGGCTTCTGATCGATTAAATAAAAACAATAGGCAAAAAGGAGGAAAAAGAGAGCCAATGACTTTCAGGTATTCGGTCGGGTCAGCATCTCGCAGCTTGTGATGAATCATCTCTTCCACAACCATCTTATCTCTCTGTATAGATATAATAATGTATATGTGTATAGGTTTGAGGTCGAATGTAACGACATTTAAATTTGCACAAAAGGTCGAAATCAGGGAAAAGTTAGGCCCCCGATGATTGGGGTTGTCAGTAGGACTTGTTGCATGATCGATTTGGGGCTCGCTTCGGCGGACGACCCCCTGATTACGAATTCGTAAAAAGGTAGAATATGAATACATCAAGTGGCCCGTTAAAGAAAGAGACCGAGGGGTAAGCCTGTTGCCACCCTCAGAAAACAAGGGGGGTTTATATACATAGTTGATCACTTGGGCCCCGGCGACAGACAAAGAAGAAGTTTTTCGAGCGCGATTTTCAAATCATCAGAGGATGAATAAATACATAGTGAAAAAAGAAAGAAAAAGAAAAAAGAAAAAGAGAGTCGCTGGGTTTTTGTATCTTGGCGCGAGCGCGGGTCCCGCAGCGTTTTTGTGATTATGCGCAGCAATCGGGAGGTCAGCGCACGAGCCCACGTCACCGCCTCCGCGCCTTCCATTCTTCTCTCCTTCATCTCTTTCTAGCGCGCGGCGCACAAACACAACAGCCACCGAGTTGTCATTGGTAGGGGGGCATTGCTCAGAGTTCTTCTTCTTCTACCATCTCTTCGGGGTTCTTTTCTCTCTCTCTCAAGACGAAGCCAAAAAGAACATTGGGGTACCCTAATCACAAAGTCGTCCCTTTTGGTCGTCATCACCTGCTGCGCGCAGCCGTGATGGGCCTGCGTCGAATCATCCGAGTCATATCCACAACTTTTTTAAAAAAGAAAGAAAAATATAAATTGAAAAAAAAGTCAAGAAGAAAAAAAAAGTTTTGACGGAAGTTTTGAGGTGAACTTTGTCAAGTGGAACGGAAGCTAACTTGACGACCGATCTTATCTTCCGAGTCGTTTAGCTACTTATTTACATGGCGTTTTTACGTGTCTGGTTGACATCTCCATCTACTACACGGTCGGTAGAGCATCCCCTCACCGAAAAAAGTTGTAAACAGAAAAAAAAACCCGACTCGGTCGACTGCGACAAGATCTCTTTTCGGGCTCTCCCATCTCGTTCCACAATCTTGTCGCTGCGGTTTCTTACTACCCCCTAAGAGCCCCGCGCGTCTTATACATTTCCAACTTGTTCACACCGCGACAAATTGACCTCCTCGCTCTCTAGCGGTCCCAGATGATTATCGACCCCCCTCTCTCTCGATAGAAACCCCAAAAAGGTATTTTTTCTTTCTTTTTTGGTGTTACTTGTCCCTTTTTCGGTCCCCTTTTCCTTGCCGTAGCGATATCATCTTAAGTGGATGTCATTTTGTTCGAGGTAAAGTCAAACGCGCAGGTGAAAAAGTTCAGGCCACTTGAGGAGTAGACGTGGTCCAACCCACCCAATCAGGTGCAACGATCGAGACGGCCTCGCACACGTCAATCCGCTTCGGCAGTTGTGTTGTTATATTCCGTGACTCCCGTCCCCAGCCATAATGGACTCGACTGGGCAGCAGCACGGAAGAATGTTAAATGTTCCTTAGAATAGAGAAGAGAGAGAGAGAGCAATAGCATCTTGTGTCGGTGTGCTCGACTCTTCGGCAGCAGCCAAAGCCATCAAGAAAAAGAAGAAGAAAAAAAAGGCGACTGGCACACAAGAAAATGCTAATTATGCAGATGGCGGCTCGCGCCAGAGCTTAGCTCTCGGTCAACAACAGTCAACCCTCCTCCTCCCAACTTTTTTCTTTTTGACTTTCAAAGTTGAAAAAGAAAAAAAAAAGGAAAAAGATGAACGATGATCACCATCCACCCTTAAATATATTCCTTTTACCTTTATTTTTTCACCCCTCTTTGTTGTGTTGGGAAATAACCCTCCTACTTCTCCAGGTTAGAATCCAATATAATAAGTAAAAAGGTAGAAGTCTAAGGAAACCATCCTCCTATTCTTTTAAAAGAGAAAAAAGGGGGGAGAAAAGACGAGGAATTCAAACAATAGACCAATGAAAAAAGACAAAAGCCATATAGACAATAAATTAACTTTTTCTTCTTCTTCTTCTTCTCCTCGCCAGAGTCTCTGCCCTATCCCTTTTTTTTCCCCTTTAGTATAGCAGTAGACCTTCGCCCATTTATTTATTGTTATTTTTGAAAATGATGGTCCACGAAAAGGGTCGTCCTCGACGTCTCTACGAGATAGTTTGTCGTAAATTGTGTGTCCGGGACCTTCATTATCATTTTTTTTTCCTTTCCTCCTCTCCAACTCTTTTTTTTTTTTCATTTTTGAAGAAGGAAAAGAAAAAGAAAGAGAGAGAGAAGGTAATATTAAAAAATATGACACAAGAATGAGGCGGATAAAAGAGCGGAGAAAACCTTTATTTTTCTTCTTTTAACAACTACGGCGAGTGACAGTCGTGTCGCGTCCTTCTGTTTTTTTCCTCCTCCTCTTCTTATATATAGATACACCTTTAACGGCAGGTAATCACGAAATTTAGCATTTTCTCTACCGTGCTATCCTTGGCTCGTCTGGAAGTCAAGGAGGAGTCGCTCATTCGCTGCGTTTTTTTTTATCGACTCGACTCGCGTCGCCGAGTGAAAATCGCGCTCGGGCCCAGAGCCAAAAGAGATTTCACGGCGGCGGCAATCGATTTGCTGTTTTAGATTTTTTTCTCAAAAAAACTGCGCCCAGAAAGAAAGAAAAAAAAATCCAAATTAAAAATTAAAAAGAAGGAACTGCTTGGGTCGTCTCCCTCCTCGTTGTTCCTCGGTTGGGGTGAAAGTATCAACTCCAAAGTCGTTTGTCAACAGGGTTTTTTCTTCTTCTTTCGGTCTGGAAAACAGCTCCCCTTCCCGTCAAAGAGTGTGGCGCAGTTTGTGTCTATGGGTCGGCGTCAGAGGAGGATCGACCGCGGTCATTAAAGAGGCGGCCTTTTGTGTCGTGTCGGTCTCCTTGGCTCTCTACGCGCCTTCTTCTTCTTCTTTCTTCTCGACTCTTTTGTGTTTTGTTTCCAGCGCTTCTTCCGAAACGATTACAGCGTGTGGTATAGAGAGGCCGCGACCTCTTCTCTAGCTCCGATGTTACATGAAATCATTTTCCCGTTTCAACCCATCGCGCGACACCTTTACATATCAAATAATCAAGTAGCTACGGGTTCAAGTGGTGCGTTCCTCTTCTTCCTCTCTCTTCTTATGACTTTTGATGTACGTAATGGTGGGAATCTATCGAGATGCGTAAGGACACGCAACATCGGGATGATAATATTTGAGAACCCGAAAGAAATAAACAACGCGCACCCGAAATCACACACACATACACAAATGGAGGAATAATTGAGGCCAGGTGGTGTCCATCAAGGCAGCAGCAGGGTGATCCGTCTTGTTGTTTCTTTTTTTCCCCCGAGTTATTGTTGTTGCTCCGCGCGAAACACATTCCACATTATAGTTAGTCACAAATGTTCCTTGCTCTCTCTCTACACATTCTACCACTCTACTATGAGCTGGGGACTCTTATATTATCAATGATCATCATTATAGAGACGCGCACACATGGAATATATAGCGGTAACAACCCCCTCGACGTCCTGCTCTACCATTTTTTTGTGTGTTGTTGTTGGCTTCGTTCTTTTTTTTTGAAAGGGGGCTGGTCTTGTTTCTCACCTGGCTGGAATATGCCCTCCTATCGATCTATAATCAAGGGCAAGGTATCTCGCCTTTCCAGCTATGCAAATGACTAGTTGACCGCAGCGCAATTATACCTATCTATATACAATCGAGGGCTCTCTCTCTCTCTCCGAACTTGAAGATGTAAAAAAACATCCATTCTTCTTCTTCTTCCTCTACTTTTTAAATATCGATTAGCCTGCCGTATATCGCGCCCCGGTTTCATTAGCATATTTACCTGATGCTGATCGTCCGGTTGCTTGTTGTTTTTCTCATCCGTGCGGTGTGCGATACGCGATCTTTTTCATTTCCTTTCATGACGTTTTTCATGTAAAAAGATTGTATGAAGCGAGTCGCTAGGGGGTCGAAAGATATATCCGCTATTACTCTCATTAAATAGGCGCTGTAACATGGGCCAGGAAGACGGGTAATTGCCCCTCCATCAGAGAGTGAGAGCCGAGGCGACTTAATGCTCCTTTTTTTAGTGATGAATTCGGAATCTGATCGGTAATAGGCGATACGAGTAGCTTTTTCAGCCCTTACGGCTCATGGGAAAAAGAAAGAAAACATTTGACTGGAAGCTTTTTCTTTTTCTATAAAAGACGAGAAAAGGCAATTGAATAGAGAAAAGAAAAAGACACTGATATCAAATGAACCACACACGCACGGGTCGTCCGGGGTCTCTTTTCTTTCTAGCTGGGGCAAAGCTAATTACGAGTAGTAGGTTTTTTTTCTTTCTTCTTCGGGGAGACGTTGGGTGATGAATAGCTTAGCCTACGAAGAAAGTCGGGGACCGGCCCCAGGTATCCAGCAGCGCGTTATGAAAAGGGCCGGCCACAGCGAAACTGGGAGAAAAAAAAGAAAAGAGACGACGACACAACGGCGACCCGACGACAACAACAACATCAACAACAAAAAAGGGAATCAAATAAGTAGACATGATGTCTGGAAGCGACACTCTATGAAATCCGCCAAGCTCTTTTTACGGGTCTAGAAATGAAAGAGATGGAACGACAACAGACAACAAAAAAACACGGTGTAAATATTACAACAAAATGGAGGTAGAAACTTTTTTCGGGGGTTCTGCCTTACGTGTGTTATCCATCATAGAGACGGTTGCGCTGCGGAATCGGACAGGTGGAAAATTGGAACCTGTCACCCCGGTTGGAGCCATTCCAATGTCAACGACGATGATTGGACTGGCTGCGTGTACGTTAACGTCTTAACGACAATTCTCTCCTTTTTCCATTTCGGGTGGGGGTCGTCCGTCGCCGATCCGACATTCTTGGGGCCACTTGCATCACCGCGACGTGGAGTTTAGAGTATTTTATTTTTTCTTTAATCATTTCTCCTCGCCTCTTTTTAATGGCAGTCATTTTACGCCGAGTTTCTTCTCAAAGTCGCCTTCTGGCGGCGACGGTTGCGTTGTAGTCTTCCATCCTACACATTCGTCGCCGTTGTCGACACACTCACAACACTTTGGGTGGTCAACATCTATTGTTCACAGCCCGGTTTTGGGCGGCCGGGCCGGGCCATTTGACCTTTCTTCTTCTTCTTCATTTGCCGCGCTGATTCGTCGACTAAGAAAAAATTCCATCGATCTCAAAAACGTGTTTGATCGGGCGAGCATTGATTCGCTGCTAAAAAGTCAGGTCGACTGTATACAAAAGATTTGGCATCGTTGAGAAAAATGCCGAGTTGAAAATAACACCGCTTATAGACGGGTATAGAGTTTGGGGTAAACTCGCCAACGACCTACGCATCTCTGCACACCTACACGTTATAGACTTACAAAGTATTTTGGAAACGAGTGGTGGACACGCGAGGTCCTTTACCATCTTGGTTCTCGCTCCGAGAGGAGGGCAAAAAGAAGAGCCCAGAGAACACCAAAACTTGTAACACATTAACCCGTGTGGTGTGGTGTTATTTTCTAACCCTCCGCCCGCCAACTGCTGGCAAACGAGAGACCCCCAGACGATTTAAATTGTGTCGACTCGATTATCATTTTCTCAATTTCTTTTTCTCTTTGTGTTTTACAGCTCTGGATAAACTGGGAATGAGATCGGGAGCCTTCGGTTCGCCGCCGGGACCGAACGGAACTGGGCCCGTGGAACCGGCCTTGCCCAACACAGTGTTTGACGTGGCCAGTTTGGCACTTTACGGCTGTCATGCGTTGCCAATCCGGCTCAAGATCCTGCTCGACCGGCTCTTTTCCGTCCTGCCGCCCGAGGACGTCGTTCAAGTCCTCACCGGTTTCGGATGGTCCCTCGAAGATTACGCCAGAGGTTACATCTTACAAGTAAGTTTTTTTCTTTTCTTCTGTTGTTGTTGTTGTTGTTGTTGTTTTGGCTCTTTCTCTATCTCTTCTGCTTTCGTCCAACCGAAAAAGACCGGGACAATTATGGCAACACACAGACACACACAAAAGAGAGCCCAGCGTGCGTGTTGTGTCTGATGGAAATAACAACCGCTTATTATAAAATTCGAGAGAGAAGAAGAAGACGAAGAAGGCCCTGCGCTGTAAAGAAGGCAAAAAGGAGAGAGACACACGTAGCGAGAGACAGAGAACATAACCGAGGACCCCGAGACTCATTTCCACCTAATCAAGCTATTCCAGAACAGCCCAAGCTACTAAAAAAGTTCGTCAGGGCCCTTTTTTTTAAAAAACTTGAGAAAAAAGAAAAGAGAGACTAGACGAAAAACAGATTACACATGGAAAAAACAAAACCGAGGGCAGTTTTGTGTGTATGACTATCCATTTCCATATCTGCTGCTCTCTCTGTGTACACTCTCGTATATATATATACCTGCTGCTGTCGTAGTTTCAATAACTTTTCCGAGCGGACCGTTTATCTCCTCTCGGCTCTTTTTCTCGGAGAGGGGAAGGAATAAAGGGATAGAAAATACGGCCCCTGCCGTCTCTCTTTCTGCTGATATAATGACTCCTCATTTCGTAGAGTCGAAGACGCAAAGAGAAGGACGACAACGACGACGACGCAACTGTTGGTAAAACCCCGTCTCGGATTTCGTTTCGAGAAAGAGAAATGTTTCCTCATGAGCTGTAGGTCGAATGATCTGATTTATTCCGACAACGCGGGTAGAAAACGTTTAGTTTTTCTACCCAACGTCAACTGTGTGAGAAACTGTTGTTTATTTACACGAGGACAAAAACGACATTTTGGCGGTTGTTATTATCGGTCGTATTTAGGCACGGCTCTTCAGCTGAAGGCACGACATTTCCAAATGAGGGTAGAAAAGAACTTTGAGCTGGGAAAAGAGGAGCGGCCAATCAGCCGGAACAATAACAAGAGAGAAAAAGAGTCGACGATGACGACGAGACCCACTAGAGTTATATAGCTTTTTTCTTCTTCTCTCGTCGACAACTTGTGCGGGATGGTAGAAAACATTGTTATCCTTAATGATGGTCAAAAGTCATTTGCTATGTTACAAGCAACAATAGAGACGGCCCTTGTAGATGGACCGAGTCGCTGCGAAAGTCGGTCCTTCCCCTCTATAGACAACATCCTCTATAGCTCAGTGTTGCGACTGGGATATCTCTTCTTCTTCTTCTTCTTTTTTGATTTGCATTCGATCATTAAGAGCCACCCCCTCCACTTCCATCTCTCTGAAGAGGAGGGAGGAGTCGACGACCGTGATTTATGACACCACACAGTCCCTGATGCTGCCTCTGCTCTGCTGCTGGCCTCTATCGATAGCGACGACTGAACGACCAGATCGGACCATAAATACTTGCCACTTTTGGGGGATTTCTAGAGTCGGCCGAGAGTCCGTCGGGTTTAACACGCAAGCGGCGGCCTATATATACGCGCGTATTTATAGGGAGAAGAGAGAAAGACTCCACTTTGATACATTTTCTGGGTTAGCAGAGTTTCGAGTGTATGTAGTGACACTGAACAGCGAGTCAAGTACCCCGGGCGTCTGTTTCTGTTCTTCTCTGTCGCGGTCTTATCTCTCCGAAAACTCCTAAAAATTTTTAAAAATATATATCGGTTTTTTCTCTTCGACCGGCCCTGAGACAATTTCTGCTTTACCCCGTATAGGGTTAGATTAGGAAAGGTCTTCTATATAGTGTTAGATAAGACTCAAACAAGAGTGACGGAAGAGAAGGAGAGAGAAAAATGGAGGCAAACGGGTTGATGTATGAGGCGCACGAAAAGAAGGGTCCGTCTCCATCCGGACAGGGGCCCGAGCCGCTTTTTGCTCATCAAGAAGAGTCTAGTGTAAGGGGGTGAGAGAGAGAGAAAGAGCAGCCAAGTCAAACGGAGTGAGGGTGAAAAAGCAAAGAGTCCGGACGGGCTTTCAAGCTGTCGTCCGGACTAATTGGAGTTGCTTGCGCCATCGCCGTCCGTCCCGTCTCCCCCCTCTAGTCTCATCTCTATTTATCTTCTTCGTCGTTTGTTTCAAAAGAAAAGAGTCAGAGGACCAAGATCGACGTCGACAAAAGAGCGCCGCTGTCGCCTACCAGTCGCGCCGCCGCACCCCCGCCGCCTTTATTCAAATCGATAACCGACGTGATCGGGAATGAACCAACACCAAAGTGTCGGCCAAAGTTTTTCTTTTGGCCGACGCCGACACAAGCGCATCACGCCCAGTTTTTTTTCTTAGCGTTAGTTTTGACTTTTCGGGTGGTTTCCGGAATCGGCCACACAATAGCCGCTCGCCTTGTCACGGGAGAGAAGCGTCAACAACAACAACAACAACAAAAATTGAGTTTTATATATTTTTTGAGGGAAAAAGAAAAAAAAAAACCGACGGCGACGTCATTACCGAGTTCAACCAACCGGCCGGCGTCATAATGACAGCGTGCGGTCCGCGAGCCCGTCGTCTCGCTTCGGCTTCGTGTCGCTGGTCGCTTTATCTTTCTATCCGCTTGATTGAATTTCAGCGGGGGAAAAACTCCGTTACGTAGTCGTGATTACTAATGTTCCGTCTTCATTACAGGACGGACAGGGACGACCGGTTGAAGTGTGGAGCATTTGCGGAAGGGATGAAGAGCCGCTAGTTCTCCAACAGTTCCTGAGATTCGGCGAGACTCGAGTCATCGCATCGCGGATCCTCCAGCAACAGGAAAACGAGGCCAAATCGGCCGCTGCCGCCGCTGCTTCGGCTTCGTCTGCTAATTCGGCGGACCATCACCATCATCATCAACGCGGAAACAACAGCAACTCCGGCAACGGGAAATCTAATAAAGACGGATCGGATCATAATCAGCACCAGCTGAAAATCAATTCGGATATTAAAAAGTTCCTGGAGAAAGCGCAACAAAATCCGGCAGCGCTGGCCGGCATGCTCCCGCCCGGATTCAATCCGCTCAACTCCCTGCCGTTCCCATTCCTACCCGGATTGCCACCGCACCATCTGCCGCGCTTGCCCATCATGCCCTTGCCGCCGCATCCCGGACCGCCTCCACCGCAATTGCCGACGTCGTCGGCCCAGCCGGTCCGGCTACCGACGGCTGCCGTCCAGCCGCAACAGCACAGCCCGCCGGTTTCCAGCGGTGTCAATAGCATCCAGCCGGCTTCCGTAGCTCAGAGTCCCCTGGGCCGTCTCCAAGGCATGCAGCCTTTCGATTTCAACCGGGCAGTGGCCAGCAGTGGCAAACAGGAACGTCTCAGTCGCAGTCCGGAATCCAACAGAATCCGGCTCTCACCTCAGCCGCCCAACATGAAAACGTCGTCCAGCACTCAGCATTCCGCCGTTTCGCCGCTCTGTCTCACCACTACGGGCAAACTGCCGGCCTCGGAGCAACCGTCTGATAGGCAGCGCCACAGGTCCCGCTCTGCGTCCAGCAGCAGTAGCGAGCTGGACTGGGATGAGGACGACCTCCTGGACGAGGACATGTACGACAACGCCCAGAACGCCCTGAATTTGACCAGCAAGAGCGGGCACGACGCCCATCGCATCCAGCGCCAGCACGGACTCCTGATGGACCGGCCGGAAATCACCGACTCACTGGGCGACGCGGAGCGGATGATGCGCCGGCCGGGCAAAGCTTCCCAAGGGGGTAGCGGAGGCGGCGGCGGCAACGGCGGCAGCTCCGGGATGAAGCGCAGTTGGAACCCGTTGGGACCGCTCGGCACTCAGCTGATCAATCCGGCGACGGGCAAGAAGCGCGTCCAGTGCAACGTTTGTCTCAAGACGTTCTGCGATAAAGGAGCTCTCAAGATCCACTTCTCGGCCGTCCACTTGCGCGAAATGCACAAGTGCACCGTCGACGGATGCAATATGATGTTCAGTTCCAGGAGATCCCGTAACCGGCACAGCGCCAATCCCAACCCGAAATTGCACAGTCCGCACCTGCGCCGCAAAATTTCACCGCACGACGGACGGACGTCGCAACCTCATCCGGCTCTAGGATCGCTCATTTCCCACGTCCAGCACCACGGGCCGGCCGGATTCCCCGGATTGCACCTACCGCCGCTCCCGCCCGGTATCCATCCGTCTGGACTGCTCCAGGACGGGTTCGGTAAGGAAGGAGACAGGCCGGGAGGTGTCGGTGGAGGCAGAAGAGAGCATTCCGTCTCATCGATGTCGTCCGGCGGCGGAGGCGACAACGCGTCCGGCGGTGTAGGCCAGGACGATATCAAAGGTCGTAATTATTACGCGGCTTCTTCGGACGACCTGGACGACGACCTGGACGATCTGAGCAGTCTAGATGATGGTGAAGACGGCCAGAGGAGAATGGTGCACCAATCGGGCGGCGAGTCCGCTCACCACGGCGGCGGACTCAACCAGCACCACGGCGGCATCAACGCGTCGCCCAAACAGCAGACGACGAGCGCCCGGAAGCGCAAGAGCCAGAACCCGACCCGGCTGCTCCAGCAGCAGCAACAGGCCGATAATTACCTGTCGGACGATCATTCGGACCTGTCCGACCAGTCGGGCGGTGGATCATCTTCCGGCCGGATGAAAACGAGCCGGAAACGAGTGAAAACGGAAGATGGGGACAACGTCTTTGACGACGACGCCGACGGAGCCGATTCGGATGCCCAGGTCGATTGCCCAGCCGAGTCATCAAAAAACGGGTTGCCCAGTGCTGAGACAACATCCGCAACGCCCCAGCAGCACCCGGCCAGGGCCCGTCAACATTCATCTGGGGCGGCTGAGCGTTTGGCTGAGGCCAATTCCCCGTCGGCGCCTCCGACACCGTCCAGCGGCCTCGACACTCCAGCCGGACTGGCCGGTATCGATCCGGACACCATCCGACCTTACCCGCTGGATGTTGACGATGAAGACGACGAGGACCTCGTCGACAGCCTCACCGGATCTCCGCGCTCCGACTGCGATTCCTCCGTCCCGCTGGACAAGGAGAATCCGCGGAGGTGTTCGGCTTGCGGCAAGGTCTTCCAGAACCATTTCGGCGTCAAGACGCACTACCAGAACGTCCACCTGAAGCTGATGCACCGTTGCACGGTCGATGGATGCACGGCGGCTTTCCCGTCCAAGCGCAGCCGCGACCGGCACGCGCAGAACCTCAATCTCCACCGGAAGCTTTTGTCCACCGAAACGTCGGTCGGCGGATGCTCTCCGGCCGCTTCTCCGGCCGCTTCGCCGACTTCGGCTCTCACGCCGACGACACCGACGACACCGACGGCTGTTAGCGCTAAATTGGCGTCGGCGGCGGCTGCGGCGGCGGAAGGCGCCGGAGCGGATTTCTCGCACCAGTTCTCGTCGCTGCGCGACGAATTCCTCAGCCGCATTTATGCCAACGCCGAAGCGCACGGCATGATGCACGGACTGGCGCCTTTTCTGCCGGCCCATCACCACCTGAGCCACCACCATCATCACCACCATCAGAACAGTTTCATCTCGGGCCTGCACCAGTCGGCCGCCGCCGCCGCTTTCCTATCGGCCGCAGCGGCTGCCAGCGCCGCGGCCAGCGCCAATTCCGGCGCCAACGGCGTCGGCAACCATCACAATAACAATCAAGTCAACGGCATTAAAGGCTCGTCGGCAGCTTCGCCACCTCCGCCGACGTCCACCTCGCCGTCGCCTCCATCCGCCATGGCTTTGCGCACTTCCGTTTGAAAAAAAGCGCGCGCTCGATTTGAATGAAGAGAGATGAAATTACAAAAAAAAACTCTTGGAAGTATTTTCACCCGTTTTATTTGGAATTAATTATTTGCCCAGTTTTATTCATCGTGTCGTGTCGTCGCTGTACATAATTATGATAACCAGATCGTGTAACTTTCTCTTTCAACTTCCTTTTGAAAATTGCGTAAATTCCCAATGATCGATTCCAGTTTATAAAGTTAGACGAAAAACAGACGAAACAAAAAAAACTTTGAGAAAAAGTCGCGCGAGGCAAGCCATCTATTTGATTCTCTTTCGATTCGATTTTTGATTGAAAAAAAACGCGTGAAATCCTCTCAGCCGATTCCGATCGAGAGGATCTCTTTTTTTTTCTTTTGTCTTTTTTTTCCAACTATTTTTCATTCAGAATTTCGTATTCGGTTTTGATTTTTTCAAATTACTTCATTTTGGATATTCGCCGTAGCTCTCCATAACTGTTTTTACTTCTTGTACAGCCAAAAAAAAACACACGCAAACAACAAAAAAATGGAAATTTAGATTCAAAAAAAGCTACAAAAAAAAGTTATGATCAAGAAAAGTTTTGATTGTGTCCTCCCCCAAATGTCGTCTTTGTTGAATTCTCTGTCTATTATTGGATGAAGGGGGAAGAAAACCAATCCGGGATCTGAGCCATCCGCGTTCGTATACAATGTTGAAACTATTTTTTTTTCCCATTTTTTAATATCTCCTTATAAATTTGTAGCTCTTTTGGGTCTGATGTTCCCCTTTATTCCCTCGCCCACAACCCGCCACCTCTCCCGTTATGTCTTCTCATAATTACGATGTCACACGATGAAGCTAAAGAAGTAGAAGAAACGCCGTTAATTTGATAATAATTAAGGATGACGCCGGTGCGAGGCTCCAAAAAAGAAAAAGCGAAGAAAAAAGAAAACAAAAAAAAAATCATATTTTACCATTTTATTCCGTGTCCACACCGCCCCATGTCCAACTCTCACACACATTGCGGAGGCCAAGGAAGAAGTAAACAAGAAGTTAAAAAAATAAATAAAATAAAATGTTTTTCTTTTTTTTTTCGAAAAGACCATCGTCATCGTCCAAATGTTTTTCTTTATTGATTTGTATGAATGATGATTTTAGCCCATTTACTTATATTCTCTAGTTTTTATTGATTTGACATTATTTTGATTTTCTTTTGAATTTTTTTCCCTCCTCTTTTCCCGCCAAAATGTCTCCTCTTTTCCACACGCACGCACATTTTCATGGAAATGTTTTTTTTTTCGTTGGTCTTTCTGCATCTTTTTCGATGGCGAAACGAGTGTAGGCCTATAAAGTAAAAAAAAAGGCAGCGCTAAGCTCCTCCTCCCTCCTACTCTCATGTGTGCGTGCCTGTATGTGTATACATGGTCCGTGTGTGTCGATGTCCGTTGTTTAGCAATACAACAGAAAAGATGTTCACCCCCAAGAAATCGTCTTTTTACTTTTTCTTTTTCCATTCCGCCGTTTACTATATAATATATAAGAAGAAAAAAAAAAGGGAACCATCAAGCCGACGAAAAAGGAAGTCGACGTTTTTCAACGGGAAGTTGCATCAATGACCGGTCGAGAAAGGAAAAATAAGAAAAAAGAAGTTAGTAGTAGCAGGGGTCTCTAGCCAAAAACGGTCCGCTCCGGAAGTCGGGGAGAAAGGGCGCCCGCCGGAATCAACAGAGCAAGCTAGGCAGAAGCCTAGCTATAGTATAGAGATGTATACTATAGCGAGCGAGAGAGAGGGGTGACCGGTTATACGCCTTGTCACGCTGTCATTAAACCCATTCACGGCTAATGAGCACTCTCGCTTCCATGTCGACATGTATAGACACAACACATCTCTTTTTGCTTCAGCCATCTCTCTCTCTCTCCCCCTCTTATAACTAAGCTAGCGACTGCTGCCAGCCGAGAGTTTTTATAGTTATGGCTTTCGAGTGCGGACAATAAAGCGTGTTTGTCTTTCGACCTCTTTTTTCTCAATCCGTCGTCGGGTCCCTGATTTAGGCTAGAGAGTCTTCGATGTCGCCTAGTGGTAGCCTATCTTAAACGGCCGACAACTAACGACTCGATGATCATTGACGACATCTTTTAGCCTCGGTGATAGGAGAGCCGGTCTACTTCTATATATATTTATAGATGCTGAGTTGCGTATTTGTGAAAAAGGAGGGAAAAAGGGACGGACGAGCAGCAGGAAACGATCTCATCTCTCGTTAACTGTCAAAGTGTCGAGAAACCTTCTGGCTAGGAGAGTAGAGAGAGAGAGCTCTGCGCCGGGGGTTTCATCCGGAAGCAACGGCCGCTTGACTCTCTTTCTCTCTGTGCACACAGAGTCCCTCTCTTCGCCAGGGCTACTTTACTCTGCTTGCGTCAAAAGTTAATGATCCGCACAGCACAACACTTGAAGAGAGGGGGGGGGGGGGAGTCGGTCGCGATAAAAGCCTTACATAAATACATGTAGCCTATACTACGACTACGGTCTACTTTCTTCATCTCGTTTGATTCTATTATTATTTCTATTTTCGTTAGAGAGAGAGAGAGAAAGAGAGAAAACCTTTTGTGTATAATAATAATCCTGGCGATGCGCTTGATTATCATTGTGTTGTAGGTATAACACCTCGGCTGGGTGTCGGCGCCATATGCAACGCACACCCTTATAACTTATTCCTTTTCTCTCCCCTTGGACTACAATTTTTGTTGGGTTAAATTCTCACACCCCCTTTTGTGTCTGTGTGTATACAGTGTCACTATATAGACCGGCACCCAACAAAAACAACAATGGGACGCGTCAATTGAGCGTGTCTAACGCTGTTTTTCAACTCGTTATTGTTTTGTTTTCTGAAAAAAAAATCAACACAACCGACTATACTTCCTCGCGCTTCACGGACAGGCGAACTGCGCGCGGGTTCTTGCGCTGTGTGATTACCAAGAGCTACATACAGCGTTTGAAAAACCCGGAAGTTGTACTTATAGACGGGCAATTTTCCGTTGTTGTTTTTTTTGTTTTTTTTTCAACGCCCCGCGGATAACTTTTCGACGTTTGTTTTTTTGTTTTGTTTCTCTTTTCGGCGGACGAATTGTCTTTGTGTGCGTCAATACGGCAACATTTTCTCATCAATCACAGATACAACGGCAAAAGCATGCGACCGACTGAATTGATAATTATATCGTCACAGCCCCGGCTGTTATTATTATTCTGTTTCAAGTACGGAGCGATAGCGAAAGTTTCGCGGGAATTCAAAAGTCACCAAAAAACCGAATAAATAACAATTGCCGTCTTCCTCCCCTTATTTTCCCTATAGCTATATCGACTGGTCTAAGTTATTCGAAAGGTAATAAGAAATGCAGATTGATCCCCACCAGTCGTCGCGTTTGGAAAAAAAAAAAATATTTATTTTATTTAGATAAAACTGAAAAAAAAAGCTCCGGGCCAATCCGGCATCGTGTTGCTGTTTATTACGTGCTCACACACACAACACACACGCGACAGTTGGCCGGGCCCATCACCAGGGGGACTCTTTCTCTCATCTCCTATTCTTTAGAATTTTTTTTCCTTCTTCTTCTTCTTCTTTAACCTCTTCGCAGCAGCAGAAGCGCGCACACACATAACACGGGGAGTGAAGGTCGCAGGTATGGAAGGTGGGAGGGCGGTGCTTTACAGAGACAGAGAGGTTATAGAGGCACAAGGTTGTGGATGAGGGGGAGATACTAGCTCAGAGGAGTTGAGAGAGGAGAAGAAAAAGGACAAAAGGTATAAGCCACAAATTAGCATATGATTTATCACCTGCCAGACAGAAAGAAAAGAGACTCGCCGAGTTGAGAGCACGGTGTCCAGGAGAAGAAGAAAAAAGAAGAGCCGAAGAAATATATACTACTACTATACGGTGTGCATAGTAGTGGGCTATACACTACTCTGCTACGGTTTTCATATTATTCTTATTTTGCACCCCCCATCTAGTTTTCCTCTCTTTCTCCTTTTCTTTTATCTTCTTTATTCTCTCTTAAAAGCGCAGATGCCTGGAACAAAAACAAAAAAGAGTTTTTTTTTCTTTTCTTTACTTTTTTTTAACAGCTATTGTTGCGAGGGAACGCACCGTCTAAGGCTTAATGAGCCCTGATTGATATTTGATGATATAAATTTTTTATATATCGCTCACGATTTGAATCTAGCGCCAGTTTTGGGATGATCCGCTTGTTTTGTTTTTTTATTGATCCTTCACGAATCTGATCAATCTCGTCTTTTTTTATATTATTATATTCTCTCGTTGGAGCTATCAATTATCAATGCACCGTTTTCGAAACGGGCCGTTCCAGTTCCATTTCCGATCGCCGATTATCTCTTTTCTCCTTCATAGAGAGAGAGGCCACACGGTTTTCTTTTTCTTTCGAAATGTTGGAAATCTCTCGTAAATCATGTAAGCATCTTTGCTATCGGCCATTTTGGTATTACGGAGCGTTTCGGCTTTCACGGTCTCGAGTGACGCGAGAGTCGATCCACATTCCTTGTCAAAAGGCCGTTTTCGTGCTTTCTATATAGACTAGCGAGAGCCGTCAGCGACGGCGCGGCAGCGTCGCCCAAAAAAAAAAAAAGATTTTTTCCATTGAAATCGCTTCTACATATTACGGCGAGAGTAGCAAAGGCCTCGGCCGGTTTGCTCCCTTTTACTTGATATCACATTAAGTGAAGTGGATGATGGGTTTTGATTGCGTTATTGTGAGCCGCCGCACCGCGCCGCGTTTTGTGATCATCGCGCATTATCCGTGCCCGTTAAAACGTGATGTTGTTATTCGCCCGCAATCAAAATGCGGTCGTGAAATCCTATACCGCAAAAGTTTAGTTTCCCTGTACTACGTCGACGGCGACGACACTGCGCCGTGAAATGCGATCTTCTCTCTCTTTTCCTAGTTCAAATAAATTTGGCCTTTTTTTATTATTAGACAGAAAAGAAAAAAGAGGAAAATTTTCGAGTATTTCTGTGGAAAATGTCAAGTGCTGTATTTTTTAGTCGCCCGTCGTCTTCTTCTCGTCCACGATGTGATATGGTCAGAGAAGGAGCCCATTTCATGAGTTATGGTTGCAAGCGCAACTCTTTGCCCTCTAGCGGATTCCGGTTACACAGACACACCACGCACGCACACACACAAGTGTATAAATATAACACACAGAGAACACACAGGCACTCGAGAAAAGAGAGAAGTCCGGCTGGTGCCGCGTGACGTGCTCCAGACCGGAGACGAAATCCCGCAGCGACACAAAAACCGCGCCGCATATTTTTTTTATTTTTTTTTATTTTTGTAACTTTTTCTTCTCTTTTCATAAATATATAAAAATTGAAAGAGAGAAAATATAGAGACAAGATGGGTAACTCGGCTTTTGTAACCTTTAAGCGAAAACTCGAAAAGGGATGTATTATGAATACATAAAATACGCCCATTACATCACACAGCGACGCTTCGTGAAGTCGTTGTCATTGCGGTGATGTCGTTCGTTTCGTTTCCTTTTTTTTTCTTCTTCTTCTCCCCCCCGTTTTCATATAATAATGGAAAGAAACACTAAGCGAGTTAAGTAGGTTACGCATGCACGGGACGACTGTGTTAAGGGTAGAATGGGAGGGAGGTCGTAAGGTCACCGCACCAGCGTTATGTGTCACTGCCACAGCAAATGAGCTCTTCACTCTCAGAGTCTCGCCTATATAGTCTAGTGTATATATGTATTCTCTATGCATGTATATATAGAGGGACTTGTACGGACCTACACGACAGCGGGCGACGTGACCTTTAATACTTTTTCACTTCACACAACATAGCTATTTAAATTTTCCCTCCATAGTTTCAAGATCCAATTTCTCTGGTACATTTCTTAGACTCTTTTCTTCTTCTTTTTCGATTTCACTTTAAAAGCGGTGCAGCAGCAGCAACAGCAGCCGTCGTATAGGCTAGAATAAAAGGAAAGCAATCATTGCCTGGTCTTCTTCTTCTTTTTCTTCTTCTTTTTCCTTTAAGAAGCCATCAGATGCGACAAGACGGAGAGAGTTGGGAGTCCGGAGCCGGCGACCAATAGCCGAGTCGCACCGTTCCTATTGGGGAGGAGATTCATCGGTATTTCTTCTTCTTTCTTCCTTTTATATATATCTCTCTCCTTCGCCTTCTTTCTCTCTTCTCTCCCTTTTTCTTCCTTCCTCTCTTTTATATATTTTACGATTCCTTTTTTCTTATGTGTATGTTGGGACCGAGTTGGGAGGAGGCGGCCATTTTGGGACAGCACAGATCCCATCTCGCGATTGTATATATCAGTCACGTTTCTTTTTTCTCCATCTTCTTCTGCTCCTAGCAGTAGTGGCAGTACGTATAGTGGTGGAGAAAAAGAAGAAGAAGAAGAAAAAAAAGAGGAAGAACGACCCGAACGACCGACGGGAATGGAAAAAGGGGGTGGGTTTTCCTTCTTCTATGTGAGCCTGCTCTCCGTTTCTCATTCGCCAGCGACGCCAGAACCGATAACATCTACTATATAACCTTATATACAATCTCCCTCCCATCCCTATGCCTCCTCGCCCTCCTATTCCAATCTCCTTTTTTTTTTAGAAAAAAAAAGAAGTAGAAATTTCATTTTGTTAAAATAAAAATACTTGGCCTACTACACGAAGAATTTCCCTTCGGTCAGTCGAGCTGCATGCATTATTATATACACAGTGTAGTAAGATGGAAGAAAGAATGGAGAAAGCCATTTATCGAGGGACACTTTGGGGATGAATTGTTGGAATCAAGAAGCGCGGATGGAAATAATGAAACGTTATAGAGGAGGGAGGCCGTCTGGCAACATATCACCTTCGCAAAGGAAGCTGGAAGGCATCGGTCAAAAGTCCATCAACCTCGAGACTCTCTCTCTCATCTTCTAGCTTCTTCTGATGTCGGAACCTTTCGGTGCCTGATGCTTCGTTCCTCGTCGTCGTGTGCCTCCAGGATGGAATTATCGGAAGAAAACGTGATGGGTTTCTAGCAATCGAGTCGGCGCTTATTAGCCTGCAGCAGCGGCGGCGGCAGCAGCAGCGATAGCACCAACTTCTTTTGTGTGGGAATAACGAGAGGAAGAGTGAATGGACGACGGAATCAAATCAGCATTAACCTTGTAAATATATACACATATAGGCTATCTGGCTATATACACGTTTGAAAACTATTTCGTTCAACTAGCTAACAACAGTCGAGACGAATCAGCGATATTGCTGTTAAGGTAGCCTACCTATTAATGCTCTCGTCTCATTCTGTTTTCTTCTATTAGGCTGCGTTCGATAAAGGATGGGTCAGGCCCATCAGACAATGACCACAGCGGCGCCTTGGTTTATATAAGCTACCAGTTGTTTCCACCCGAAATTGGAAAATGCAAATAAAAAGATTGGGTTCGTCGAATGGTAAAAGAAACAAAAAGGAGAAACCGGTCAATGCCGAAAAACCTACTGGCATTCGAAGAAAAAAGTCTTTAGAAAAACAATCAGAAAGACATTACCCTGCTAAAGGTACGAGTTGAGGTCTGCCGAGAGAAGTAAAAAAATGGTGAAAATCTAATTAGTGACGAGAGTGTATAATTGAAAGCGCATTAAGCCGAGTTGAGCTGGGTTTCAATGGATGGCTATTGACCTATCTAGGTGAACTAGCGCACCACCACCATCACCATCATGCTCTGGAAAATAAGGAGATGAAAATCAATTCAGAATCTAATTTTCATGCGTGTTTTTATTTAAAAGGACGTTTCCAGCTCGGAGGCATCGAGATGAGCTCTCTCGTCGGCTCTCATTTATTTATTTATTTTAATTTCTTTTTTTTTTCTCTCTCTTTCTCGGTTGGTCGGTGACTTTTGGTCTTCTCTCTCAGTCCCCCTCGTGTATGTATTTTTTCTATCCCTGGCGCACAAAACTTCTTAGACTGTACACTTTTTTTCTTCTTCTTTCTCCGTCTCTGATGGGGCTGGTCTGGTCCGATGGCAAACGCGTCCGCGATGATGGATGATGAATCTCTCAGTCTTTTTTTTCTTTTTTCTTTTTTTTATGTCTTCCTTCTTCTAGCTCGTCTTCGACCTCCTGCTCCTCCTCCTCCAGGATGATAACGATATTTTATACATGCAGCAGCTAAAGCAGGAGCAGCAGAAGAAGGAAAAACTGTGTGTGTTGCTGCTGCCGCTATATCACCCCACCCCACCGTATTTTCTGTATGTGATGCGGACATAACAAAAACAACGGCAGCAGCACACGGCCAATCATCGGTCTGGAAATATGTTGGATCTATCCATCGCTCCGGGGACAAAAATGCCAACCAGAAAAGGACCCCGATGGGATGTGGTACATCATAAGGATGCACATTATAAGGGTCTGCTGATGCTCCTCTATATGCTGGCAAGAGAGCCTCATCGATATGTCTGTTCACACAATCACGCACTCGTGAATTTATAATTTGGACGGAATGACAATAGTACACTATACACAGTCGAGTCAGACGGGCACAAAAAAAAACGATTCAAATTGTTGTTCCCGGGTCTTTCGTCCTTTTTTTCCTTTTTGAAATTCTGTATTTTGATTTTACAGGAGCCGCGTGATGGATGAGGGAAATTTATTCATCAGAAAAACGACGGAGCCTGATGATGATGATGATGATGACAGTTTCTTTTTTCCATCCTCGTTTCTCTTTTGTTTCTTTTCATTTCTTTCTTCTTTTTTTTTTGTCTTTACAAGGAGAGGGGAGGGAGGGGGGCGAACATTTTGGCTCAGAGACAAACATCGCAGCTGGGTGGCGCAAAAATTATTATAAGAACTTGTTTTTCGGGGCCAATCTGCTGACGGGTTGCGGAGGCCGGCGGGAACCGGCGCGCGGGAATGAAAACCGCCGTGACGTCATCAAACGTCCGACTCGCTTCGGCGTCAACTAATTCAATTCGTCCAGCATTATTATTTCAATCTCATCTACATAAAAGAATCATCGGAACTGACCAGCATCAAAACTGACCCCGAAGGAGGAAGAAAGAAAAAAAAACAATCGGACAATGTAACGATCATCAATCGAGCGAGATAAGCAGCGCGGCAGGTGGCGCAGGCCCCGAAAGAGCCCTTGTTGTCAATACGCGCGCTATAGATTCGTTTCCCCCCCCTTATATATTTTAACTACTACATCGAACGCAATAATAATAATGGGAGAATCCCGTTTTCCCTTTTCTGTTTGATCATTCAATGATGAATAGCCACGAGAAATAAGAGAACCCCATCGAGTCGCAGGGGTCGCGGGGATTAAAAAGAGAAAAAAAAATAGCCTACTCCCTTATCCAACAGTGTATATAAAACCGTATAGTCCGCTCTGTATAACACCCCGCGGTGAACTGGTAATGAATCCCTATAAATCGTTCGATACATAATGTAACCGCGTTGGTCTGCATATACGCATCAGTCTATTTATAGTACCACCATTTAAAAACTCACAAAGTTTTTTTGGAGAGCATTTTTGTGGGTCGACTTGGTGCTCCACCCTATACTTGGTGCGCGTTATTAATCGCCGAAAATTAAACACGCGCTAGAGTAAGAAAACAAATTTCAATCTGTATACATACGTATACTATATATAATGTGTAAGACGCTCGCAGCGGTTGAATGAACGTAGAGCACGCGCTTTTATTCCCGCTTTTGCCTTGGTTGTTTAATCCAAGCTCGCAGAGTGTTAATGAACGATTGACGGCGTGCGGCGTTTGCCGGCTTATTCATCTAATGATAACCGCCGCGCGAGTTTTCTCCATGCAGTATCAACAGAGCAGACACAGCGCCAGCTAAGCTGTCAGCGTCTGGTGCCCCGGCAACACAGTGTGCCCCTCCTGGTTATAATCATATTAATATAGATAAATTAAGAGGGAAAAGAGAGGAGACGGATAGGGCAGCAGAGTCTAAGGAGAAAAGAAATACCTAAAAAGAGCTCTCGCTTAAGTCGCTAGCCATCAGTGTACAAACCAAAAGTGCCGAGGAGAAATGAGTTTGACCTCGCGAGATGGGTCGTTACAAATTAAGTGCCGAGGTAAATTGCCAAGTCCCCCTTTTTCTTCTTTTTCTCTCTGTGAATGTGTGTGTGTGTCCATCTCCAGACGCGTTGTATATACATATATAGATAGATAGATATACACCTTTTTTCTTCTTCTTCCTTCAGGAGGTTTTTCTAGTTTTAAACTTCTTTTTTTTTCGAGTTTACCTATTACCTTTTTCTCCTTTGGAAAAAAGAAGTTTTGCGCGCCCTGGATATATAGTTTTGTGGAGCGCGAGCGCGCGGTCGTCGCGCGGACGAGCCGTGTTAATTAATCGCCAGGTCCGCTCCTTAACAAAAGGTGGTTGAAGAGGGGGGTTTTCTTCGTCTTTAAAAGTCGTCTCCTCTTCTTTGTCGGCGAGTTCCACGGAGAAAAAACACAGGCCCCCCTCCCAATTCCTCCTTCTTCTTCCATATTGGCCGCGCTATAAGGACGGGCGGAGAGGTATATATATATATATATATTTTCTTCCTTTTCTTTGTGTCTTCGGAGATACTTGTGCACCGCCCACCACCTCGACGAGACAAAAAAGAAAGAGAAAAGAAAAGACCTGGTTATTTTACTTTCTTGTGTTTTTGTTCCACCGAATTTCCTAAAAGGGCTGGTGAGAAAAAAAAAGAGAGTCGTCTTCGTTTTTCTATCTTAAATTATCGCGCCCGTATCGATTCCAATAGCCGTCATTAAAAAGGGCCCATTTGCCCTTAATCAGTAAGGTCGATGATTATGTAGTGGGGGAAAATGGAAGGAGAAGAAGGCAAAAGCGAACCCATTCCATTTCGGACCGCGCGCTAAACAGATGGCTAAAATGTGCCATTTAATAATAGATATTGTTAAAGAGAGTGTTATCAGTCGTTGTTTTGCCCAACTTGATTGGATTTCTTTCGTTAAAAGACCTGCGATTCGTCACGCGGGCACACACAGAGGACATTGTAGTCTACAGCGCGCATACAATTTTGGAAAACTCGGAGCCAGCCCGCGCCATCTGTCGGTGGCATTGAGGACAAAGATGTAATTAAAAAGTGTCGGCCGTTGCCCTGGTGATACCTGTTACCAAAATACCAAACAATAGTTGACACTGTTAGATCGAGTTCCATTTATCTACCTTCGTCATCTTAAACTGATATGTAAAACAGGGTTTGTGTCGAGGGGTGTTTTTCTTGTTTGAAATAAATAATGAGGTGCAGTGCGGTTTGGGTGGACAAGGTCCATACGCGCGACAATTCAGAACAACAGTAAGCAACTTGATTCTTTTGAACTGACATTGTATTCATAAATTCATATCCATGTCATTCGATTCTTTATTTGAACAGGATATACGACCTGTGTTTTAGCGCCGACGGCACTCTATTAATTGCTGCTGCTGGGAATAAAGTGTTGGTGTATGAGGCCCTGTCAGGTTCCTTGCTCCATTCCCTAAAAGGTGGTATCGCCTAAATAAAATCTTTTTATTGAAAATATTGATCAATGTCATTTCTCGTTAGGTCACAAGGATACAGTCTACTGTGTAGCATTTGCCAAAGATGGAAAGCGGTTTGCTTCAGGGGGTGCCGACAAGAATGTCATCATTTGGACTAGTAGCATGGAAGCTATCCTCAAATACTCGTAAGTGTTTTATCATAGCTTATCACATTGCAATCTCCATCTATTTTCCCTTTCACGCAGACACAATGATGCAATTCAGTGTGTTTCCTACAACCCAGTCAGCCCTATTCTTGCCAGCTGCTCATCCAATGATTTTGGGTTGTGGAGTCCTGAACAAAAGAATGTACAAAAGTACAGAGTGAGCTCACGCATCTGCTCTTGCTCTTGGAATGATGATGGAACCTTACTGGCACTAGGACTTGCCAATGGAATTGTGACAATTCGAAACAGGGTATCTGCTCTATTCTGTCTCAATGTTTTGATTGCATTTCTTTATTTTCCCTTTTACTTGATAGGCTGGAGATGAGAAGGCTAAGATTGAAAGACCAGGTGGTAACCAATCGCCTGTGTGGGCCTTATGCTGGAACGTTAACAGGTAACAATTGCATGTTATTATAAAAGTTATGCAGCTTGTCAAATTTCTCGATATTGCAGAACGGATCAAGCGGAAATGCTATGCGTAACGGACTGGGGTAACAGAACGTTGTCATTCCACCTCCCCAACGGAAAACAGGTATGCCATTTAATTTCAAACAAAGGGCGCTTTTCAGACGTGAAACGTTATACAATCCACTTTGTCGACCAGATTCGTTCGGAAAAGCCTTTAGGCTTCAACGCTTGCCGAATTGTTCCTTACCGTCACGCCGGCGGTGATTACCTACTTGTTTGCGGTTCCAACCGACAGTGTCAGCTTTTCAGCAGTGAAGGGTACGCTCTAGGCCCTATAGCCGAATGCAACAAGTGGGTTTGGGCCACCGCCACAAAACTCAACAGTACAGTTGTGGTATGATGCACTTCAGTTCCAAACCCTTATGTGATCAACTAACGAATAATGACTTTCAGGCCGTCGGCAGTGAAGATGGAACAGTCGGTTGCCACCAGCTGATTTTTAGCACTGTTCACGGTCTCTATAAAGAACGATATGCTTTCAGGTAACTGTCGCTAAGCAAGACTGAATGCACAGAAAACTTAGCAGCTTGTCCTCTTTTGCGAAAATAGGGAACACCTGACGGATGTGGTAGTTCACCACTTACTGACAGAAGAAAAAGTGCGCATCTGTTGTCGCGACCTTATCAAGAAAATCGCCATCTACAAAAACCGCCTTGCGGTATGTCACGTCTTATCGCGATGCAGATATATCGTGAATTAATAACATATTTCTCGGAATTTCTATAGGTCCAGCTGCAGGAGAAACTCATGATCTACGAACAGCAAGAAGGGGAACATTTGCACTACGTCATCAAGGAGAAAATCAACCAGAATTTCGAATGCAGTCTCATGGTCATCTGTACGAATCACATCATTCTCTGCCATGTATAATCTCGTCATCTTTTATTAGCGAGATTTTATTTTCTCAAACTTGCTTCATCCAAATTTTTACAGGAGAAAAAGCTTCAGTCGGTAAATTTTCAGGGTGTCAAAGAGCGCGAATGGACTCTCGAATCACCAGTCCGCTATATCAAAATTGTCGGTGGGCCGGCCAACAAAGAGGGTCTCCTACTGGGTTTGAAAAACGGCCAGGTGTCTAAAATCTTTTTGGATAACCCTTTCCCCGTGGAGTTACTCAAGATCAGCGTTCCGATTCGTTGTTTGGATTTGAGCACTTCCCGTCAAAAGGTTGCAATTGTCGATGATAACAATACTTGCTCAGTCTATCAGCTGAGTAACGGAGAACTGGTCAGCCAGGTGAATTCATCAACTTTTTGATTTGGGTTTTAGAAAATGTGTAATTGAATCCTCTCGTTTATAGGAGCCGCATGCAAATAGCGTCGCATGGAATATCCACTGCGAAGATATGCTCTGCTTCTCTGGCCAGAATTGGCTCAACATCAAAGCATCGAACTTTCCGTGTCATCAACAAAAGTTTCAGGGCTACGTGGTGGGATTCTACGGTGCCAAGATCTTTTGCCTTCAGGGTTACAGTATGACCACTCTTCAAGTGCCTTTATCGGCACCCATGTACCAGTACCTGGACCGTAAACTTTACCGCGAAGCTTACGAAGTAGCCTGTATGGGTGTGACAGAGGCCGATTGGTCACAGCTGGCACACGAGTCGTTGAACGCGTTGGAACTAGAAATCGCCACGCAAGCTTTTCAACGCATCCAAGATTATAAATATCTGGAATTGATGGAATCCATCGCCAACCAAAAAAGACTTGGCGGTCCTCAAGCAAACCTAAATCACAACGTCTTTATCGGAGACATTCTTGCCTGGCAGGGCAAGTTTCACGAAGCTGCTCGACTGTATCGCAAGTGCAGTCGTAGCGACAAGGCTGTGGCACTCTTCACGGATTTGCGACTTTTCGATCAAGCTCAGGTTAGTTTCATTGCTTTGGTTATTTATAGAGGTTGGTTTAAAAATTGAATTTCACATTTCATTACAGGAATATCTCAGTGGGGACAGCACTGCTGAGAGGATGAATATCCTAAAAAAACGAGCCGATTGGGCGCAGGACATTCATGATCCGCGAGCTGCAGCCGAGATGTACCTGAATGCCGGTGAAATACTCAAAGCCATTGAGATTATCGCTGCTAACGGCTGGACATCAATGTAAGACACATAATTGTTTGTATATTTTTGGGGACAATCTTTATTAATAATAATTTAAACAGGCTTGTGGATGCGTCTCGTAAACTGGATGCGATTGATGAAGCGCCAACATTGCGGATTATTGCTGACCATCTTCGTCGTTTAGGTTCTGTCCAGCTGGCCTGTGACATACTACGACGTCTGGGTGACACGGCCGCTCTTGCCGCTGCTTTGGTTGAATTTGGCGCTTGGACTGAGGCTCTTGCCCTTGCTAAACAGCATCCTGATCTCAGCCGGAAAGTCTACTTGCCTTATGCTCGTTGGCTAGCCGAACAGGAGCAGTTTATTGAAGCTCAGCAAGGCAAGAACCTCGAAAATCTCTGAAAGAAACGATAGCCTACTTTACTCAATTAATTTTTCAATGAAATTTTTTTTTAGCTTATTACGAGGCGGGATGTTTGGAAGAAGCCGAACGAGTGCTCAACACTCTTGCGATGAACGCCGTGGCCTTAAACAAGTATGAAGACGCCTCGCATTTCTTTTGGCTCTTTGCCAAACACCGTCTTCAGTTGGCTGCCAAAGCGTGAGTGTTTTGTCACTTATTCCGTTTCGATTTTTGTTCTAGGGTTTATTCTTATTTTGATTCTCAGAGAATCTTCAAACGAGACAGCAACGCACATCGCCCAGTTCCATGCTTTGGAAAGAAAAAGTTCGGCTTACTATGCCTACCAAGCAATCCATCGATTCACTGTAAATTATCTCATTTCGAAATCGGCTGTTGGAAAACTAATTGTAATTTAAATTGTCATCCGCATAGAACGAACCATTTACTTCCAGCCTTCCGGAAGCATTGTTCAACATGGCACGTTATCTTCTTCACGAAACACTTCACGTAACTTTTTACATTTCAAAACAAATGGTCGAAGACTGCAGATACTAATTGAATTGATTTTCAATAGGGTCCTTTAACAGGCATCAGCCAGTTTGCTGTTGTTTATTCACTAATGAAACATGCAAAAACTTTGGGCGCTTACAAAACGGCAAAGCATGCCGTGACTCTGCTACAGAATCTCAAGACGCCGGCCCAGTTCCAAGAAAGCGTGGACCTGGCGGTGCTTAGTATCCGAGCTCAGCCCTACCAAGATGCCGAGGACCTTCTTCCTCTTTGTTACCGATGCTCCATGAGCAACCCGCTGTACAATCCTCGCGGCAATTGCTGCATACACTGTGGCGAAAATTTCATCTTTTCTTTCATCTCTTTTGGTTCGACGATTTGCGTTTGTTACTCGATTGGAGCCCTATGCTGACTTACTTGCCTTTTTTTTATAGAGATTCTCCCGCTAGTGGAATTTTACGTCGAGGAGGATATCTCAGCCGAAGAGGCTCTTCAGTTAATTAAAACTGAGCCACCAAAAGGGTCGAATGAACTAAAGAATGGAGGAGAAGACTATCAAGTCTATGAAAACGATAGCCAGCCGTTGGCCGATCCTTTTGCCTCTTATTTTTATTCTCAACAGGTATGGCTTACTAAATCTCAAGTTTTGTCCTCATAATGAAGTTTTTTTTTTTAATTTTCCAGTTGCGAGACAAGACGGCTAAGATTGTCCTTAAACGTGACGCCTTGCTCCGACTGAAACCCACCGAAGTGATTGTTTGTCGGTGGCCGCCTCCCTTGCCTAGCCGGTATTACCGCAATTTCTTGCCCGATGTAGCCTTGAAACATTGCAAACATTGCAACAAAATATTCCATGCTGATGACTATGAGCTGCACTACCTGCAAAAGAACCAATGTCCGTTTTGCCGATCGAGTCGTTCCAGCCCTACCTTTTGATCTCATTGGGATCCTACTCGCTGTTTCTTAGCCACGCTGACGTCCATATCGTTCCTGTTTCCGTCCTAATTCACCGAGCCTCTTGTTACGCTAAAAGTAATACAATATTACGTCAATTTTACGATGGTTTGCTCTGAATTTTTAGGGAACTTTTTATAAGACCAATTGTTCTTGATTTTTTTTTCATTTCCATTTCATTAACTACGCGTGTTCATTTACATTATTTACGTAGCCTATATGAACAAAACTCAACAAACTGTCATGGTCTACCGGGTAGAGCGACGATGTAACAAGATATAATTTTCCTGTTCGGACCACTTTTGAAAATAACGCTGTAAAGGAATTAACCGCTTTTTACATTTTGTTACGTTTCGTCGAATTTTACATTTCCCCCATTTTGTCGCACGGCTTTAAGATAAAGAAGTGCTCAGCTATCAGTATTTTTGAGACATCGACTTTACTTTTTTTACCTTTTTGAAGGAAGAATATAAACCATAATAAATAGAAAATCGCCTCTTCTTTAACCTGAGGAAATTAGAATATGTGACTGATGAACTACAAATGAAAACCCGTACCAAATTAGAGTATAGCTATTGATTCGTTTAAGTTGAATGAAGAGCATGTAATTTGTTGGGGTGTACGACGGCACCTTGAACGTCTTTTAAATTTTTAATTTCTCGTGACAGTTATTGAAATTAGCCTACTCGCCTTTCAATTCATGATTGACCGTGATTGACAACAGTTTCGAAATTTGTAAAAGTTTTTTCCTTTTCTCCCCAGTATATTTCTTGGTTAATAGAAGAAAAGAATTGCGCAATTAAGAACACATTACATTCATTAACAGTTAGTAGCCTATATCCATGCCATGCAATCATAATGCCATAATCCATCCAATTTACCATTATTAGCCATTATTTATTCCTTTTTCAACTACGTATGAGTTCTAGTAAGACTATTCCATTAACTAATCGTTCACTACTTTATTTGGTTAATTTGCATTTTATAGAGGAATGCTAGTCTAGAAGTTTCGAGGTAGTGAAAAGAAACGTCTCCTTCATTCTCTGTGGCCACTGGGTTTGCGCATCGGGTAACACGCCCTGTAAACTAAACGTCTCCTTCATTCTCTATGGCCCCGGGGTTCGCCGCATCGGGTGACATGCCCCGTAAAATTCTACACATGGTCCTTATCTTATTTCTGTTTCATTTTGGCTTGGTCGCTGGTTCTTTATGCTTCTCTCGACACTTCTGCTTGAGCTTTCGTCGGAAGTCAGTGTGTGTTGGTCGGCGCTGTTAGGTTCGCTGTTGTATTGTACAGTTGTTTGGAAGACGGATTTATGTATTTCTTAATAATTCTTAAAAACAAGAGTTATTAAGAATATATAAAAACCCCTCTTCCACATAATGAGTGCAAACATTTTTACGAAAATGGCTACACGTGGAAATTTCGAGGTGTGGCACCGAGATTTTGATCGACTGCCGCAACCGTACAGAGACACAGCGACAGTTACCGCTAGTGTTGGCAATATTTGCAATATCTGCGATACCCGATGTTCGATGTTTGATACCAATATAAGGGGATATATCGTTATCGTCAGTATCGTTTTCGGCTCCCCCCTCGCCTCAAGGGGGGCGAGGGAGCCGAGGGGGGGCCGAGTCACTAGTGGCGCCACCGCTGCGCGGCACCTTTGTCTTATATGATAACAATACATCGCAGATATCGATGATCATGAATATATCGATATTTAGCGATATATCTGAATTCTATTTGATTATTGCCAACACTAGTTACCGCCCATCTACCGCCGTCGCGCCTTACATAACACGTCACGGAAAAAAATCAGTGGTGATGAAAACAAAAGAATGCGCTGCTGCTGCCTATTCTTCTTTTCAATCACATTCTTGCGATCGGTTCATTTATGTTCTAATTTGTATATTATTTCCGAATATTCGGAAATTATATGAACATTGAAATAATCCCATGTGGAACCTATTGCTATTAATTTAGTTGACAATATTTTGTCGGAATAAATAACTAAAACATCAAGAATTAGATTGAAACTTTTTTATTGAATGATATTCGTGCAAATACACAGAATGAATTGAAGTGAAAGCGAGCAACTGAAGTGAATTCGTATTATTCCTTTGTGGAATAAATAATGGAATAATGGAACTATTCATTGATGAAATAATAGCGGGTGGCTGACAATGCATCTCAACCTTTTTGAGCGCCATTTCCAAAACCCGATCCCGTACTTCGTCCAAGTGCAAAACGAAGTCATGAAGATCGTTAACGGTTTCCACATTTGCTATTACAAAGATGGCTTCATAGCGATCGATTTTTTCCAGATCTATTTGTAGAGCAGTACTATAAATGTTTTCAACGGTCTCCAAATATATGCGCTTACTGTTCTTTTTATGTTTCAGCAGCTTTGTAAGTCCTTCTAAAGACTGAGGTATTCTGCAATTCTCAGAGCATATAGTTTCGACTTCTTCAAATATTTTTGAATTATATGCATCCAGATCGTCTTCGTACAGGCGCTTTGCCGCCCAATAATTGACCATTGTCTTTGACCGCCCTATTTTTAGGGGGAGGCCGTATCGTATTGACGTTAGTAGGGAGAGACCATAAGGAGGGCCGAAGTCGCCAACAGCGGTAATATTTTCGTACGTTGAAATTAGCCAGTCGTTAAGAGTATTGGGATTACCATCAAGATCGTCTTTGTATGGCTGTTGTGATCCTAACTTGAGTGCGCTGTGCGCCTCTTATATTGTCCGCTAGATGTAGTGGCATTTGGGTGAAGGTCCCCGGACTCTTATGTATAGCAATAGCTCAACAAATAGTGACTCTCAGTAGACATGGTTTTTTCAGAGCCATGTCAGGTGATATGTCTAATATGAAACTCACAAAGCTATTATTTAAGTAGATGTTGACTGTAGTAATGCTGGAACTATGATGCTGTGATGTTGATGCTGTTGACGCCGGTAGGGATGACCGTATATTGCATGATGTCCATTCCGCCTTACCAACATCCATGCGGCTCTTTGCAGGAAAGTTTGTTGTATTTGATATAGGCCTGCATGAAAGCGATGTGATAAGGTTTCCACGTGCCGATGGTAAGCAGCCATATTCTCGTCGAAATCGAGCGAATTAAATCGAACTTCGTCGACGTAGGGATCATATCCCATGTCGAAAGGCACTCGTGGTTGTTGAATATCAGGGAGGGCATCCCGGACAATGTCCGGCACTGCGTGAGGCGGATCAATGATGACTTCCGCATTGTCTTGAATGTTTTCCACTTGGTCTTCATTAGGTGGCACTTGGTCAGACATTGTAAACGAACGATGAGAAAAAAGAACCTAACGCAACCGTTGAAACTCGGCAAATGAAATGGGAAAAGTTCAAAGGAGAAAAAAAAATGAAGTTCCGCTGAGTAGACGAAGGGTTACAATGTAAGAGAAAAAAGAACGGCTAAAATAACATTGTAGGCTAGCAAGGCTACATACCAAACGGAGTCGAATATCTGAGACCGTTCTACACAGGGCAATAAAGTAATTGAAGAAAGGGGGAAAGAAAAATATGGAGAGAGAAAAAGACAGATAGACTAACATTTGTGTGGGCCAAATGAAAAGAAAGAGTATGTGAGGTGTTTTTTTTTAGTAAGAATAATTGTATAGAAAGTGAAAATGAGTATATATGGATAATAAAAGACAGTTTAAATCAATTCAATGTAAGAGTAAGGGGTATTGTGGAAATAAAGAAAAATTTGGGACTTATTTGTCTTTCTCGTTGCGCGGCGGACCGAAAATCGTAGTTTGTAGGCCTTCGGCAGCGACGAAAAAACGGTATTGAAGCTCTCTGCAATCATCTTGAAAACGATTGCGGATAGCTTCAAGCTAATTTGAAAAGCGGTCACATAATTCTTCGACGTTGTAAAGAGGTTGGTTGAAAGGCTCAATGTTTTCCGACGGGTTTTCGTTGCGTTCTCCGTCTGTTTGCTGTGGTTGTGGTTGTTCACTAGTGTTTTCAGGACGCTGTTGCGCTTCACTATTGTCAATGTTTGTAGTGTCAGTACGATTCAAGTCCATTTCTGTCGGTGAATTGGGATGAGGCGGCGGAATTGCCGGCACTAAAACTGGAATATTGTTAATGTTTTGTTGAACACTCGCTACAGGAAGCGGTGACACTGCGCGTGGTTGTTGAGAGGGTCGAACAGTTTGGTTTTCAGTTTCGTTAATTCTTAATAGGCGCACTACCGGTGAAGACACTTGACGGGTTGGACGACCGTCACGTCGTCGAATACGCGAGTAAGGTGTTGGTATTTTCGGCATCTTTAATTGTTGGCTGTCTATTGCGAACTGATGAGATGCTCGCGGAATAAGTCTCGATGAGGAGTAAAGTAATATGATGCGACGCAAAGAGTCGATCGCAAGAAGAAATATGAGTAGCATGTGGAAAAAGGGGGGGGGGATGAAAGATACATATAACACAGGCATTTTATATGACTACAATAATAAGAAAGGTCGGCAAAAAGGATAGGATAATAATAGAAGGTTAGAAAGATGGGAAAAATCTGTAGTTTTCGATACGTTATTCGGATTAAATTTGTTTCTTTTGTAGTTTATAGAAAATCGTCAAGCAAAAAATCAAAGTCACTGAAAGTTGGTGAAGGGTTACGACGTTCATTTTCGTCAGTGTTGGGTTGCAAATGTCGTTTATATACTTGTTGGTAGACGATTGAGTCTTCCATGGTTCCGAATTGTTTTAACATGGTGTATGGTGTGAAACCAAAAATATTGACTTCGTGGATGTTTGCACCATAATTAATTAGTAAAGTAGCGACGAAAGTATTTGCGTGAAGAGAACAATAATGTAATGCGGTATTTCCCCAAGAATCTTTTGCGTTCACGTTGACTGTTGAATTGTTTGGTCCTTTAGCGGCAAGTAAGGCAAGTGCTAGTCTATTATGACTACTCTCGATCGTTTGTTGTGGAGAATTTAAATGAAGAGATGAAACACGATTGATGTTTTCAAGAAGGCTGTATTTTAAGAGTAGAACTGCAAGTTAAGATACAAAGAGTGCGGTAATGCTTCGGTGCGATGGGTCGTCTAGCTGTGTAGCTCTCGTCCGATCTCGTGGCTGCTGACGGGGTCTTTTATATGACACCGTCCGTGTCGGGATGATAGGGCAGCCAATGAAGATCGGCAGATCACTGCTGTACCGATCGAAATCGGTAGGAGCGATCGTACCGGCGGTGGACCAATAGAAATCGGTATACTCGTGCGGTACCGCTGTCATGCGGTAACGCACTGTTGTACCGCGTTCCTTTGGTCACGTGACACAAAGAGGCGGGCTCTGGGTCGGTGCAACCGTACCCGTGTCGAGCTCCCTCTTGCGAGTGACGTCAGATGCAGTGACGTCACGCACATGTAAAATAAGACCTTTACAGACCTCCCTTTTTAAGAGAGGCCCTCCGGGCCGTCATACAGAAATTGCGCAAAATAAAGAATGGAAAAGAGAAGGAAATAAGGAAAGACGCGGAAAAGAATAAACATGATTTCTAAGAAATGTCTATATAGTGACATATACTACGAAGAATAAATGCATAATGAATAAATGATGCTAATGCCTATTGTGGCAGACTACGGTAAAAATATTTTGGGAATAGCCGGATCTTGCGGAGTGAAATAATCTTGAAATTGACCTTGGATGACTTTAGTAATTAGTCGTTGAAGAAGTCCCTTGGTGGAAGAACTCCTCTGCCTCTTCCTGCTGGGATTTTCTCGAACAAGTTTTCACGGATTGAAGCTGCTTGGTCGTGAAACAGTCTGTCGATGAGACGTTGATAATACGTTTGTAGATCACGTAAGTGATCATTTGTCAAATTCATGATTTCTGTGTAGCGTTGAACGAGCTCCTCCGTATTTGTAACGCCGGAGAAGTCAATGTTTTGAAGGTGTGGGTCGATCGGCAACCCCGGATGATTCACATTTAACGGAGCGGGCAATTGTCGGTCTGCCAGGTCTGGCGGGTCTGCGCGTAGCGGCGGCATGACCCGGTTTGGTAGCACTGGTTGCACTTGTCGAATAGGAGGTGCTTCCAAGTCCCATTCGTCGTCGTCGGGGACAAAATTTTCACGATGGCGATCCATTTTGTTCGACTTTTTCTTTCGATTAGTACACAAAGCACACACAAAGTGAACGAATGTTGAAAGTGGTTTGCTGTGGAGAGCAACTTTGTGTTGTTCGTATGCTTAACATGGGCAAAGGGTGTTGGTGTAAGAAGAGGAGAAATAGGCTAAAATAACATACTAGGCTAGAAGGTCGCATTGTTCGATGGTCTCAAATAACGAAGACCGTAGTAGCAGGGCAATAAAATAGTTGAAGAAAGGGGAAAAGAAAAATGTGGAGAGAGAAGAACAGAGAGAGAAAAAGACAGATAGGCTAACATATGTGTAGGCCAAATGAAAAGAAAGAGTATGTGAGGTGTTTCTTTTTTTTTTTTTTTTTTAAATTTTAGATTATAAAAATTGAGTTAATATGAATAGGTAAAATAGAAATCAATGCAATAAGTAAAAAGAGTATATGTTTCAATATGTTGAGGAGGATAAAAAATAATATTGTTCATGACTTATTGCTCTTGGTCGTTGCGCGGCGGTCCGAAAATGGCTGTTTGTAGGCCTTCGGCGGCGATGAAAAAATGATATTGAAGCTCTCTGCAATCTTCTTGAAAGCGATTGCGGATGGCTTCAAGTTCTCTTGAAAAACGATAGCACAAATCTTCGACGTTAGTAATCGGTTGTTGAAAAGGACTATTATTTGCCGTCGGGTTTTCATTATTTGGCTCGTCATTTTGTTGCTCTTGCCGTTGTTCTTGCGGTTCTTCTTGACGATGTGGCGCTTCACTATTCTCTGCAGTTGGAGTGTTTGCACGATTGTTTTCTACTGGAGAATTTGGAGGAGGCGGCGGAATTAATGGCACTAAAATTGGCATAAGAGAGTCAAAAATGCTTGGTCGATCGTTTGTTTCGGCAAGCGGTGTCACCGCGCGTGGCTGCTGGTTAGCTTGAACGATTGCGTTGTCACTTTCGTCGATTCTCACTAAACGAATAGTAGGTGAAGGCACTTGTTGTGTTACTCTCGGACGACCGGCACGTCGTCGTACACGTGAATAAGGTGTTGGGATTTTCGGCATCTTTTAGATTTGACTGACTATTGTGGACTGATGAGTTGCTCGCTTGATACATCTTGATGAAGAGTCATGTAATGTGACGGGAAGAGTCAATCGCAAGAGAAATACGAGTATGGGGGAGGATAGAGATACATATAGCAAAGATATTTATGACTACAATAACGAGAAGGGTCAGCAAAAATGAAAAAGATAAGAATAGCACTAAATAGAAAAAGGATAATTCAGCAGATTCTGATGCGTTTGTCGTATGGATTTCGTTCTTTTTGTAATTTATATGAAATCGTCCAATGAAAAATCAATTTGTGGAAATTCAGGTGAATATTCTTGTTGCACATTTTCAGTTGGAATATTTGCGTATTTTCGATAAACTTGGCGGTAAACAATGGAATCTTCTAGTTTCCCAAATTGAGTCAATATCGTATATGGCGCGAAGCCAAGAATATTCTGTTCGTGAATATTTGCGTTGTAATTTATCAATAGGGAAGCTATGAGATCATTGTCGTGGAGAGAACAGTAATGAAGTGCTGTGTTTCCACAAGCGTCTTTTGTGTTTACATTTACTGTTGAATTGTCTGGCCATTTGGCAGCGAGTAAAGCAATAGCTAGCCTATTATGACCTTTTTCAATGGCCAACATTAGCGGTGTTCGTTGTCGGTTATCAATTGGATCAAGATATTGGTTGTCGGCAATTAGAGTGTCCAATGCTAGTAATTGACCTTTTTTACAGGCAATATGCATCGGTGTTTCTCCTAGCCAATTTACTGGTTGATTTGCAGGGCTGACCTCGGGTGTGAGGAAATGTTTAAGTATATAGATGTTATTACTGCGGCAAGCGAAATGGATGAGAGTATTGCCGTCTATGTCGCGTACATCACAGTTTGCGCCAAAACGACAAAGAACGTCTATGGCACGTTCAGAGCTATGGCGAACTGCGATAGCAAGCGGCGTATTTCCATAATTGTCGCGTAACGAAACGGTGGTATGGGTGAGTAACAATTTAACTGCAGTAGGATTTCCGACGATACATGCGTAAAAAAGGGCAGTTTCACCATCACGATTGACAGTATCGATAATTTCTTCGTCCAATCGTTTGGTTAAACCTGACAATAAGTCTGATGCGTTTGCTTCAGTGGCTAAATGAATTGCTGTTTTACCGTCATCGTTGAGGATTGAGCAGTCTGCGTTGTTATGGCGAAGGAGGTTAATCACTTTATGTGACTGACCTAAAACGGCATGATGAAGTGCTGTTTGTCCATCGATGTCTTGTTTGTTGACGTTTGGTTTTTTCGTAAGGAATCTTTTTGCAATTTTGAAGGCACCAAATTGAGCTGCTACCATTAATGGTGTTTCACGTCGATTGTTAAGAATGTCAACTGGTATTGTATCAAGCGCATGTTGGATATCTCTGTCGTTGTTTTTTCTAGCTCGCATATGAAGTACTGAATCACCGTTGAGAGGTTCACAAGCACAGTCGGACGTTTCCATGTTGAAGTATGAAAGACACTGATCTATGATTTGATGAGAGGGTGAAGCTTAATATATGGTTTAAATTTAGATGAGGTTCGAAAGATAATATTTGTGGGCGGTCAGAGTAGTTCGAGGGTCAATATGAAGATTTGCTGTTTGATGATGATGTCATGTGATCTATGTCAGTTCAGCTGGCGCTCGCATTTCGTGATTCAACCTTTCTTCTTGCTGTTGCAGTGCAAAGGCTTCAAATTCCTTTTTAAATTTGGTTGAGTTGGCTTTCATGAAAGATGAAATGATATACGTGAAGACCAAGAGGATTGTTAGTCCGATGGCTACATATAAGAAAGTTTTGAGGGATGATGAAGATCTGCTTCGATCCCAAAATCGAGAGTCAGACTGCTTGTTCATCACCAACGAGGATAGTGAGTTGGCATTCGTTTCGTGGACTCTTGTTACAAGTTCGTTGATTGTGTTGAGTTCGTATTCTTGAGTTTTATAGGCGTCATGATGGTTCATCTGATAGCGAAATTCGTTGTCCGCTAATTCAGCAAATTTTGACGTAAGTCGTAACGTAGACAGATGGTGAGTTGCGTGTATCTCGATCTATTTGTTGTTCCAACTATACGTCTTTCCATTTAGGTTGACTAATCCATCCTTCCAAAAATATTCTTGAAAAGGATGTAAGGAATATCCGTCTCGGCCAATTGTTTGATTGTCGAAGGGAATTTTTTATGAGAAATGAAAAACCAAATGTTCTTGATTTTTTTTCTTTTTCATTACATTACTTTATTCACGCGTACCTTAACATTGTTTGACATTTAAATTACTGTGTCCTGAGCGAGGGGGTCGCAACTCTTTTTTAGGGTGTACGAGATTATCGTGATTCTGCCCTCATTTTGTATGGAGCCTTATGGGTGATTCTTCATTCTTGCCCAAGTGAACGAAATTCTTGTGATTCTGCACTCAATTTGCAGTCAGTTGCGGCCCCCTCGGTCCTGAGTGGGGGCCTACTGGGCACTCACTTTGCACTAAGAAATGATTCAGCGAGAAAGTAATGAAAATGATGAGTAGGCTACAACATTAAAATAGCTTTAACCAAAAAATATTAGAAAAGCTCTTATATGTAGACAGCAGGGTTTACTACGCTGGTTTTTAACTATATCAAATTTGCCAAAGAATCGAAAATAAACATAAATTCACGAATCGACCGAACCGACACAGTGATGATGGTAGGAAAAATACACCAACTCTCCAATAAACACAAAAAAGCACATCAAATTGCCAATCATTACAATCCAGAAAACAAGCGGGAATAAATTTAATTTGATTGCCGTTGGATGTCTTTCTTTGAATTGCAACTCCTTCATAGTGCATACTGATGACATTGAAACATACTTCTTTTCCAAGTACTGAGCTAGACCACTCTGTCTAAGAAGCAGCAACCTGTAAAATGTTAACAAACATTACAACGTGTTCCCACGCGCCATATAATAATAATAATCTGGTACTTTCTGTTAAAAACCGAAATGTGTGGACTGTTTCTTTGCAGTAAAATGCAGTTGTTTCTGCTTATGATGAATTTATCAAGTGTAAGAGCACGACAGTAACCCACTTTCTTGAAATCTGCACTGATTACGTAGTTTTGAATTATGTCAGACTAAAAGAAGAAATTGCTAAATATTGCCAGCTCAAGTTCTACCAAGAATTCTATGTAAAATGTGAAGGGGCTCACCGAAATAAGTACTTGATTAGATTTATGCAGAAGCAATTCCACCACACTTTTTCAGCTTCCAACAGCAGTTCTGAAGAATTCTGTTGAAACGCGCAGAAATTTTTTGAAAGGATTTGAATATTGAACCCTATTTGAGAATTTAAAGGATAATAAATTTATACATGGAATGATTGGATACGGTTCAAATTATATATGTGCATGATGTGCGTAGTGCGCACATATGCAACGTTATGGATATAGTTAATGAGCTTTTCATAGCCTAGCCTACAACTATTCGGCATAGAGATTAATAGAATAATAGAATTAAGGATTTTGTTGCCTAATGTTATACACTTACCGTTATATCCCCATAAGCAGGTGATCCTTTAAGAATTAGAGGCGAAATATTTTCATTGGACGCCACATCTTCAAGTGATTGTACAATAAACTTATATCTGGGAGTCATTGACATACATGTGAGCGTTCCGGAAAATGTGTTGCCGAAAAATAAGAGAGCCAAAAGCCATGCGGCATGGATGAGTCTGAAAGCCGATGATTTAGGTCTTACATAACCACCTAAAAGTATCAATTGCTTCGCATAATAAAATTGGTACAGCTAATTAAGCTATTATATATGTCTAATTTATGCAAATAACCTCATAAGCTGTTTTAGACTTATAGTCTACTGTACAGACATATAATTTTACCTTCATATAATGTTACGGCTAGCACAAACATAACCAGTTCATCCCATTTTAGTTTAGTACCATCCGTTTTTAAACGATAACTAAACCAAAGAAACGCAGTGACTACAATGGTTGCCGTTAAAAGAGATGCCATTGTCTACAAATTCTTCACGAGAAATCAAATGAGTAATTCAATAACATAGTGTTATATCTATTTATAATTAATTTATAATAAAGATGAAAATCTAAATTGGTTGTTCTACTCTTTTTCTCTTACAATGACTGTAGGAGAAGAAATTCCAAAATCATCAATACCGTATCCTATTTCTGGATACGGAATCATAAGAGCCAAATTATCCGTAAGTACAGGAAAGGTTTGATCTACTACACGAGATCTGTGTAGCGTTTTAGTCGACACCGAAAAGCTCACATCTGCCTCCTGTAAATGAAACTATTTAACCCTTACATCTCTTTCGTAACTGGATTAATAATATATCTTCGAATTTCTTCACATCAGATGATTTAGTTCCCTACCCCTCGTTGCAATTGACCAATCACACCCGTCCAGCTTCCATTATTTAGTGGAAATCCTTGTTGTTGGTAATCAGTAGGGACAAATAGTCCATATCTGCGAGTGTCGATCCGTCGATCGAGAATCGATAATAAAATTAATACAAATATGTAACTTACAAATAACGAAAATGCATGGACGACGATATTTGCATTTGCCTACGTAAAGTTCAAATTCTTTGACATTAATTCCAAAAGGTCTCTCTCGATCAGACCAGCGTTGCTGAGAGCTTTATTCGGTAGTGCAGCAAGTGGATTCTATTTCAAAGAAAGAATTTTTAATTATACTATATAGTTGTTGACTAGATTAAATGTATATATACATTTAATCTTATAATCATCTATATATAGATGAAACAATATAAACAGGCTGTGTTTTTACAGTAAAAGTTGCGACACGCAGATAATCGTTGATCATTTTGAGATGAGAGCAATATTAGGATCTAGTTTAAATACTAGTATAGAAACTACTATGAGTATATGATTTTCAGCTACGCAGTCTATAGCCGCTTGCTCTACTCGTCAATCGTCATCATCAGGGACTGAGCTGTTTTTATGGATATATATATTAGTGTAGCAGTATATAAATGAAACATAATCCTGCAATGTTATCTTATGCAGGTATTGAAACAGGTTTATAAAATGTAAAGTAAGTTCTATGTTTCAAATTTGAAAGGTAACGGTATATACTCAAAAGACCTTTTGTGATGAATTATGTATTTGACGAGGATGAACTATATACTAGCATATGAATTCTGAAATGTCCCATTATTTTTAAGCTGTATTTGTTTATAGATATTCAATAAGATTTTTGAATTAAAGCGATGCATTCAGACATGAGGACGAAGTTGAAGTTTCTGAAATATAGGCTATATATATCCGGCCGACGACTACAAGATTCAGAATGTGGCTGTCAAGCAACTTAGGCTGCGACGCTGCGTGACATTTATTGTTCTATTTTCGCAAATATAAAAGTGCTGAATCGGAAATTTCTTCCACTTCCATCACATCACCGATATTGAAATCTGAAGGACAGAGCAAGAACGCCAACGCTGTTGTTTGATGTGTATTAGGCTATAGAGGCTATCATGATATTAGGGTAAGACAGGCTAAGAAAACTATTTGGACAAACGACATTTCAATGGATTTTGTGATACGCACACTCCCGCGCATAATCCTATTTACTTACTGCAGTGTAACGTTTCACTGCATTTCAATAACAGACAATAGTATTTATCTTTTATAATACACTGCTCGCAACGACCGTCAATAATCTTCGTGCAGAGAAACTGAGTTTCTCAGTTACTGCTTTCAATCAGCTCCTTGACCCTTTTAATAGCCAGCGCGTAGGCCTATGAATAATTTCTGTCGTACATGCCGCCCGCTGTGTTCCGAGCAGCGTATACCAGAAGTTAAAAGCACAATGTTGAATTTATTTTTACGGTTTTCCTTCAAGTTTCTTTTTGTCTCGTTCGCAGATAGCGCTTGCTGTGTAAGCTGAACTAAAATCGACCGGCAGTGACGTCATCGTTAAAAACTACTGATAAAGAATAAAGGTAGTGAGTCCTGAGTCTGATAAGCGAGGGAAGTAAAAACCAAAGATTACTGATTTAGTGTGTGAAAATCAACCACCAATACAACATTTTCTACTTTTCATGATTGTCCAACGGATTTCATTGTGAATGAACGGGGAACATCATGATTCTCAACCGGCGGACGCTAATTTCTTCCTTATTTTTTCTTGGTGTATGTGTGCTTACCTACATCGTCTTACTTGGTGTTCAAAGCAGTGGTGGCAGTTATAACGTCACGCATGTATTTCCAGTTGATTTGGAGATCGATTGTAAAGATCACGAGAGGCGCTTTAGCTACACTCAACGAGGATCCTACTGGATTTTGAATCATTACGTGCCGGGTGAGAACGTGTATCGCTGCAATGAATCCATTACATACACGACACATGGTGACGTATCCTTCTTGGACAATGTTATCCCGCTAGTCCAACGTTGGGATGGTCCACTATCAGTCGCCGTTTACGCGCCTGGAACTGACTACGAGGTGGCGATGCTTAGCATCGCATATTTGCGCCAGTGTGAATTCCCAGGTGTCCGACAAAAAGTTTCTTTTCACCTTGTGCTGGACGACCGACATTTCCCTTCCGTCGTGCGTAAACTCCACTTACAACAAGGGTGGAAGAGCACACGAGTGAGACGACACACCAATGACTATCCCGCCGATGCTCTCGATACTCAAGACGCTGAAGATCTTATGGTAATTTTACTTTCGACGAGTATTAGGTTCTACCGATTGCGCATCAACTAAGGATGGAATTTAAATCAATAGCTCGAGTGAATGTATTTAAGGTCATGATAATATATTAAATGGGAAACGTATCATAATCTACTTTTACTGTAAATTTAATATGGAGATAAGATTCTTGATGGTTTGCAATTTCGCATTGCGACCGTGTTTTCTTGATTTGGTCGATTTGGTAATAAGGACATTCTGCTTTTTTTAAGAAAATCAAAAAAAAGTCTTGATAGTCAGAATCTGGCGCTATCTATATAGAATTTACGACGGACACGTCAATCATCGTGATAATAGGCAATATGGAAAGGGCAGGGAAAGGAGACCAGATAACGCGAGATAGCACCACAATACCAAAAACTGTTAAAATTTTGAATTTTTCCTCATTATTTACATGGAAACAGACTGAACAACCTTACCACCAGAACGTTCGAGTCGAACGTTCAGTTCCCAAGTCTCTGAAGAAAAATAATAGGAATGCTTATGGATTTCCAGAAGTTGACTGCCATCAGCCTGCTCCATGGTCAACGCTTCAACAGAAAACTTACAAACAAGTTTGATAAATTTAATAAATATTGATGATAACCACTTACCTAAAAAATTTGCATTTCTCGGGAAAATAGATGATGAATTTGACGTATCCAGTAAACCTTCTTCGTAATGTAGCACGGCAGAACGCTCCGACCCATTATGTTCTGGCGTCCGACTCTGAATTGTATCCTAGTATTAACATGATATGCCTCTTTTTCGACATGTTACGTCGCAATCGATGGTTAATCAACCTAGATAAGCCTAAAGTATTCGTCTTACCCATCTTCGAAGTGTACAGCAATCAGACTGTTCCAGCTACAAAGACCGAATTAGTATGGCATGTTCCGCCTTTAATTGCTACAGAGCACTAGCCTAATAATTAATATTTTGCAGGTTGAGAAACTGAAGACGGGTCTAGCGGTTCCATTCCACCAGAAAGTATGTCCTTCTTGCCACTCGGTTCCAAAATCGAAAGAATGGTTAGAAGCGGCAGTCACGGACACACTCAACGTTTTTCATGTTGCTAAGCGGCACAGCCCAAATCAAATATGGGAGCCGATCTACATTGGCACGCAAAACGACCCGCTCTATGACGAACGACTCACATGGGAAGGCAAAATGGACAAAATGACACAGGTGCAGTTATGACTTTAAAGCATAGGCCTACCATATTAGAAATTAACCTTATTTATTCCATGTTGACGCTTTTCATTTGTTTGTCGTTCGAAGGGTTACGCACTTTGTGTACTAGACTATGACTTCATGATATTGGACAACGCCTTTCTAGTGCATCGACCCGGTGTCAAGCTACCCAAGTCAGACCCACAAAGAGATGGAATGGCCAAAAAGCAATCAGACTTTATTCGGTCAGTGATATCCAAAGAGCTCAACATATTTTTTGGCCAAAATAGCAAGTGCACTTTATAAGTGACACCACTTATAATTAGGTCATTTTTCCTGTGTACATAATTATTTCATGTGTATTAGCCTATCGTGCATGAAAAAATATAGAGGACAACTAACTTAACTATTAACTGAACAGTTGCGTGGTTTACCAATATTTTTCATTTAAAGCTATTCGTTTAATTGAATAATGGGTTTTCCGTGAAAACTCGCTTAATTGACCGTATATACATTCAAAGCGCCAAATAAATTTTGCGCGACGGAATATAATGAAAATCAAACTGGGAGCCTCCGTATGATTCATAGATTCATGAGTATATGCCTGTATACCGCCCGTCATTATGCATAATTTTTTTATTTTGCAACCACTGGGAAGCAGCGGGAAGCCTGAACGTGGGCCTGAACGTCCGGATACAGCCATATGTTCACTTCAACCGCATTCAACCCAGTAATATTCTTCATTAAATCTGTCCGGTGCTGTCCATAGTCTTTACATTCTAAAAACTGACGGGCTTTTACTAAGGTTTTAGTAAATCTTTAGTAATGCCTTATAGTAGTAATGGTAAAGTCTCGGATTTTGATTGGACTCAATAACTCAGGTTTAAACTTCGGGCCCTATATAGTAAAATTGTCAAGGATCAAAGGAAGCACTTGGTCGGGAGTGTTAACTTTGTGTTAAGAACGCCCTTACTTCGAAAACGGTGCCGACATATGAATCGTTTGGACAGAGGAGGTCCCACAAAGTGTAGGCTATGTGCTCCATCGAGGCCAGCTTGAATGCTAGAAATAAGACAAACGCTATTTGATTGCAGAGCGAAAACGCAAAGACCCCAGTAGTCTCTCATTGGCGATATTTAATATAATTAGACGCGATTTCAGCGCTCTCATAGCGTTATTAACGCTATTTCGTTACGATCCCGTTAGGGATCGTTATTAACCCCGTTAGGGGTCGTTACTATCCCGTTAGGGATCGTTATTAACCCCGCGTTAGGGGTCGGTACGATCCCGTTAGGGATCGTTATTAACCCCGTTAGGGGTCTGTAAAAAATTCAATTCAGCCCTACGTGCTCTATAGGGTTCTATAGTATTTGAAAAACAGAGCTAACGGTGGCCGTATTGTGAAAGTGCAATCAACTAATATTTTCTATTTAATTAGCGACGCTAGCTTATCGCACCCCGCTCTGCATACAGTTACACGTTGGAGATTAATTTAAAAATTGGTAGGTCCTGGGCCGACACAGTATATATGTAGACGTTTTCTACTCGTCGATCTCGCCTTCCTTATCCCAGCCACATTGGAAGTGAACCCTAAGTACACAGTTCGAAAATTAAAACTCTTTTTTCTCATCCGAGATATCTCTTCGGGTTATCATGATATAGCTTATGTTTTCACTGATTTCATTGCATCCTCTTGAACCCAACTCCATTTTAATATAACGACCCAATGTGTCAGTCAAACGATCGACTTCAATGACTTAAATATTGATTTCGGCATAAATGTGTCTATTTACAATATAAAGGAAGCACCAATAGATTAAAATTAAGCGCATGAGTACTTAAGGCATTGGTTCACATAATCAAACGTGCTGGACAGGATACGAAGAAATTGCAGTATAGTAGATTGTCGGAAGTTTTTCTTCGTGGCGTGTAAAATTTCAACCAAAACGCTTCCGATGCCTCATGAAATGCAATACAATAGTTAAAGAAAAAAAAACGTAATTAAAACAAATGTTCTAGCTTTTTCGGAGGTATTGAAGTCACTGTTTGACGTTGGTCTATTAAAGCGTAAGCAGTTTTGATTCAAGTTTCTACGGGAAATATAAATTCTAACAACTCATATATGGGTTGTTAATCTCGTTGCTAAACGAGATATACCATAATGTAAAAAAAACATAAAAACAAATTGAACAATTGCATACGGTAGTCTTCAACAATAAATTTACCCACTCTCTTCTTACTAGTATGTAAATCAATATTTGCTGATACTTCTACTTGCGTAAATGTTCTTCAGGTCATCAACGTAGTCTTTTCTTTTGAGGCAGTGACGCAAGAAATTTTTAATTTCGGCAGTTTTGTCCTTAACTGAAACCGAAGGAGGGTTTTCATCGTCTTCGGCGTGATCAGCAGTAGTCGATATCTGGTTTTCAAGTTATAGGGTACTGGCTGGTGGTGTTTTGCGCGAGGTTTTGCGTAAATGGCTAGCAAACTTTTGAAAATGGACGGGTAGCACCATCTTTTCAATGAAACTGTGCCACTGGTCACTTTGAGGAAGCCCTTTCATTAATGAATTGAGAAAAATTCGGACACCACGGAACGGATGTTTCACTAGAATTTCCATGATGATGAAATCGGTAACGCGTTCATCCACGAAGAAATTGTTTTGCCCAACGCCGAACACCCTAAGAAGAGGTGTCTGCAAATACCAGACTAAATGTCCGGCAACTGGGGCCTCTAGGATCGATGTCAGGTTTCCATTTTGCCATTTTCCGAGAAATGCCTTTTTGAATTGTAAATGTTTTTATTGTAAAATGTGTCCAATAGTCCTAGTGCAGTGCGCGTACCCTGGCTCGCGCTTGCTGTTTTACGAACGCACCCCGCACTCTGCCACCTAGCGGGGCAGTGTATTTTGTATCTCTTCCGTGGAAAACATCTCGGTTTTCACATTTAAACAACTTTGTAATTTTTGTTTGACCTGGGCGAAGTTAAATTTTCTTATCACGTTATCCGCCGTTTAAAGAGGTATGTTTTGGTACCTAATTTGTTTGTGTTAGATCTTTTTAAGTGTGGTAGATTTCATTTCCAATTCTGTTTCCACTTTTTGGCCTTCAAACGTGGAAGGTAATGCTAATTTCGAAATATATAATTGCACTTTTAGTGTACCAATTGTTGATAAAATGCATTGAATATGTAAATAATACTAATTAAAACAGAAAAAATGCTTGGTTAGTTCGAAATTAGTATTTTTTGTGACCAAAAAAGTGACAATCAGAACTTCAAATTGAAAATTATTACACTTAAAACGATGAAGCATAAACAAATTTGGTACCAAAACATACCTTTTGATATGACGCATAGCGTGGGTGGGTAGTTTAATCCCTACAGGGTCACACAAAAATTAGAAACTTGTTTTAACTTTTTTTCCGTGTTAAAACATACAGGAATTACAGTCCCGCTAGGGGGCTTCGGGGTGAGAAAGGGCTTCGGAGTGAAGAGTGCGTTCGTAAAACGGCAAGCGCGAGCCAGGGTACGCGCACTGCACTAGGACTATGGAAGGAGGCACAATGTTCATTTAATCGAAATTTGATTTAAAAAATAGTTGGGACACAAAATGGCAAAAACCAAAATGGGCATTATTGTCAAGGCCCCAGTTGCCAGACTTTCTGTCTGGTAGTTGCAGACACCTCTACTTAGAGTGAATGTAAAGGCGTTGTTTAGTAGGGGTTCAGCTACCGATTGTTGAAAAATTGCGCTTCACCAGTTTCTTAATTTATGGTTACCAGGTCGCTTGGAATTTCAGCATTTCCGTACTTATTTTCTGAATCGCTAAATTTGCACTGCTTATTTTCAACAACATAACGGCATGCTGTTCGTTCTCAACAACACCTTTTCTTGTCTTGTCAATAAAGTGAGATTTAAAAAAAAAATCTTGTTTAGCCATGTCTGGAAGATAGAAGAAGAAAGTTGGTGAAAGTTTTGAATAAATCTCCTATTTCGAAAGTTCCGTTATCAAGTGAATTTGTTGAATCGTTTCTATTCTCCCATCAAGTTCGTTGGCTTCTTGCGTCGTGTTCTTGAGTAAAATTACGTCAATTTTTGTTCTGCAGAAGTCGCAAAAAAGACGGCACAGCAACGGTTTCTGCAAAGTTATTTTTTCTTTGTCAACAGTTTCTGTTACACAATCAATCAATCAACCGTTTGGCAATTATTTCCAATAGTTTTTCTTCATTGGCGGTAACTTCAACATTTCTCGTTATAACTGATGTCAGCAACTTAATCTGATGTTGTTCATTAAAACAGCCATTATCTGTAATGATAGGGTTATCAACATTTTTCTGATGATAACGATCTGCTTCTCTGTTTACTGGTCAAAGATAGGTTATTAGTAAAATCATCATCGTAAACAACTACTCACACGCAGCCCGAGTCAAACAGTCCGAGTTGATGTGATGTGACTTTTTACAATATTAGTAAAACCTATTTAAAACTATGATTAGATAGTTCATTTTGTTCGTAACGTCAATAAAAATTCAAACCGCATTATTGTGCTCCTTATAGTTGAGGAGATAATGGCGTTTTTGTAAAATCATTTTGGAAAATTTGTAAATATTGACTGTTACGGAGCTAAAAACTAAATAGCAAGTCCCTATATTTTGCCGACTTTTCTGGCCATAGTCGAGTCTAGGGCGAATCGGTTTCCCTCCTGATTGCCTTTGAGCCGGCGGGCGAGGGGCCACTCGATAATGGGCAGCAATGTCACTGCTATTTATTTTTTAGCTCCGTAAAAGTTGGTCGTAAAATATTCTAAGTTAGGCGGATGAAAGATGAGATTTTAAGCTATGTGACGCTTATTTTATTTTTGATTTTAACCCATCCTGAAATTTTTTTACTTTTGTCGAAAATTTTCATTTTTGGAAAAGACTCTGTGAAATATTGGGATTATCTCCTAAACTATAAGGAGTAGAACATTGTGGTTTCTTTTAAACGATTTCTATCATCCTGACAAACAATGAAAACTATCTGTTTTAATTTGACCATCTTAAAGAAAACCCACGAAAAGACACATCACACGTAACTTGCTGTTTTGGCCTGCTTGACTTGCGGACTGCTTGCTAAACGGTGATTGGAGTCTTCGGCATTCAGTGCTTTTAAAAATTCTTTTTTTGCACATGATTTCTAAGGTTTCTTGAATGCGCCACCAAATAGCTATTCGAAAAATTGAAACGACTTAGTTTACTTATCCCTGAGGGTAATATTCATTCTTATGAATATACCGAAGGTATTAAGTTCCCGTTTAGGGCGTGATTTCAATTTTTTTTTTTTTTTTTTTTTTTTTGTTTTTTGAGGGCTTTTGGGGGGCTTGAGAAAGGAAAGGGATGGGTCTAGGGTAGGTTTCCAAACGCTTAAATGAGAACATTTAGTTTTCCGGCAGGCTATTAGATGGCGTAATAAGATTTGTACGTTAATAACCGATTTTAACCGAGCTAACCGATTGTTATTTTGCTTTCCTAACGTTTATGCGAGAAATTTTGTTTTCCGCCGGGATCTTAGATGGCGTACAAGACTGTACGTTAACCGATTTCGGTGATAACCTTTAAAAAATTTTTCGAGTACGTTATAGTAATATACGTTTAATGTGTCGTGAGAAACCGTATGTTTCATGCGTGAAGGATTTAAAAAATAGCCATTAATAAAACATACGATTCATGCTTCAACCGATGCATACATCACTCAATTGGTAGACGATATTGTGAAGTCAAGACCTTCGTCGGTAATTTGTTAAATGTAGCCTACTACATATTCTGATTACTCTTATAAAACATAAACTGTAGGAGATGGTACCGTCTTGGCGAATTATTAATTTGCTACCGTTTGTCTCTAATCCATATCATTATCCGATTTATGTTAGATGTTTTGTGGCATTTATAACCACCTGGTTTCGATTTTGATTTGCATGAAAGGCTTTTTTTCTAAATATTTTTCGGGAAAATGTCATCTCACATGATCGAACTTCTGACCTGCTTTCACACATATGAACTCGAGCGCAACGTTCTAACCACTTGACCACAGCAGTTCACGGAGTCGAAAATAATCTCAAGTTTGAATACAATAAAATATGGTGTGTGGTACTCGATCTCGGTACACGGGGGCATATTTAAGGTATACATAACTTTCCTTAGGTTTCATTTTCGCATAAGTATAGACATAAGCATAGGCATAACCTAAGCATACACCTACATATATTGCATAATTTTCCGAAAAATTTTTAACCCGAAGGTATTACCGAAGGGAATCTTGTATATCTGTATTGTCAGTATCCGTCAAGCCTAATGCACGACAACGCCACTTTTATTTCGTCTGCTCCCCAATGCATGTAAAGCCCTTTTCTTTCTTTGCCACCGCTTCTATTTACGTTTGTCGGATACCAGGCCATACAGATATCATCTATTGCCGCAATGAATTTACTCGCGGTTAATGTGGGAAATGGCGAGGAAATTTGCGACACTTTTTTGTCAGATCATTCACATGTGGCTCCAAGTGTTTCAACATCTCATCAATGGTAGCGTCATGGTATTTGATAATCTTTAATTCGGATTCACAGTAGTTGGTAGAGTTGGCGATGACATCGAGCCATGTCATCTCTACTTTTATCGAGTAATTTCTTTGCTTCATCTGATGTTAGCCACAAAGATTTGTTTCGCATACCCAGCGTTGCATTCTTTCGATGATAGGACGAGACTGGACGATTCTTTTGTGGTATTTGTAGTTCGCGTCCATCTCAATTTGCGTAATGTTCTGTAATGCCTCACTGTCAGCATTGACGACGTAAAAGAGTGCACTGACGAAGCCATCAATTTCTTCACCCTTTACATGTGAAATATGGCACAGTAATTTTTCTTCTCCACTGTCTGATATACCGAAATTTTTACTAAAGCTGAATGTCAATCCTTCAAAAATCGCTTTGTAGCAAACATAAAACCTTCCGAAATTCAATAGCACTGCTGGAAAGATTAACTTCTTTTATAAAATCCTGGCCGAAATAGCCGTCCAAATTTAAAATTTTTCATGCCACCAGATCTTTGTGATACTTTTTTAAATAGCTCCGTCTGTAGAGTTAGTTTCTTCTTTTTTGACCAAAACTCAAATAAATTTTCTTGCTAGAAAATGCATTTCCGTATTGATTGTAAAAGTTTCATCAAGCGATCATTTTTGTTAATTTCGTAGCAAATTGGGACATTGGTTAATTTTTGAGTCTGCTGACAGGAAAAAATATCGTGCGGCTCGATTGTTTCCAAACTCAAACCATTATTTTGTATATCTTTAATATCGAAATTAATATTTATAAAGCATAGTTCACATTAGACATTAGGATTAAACCCTAAACAAAACTCTATTGAAATCCTTAAACTCAATTTGAGTTAAGGTTTTGGTTTATGTCCTATGCCAAAAATGGTTACGGGAGGCTCTTAAACCAGTTTTAAGACTTAAGGCTTAAGACAGAGCGCGAGTGCGTTCACACCAAAACCCGGTCCTTCATTAAAAAGTGTTTTAAGCCTAAGAATTCCCGGCTTATATCTGATTTGAACCATGCTTAAGGAAGGTGCATTCTTTGAATATCGTCTCCTTTTTTCACTAAAGCTAGGTATGATTGAAAGTATTTCGGGAGACTAAAATCTCCATTCTGATTCTGTAGATCGGATTCTTTGATGTTTACTGATTTCTCTTGTTTAGGTTGTGTCTGTAAATAGCGATAACGCCAGTGCAGTTCATCGTTTTCTTTTTCGTTCTTTTGAAATTTAAAAACAAGATCATCAAATTGGCCACCAGTATTTTCCATTTCGGCTCGTATTTCGGTCCCCAATTGAACCTTGAAATTTCTGTTGATTTCCCAAATGAGATGGTGAATCAATTATTGGAACCGAAAGAAATTGTCGTGATTTGTGTTCCTTTACCCCTGCGCAACAGATATTTGTTTGTTTATAGGGGGTAGGTGGGACGATTGCTGACTGGTGGACGGTACCGGCGACGTTTCTGAATATTTCATTTCTTTTCGTCGTGCTTCCATTTCTTGATCTTTTGTGTCGATATCAATGTTATTTCATCCCACTCTTTCAAAAACAGGTCTGAAATGGAGAGCAAATAGGGAAATATAATATGCGCAAGTAGACAAAACGAACAAATTACGTACATTTTCTTAGACATGTAAAAAGAATTTGGCGAGCCCTTATAGGAAACTTAAGTAGAGAGAACTACTGCTCTGTCATATACTCCCTTTGGAAAATGGAAAAGGGGAAAAGTCGATGATACTTAGCACTTTTAAAGTTCGTTTGACGAAGAGTGAAAATCTAAGAAGGCGATCCATTCCTTAACAATTGAATATTTTAAAACTTTCAACTCATAATCACACTGCCGCTCAACCCGTTAAACAGTGACATTGTGTTGTACAAAACAAATGTCTTAATAAATGGCGCACGGTAATGCTATTAATTTTCAGTTCGAAAATTAAACTGTTTCACCCATAACATGGAAATGACGGCACGTTAATATATTGAAGGTGGATAAAATAAATAGGGAGTTGGCTCGGGAGTTGGTTTTTTATAGTCCATGCATCTTTAGTTCAGAAACCTTCAGAATAACAAGTTAATTGATAATTTGCCCGAGTGAAAGGTTGCATTTTTGTACTTATTATTGCGCCACTAGAGCCTCGTCGTTGGAGAGGACGGAAACAGAAACGATATCGACAGCAGAAGCATGGCTACATAACAAAAATAATGAGTACCGTTCCAGTACAAAGGAGGTAAAACTGGACGACTCGAGTGGTGGCCGGTGGTGGCTCAGTTTAATCAACTGAGAAATCCACCCACCAATTCCACTCAGTTGCGACCCCCTCGGAGAAATGATTTTCGACGTCAGACTCCTCTAGTGGGACTGTGAGGCGAAATTTCGTTAAAATTGCAAATATGTCAGCATAAGTTTCCATTTCAGTCACGCAAAAAAAACGGGCGGACAAAAAACAGATAGAATAGAGGATCACATTATCGCCATGTATGCAGCTTGCAGCAATTCCCCGGCCGGGAATTGTAAAGAGGGTTTCTTCTTTATGGCGGAGCATCGGTAATAAATAACAAATAGTAAAAGGTTCCTCGGTGCATAGACTCAGAATGATTATCGGTAGTGTTTTTGCCTTTTGGCAAAAAAAAGTGATACTCACTTTGACTTAAGGTTCTAGAAATTTTACAAAACCAAAAGCCAAAACCATAAGTGTCGAGCTACTACGACAATTAACTGGCAAGAATTTCAAAAATTATTAAAAGGGCAATCCCTAAATTCCAAGTTCCCTCCGGGAGGGAACTTGGACAATTTAGGGAGGGACCCTCCCTAAATTGTTGCACCCGTATAACATCGATTCAGCAGTCATCATTAAAAAGTAGGTGTCATTTGTTCTCAATTAGTAAAGGTCGACGATGTGTAGTGGGGAAAGATGGAATGAGAAAAAGACAAAAGCGAAACCCATTTATTCATTTCGGACTGCACGCTAAAGAAAAATGGCTAAAATTTGCTATAGGGTAATAGATATTATTAAAATCTGTCGTTGTTTTGCCCAGCTTGATTGATTTTTCGTTAAAAGCCTGTAATTCGTCATCCTAGTACACAGTTTAAAACTTTTATGGCAGCCCCCGAAATAGATCGAAGGCGTTAAAGATAATACCTGGTTGCATGTCAATCCAAAACACTCTCTAAAAACAGATGTTCAGCCACCGCGTCCAAAACATTTGTGTTCACTTTTTTATTTTTCAATTTTAAGCACTCGAAATGTAAATCCCGATCCAAGTATCAATTTTATAAAAGTAAAAGTAATGAGTCATGAATTTATGACTTTTTGGATAAGCCTTTTTGGCACTTTCACGGTTTTATTTGAAATTGAAAAAACCGAATAAAATGTTTTGGACGCGGTAGCTGAACAAATTGTTCACTTAATGGGAACATTTTTTTCAGAGCAGTAAACAGTAAACAATACAAGTTGACATTGCGAGTTCCATTTTATTTAACTTCTTCATCTAAAACCGATTTCTAAATCAAAGTCGTATCGACGAGGGGTGCTTTATTCTTTTGTCTGAAGTAAGAATGGGGCGACAATTCAGTACAAGAGTATACGCGACGTAATTCTGATAAAGTTACACAATATTGCGGCTTTGCGCATCCATATTTAATTTATTAATTAAGATGTACGACCTCTGTTTTAGAGCAGACAGAACTTATTTGCTGCTGTTGGGGATAAAGTGTTAGTGTATGAGGCCCTGTCAGGTTTCTTGATATTGTCCCAAAAATAAAAGGCGGCGGCAGCCAAAAATAAAATTGTTGAAAATATCAGTCAATGTAATTTCATGTTATTAGGCCGCAAGGATGCTCTTGGAATGAGGATGGAACCTTTTCTATGTTCTAGGTGCTATTAATATATTTGAATTTGGGCTACCACTGCAAAACTACAGCACAGTTGGGCATCTAAGCTCCAATCCCTTATGCACCTAATAACAAATAATGACTTTTTGTTAATAGGGGAGATGATTAATAGTCGGTTTTAAGCATCTCAAGGTCATTATAAAGACTGATATACTTTAAGGTAACCGTCGCTAACCAAGAGGGAATGCACATTCAACTTAACGGTTAACGACATTAAATATCAGTAAATGTTGAACTACGTGGTTCGAAATTATTATCAATAACTTTATACATAACAAGAAGAAAAAGCGCGCGTTTGTTGTGGCTACTTTATAAAGCAAACTGCCGTCTACAAAGACAGCCTTGCGTCGTTCATTCATGCATGGTCTACTTGGTCTACGACGAGCAAGAGGGAACATCTTTTATGTTATAAAAAGAAAAATCAACCAACACATTCAAGATTATAACTAGCTGGAATCAATGGAAACGATCGCCAACCACAATTGAGTTAGCAGTCTGCAACAAACTTAACAAACGCCGTTTTTACCCGTAACATTTTTGCTTGGCAGAGCATGTTGCGACTTTTACTGTCACGACGACTGTATTACAGCTGGGTACAGTCGTAATTACAAAGCTTTGGCCCTCTTAAAGAAATTGCCACTTTTCAGTCAACCACGGGTTCGTTTCATTACTTTGGTTATTTCTAAAGTTGGGTTTAAACAAATTTCTTACTTCTTTCGTTTTCAAGTTGGTACAGAAGTATCTCAGTGAAAACGTCACTGCCCAGAGGCTGAAATTCTTCAAAGAAACGAACCGACTGGTCTCATGACTTTCGTTATCCAGGAGATAATTTCTTATGTGGCTATAGGTGAACAAAAAATTTGTGGTTTTTCATAAATTCAAGGATTGTTTCTTGAACATTAGCTTGTTACCTTAACATTTGCAAACAGTCATTCCAAAACTTTTCAGAAAAGACATGACTTACTTTTGCTGTTTGCTTAAACGTTGTCTTTTATTGTTTTCTGTATACTTGAATTTTTTAAAGCTAAATCTATACTCCACAGTTGTTAAAACACGATGGCTACAACTCTAGCACCTTTCTCGGATGTAGTAAAACAAATCCACCACAGATGGAAGTGCACCATACATTATTTGAGCCCCTGATTACATTCAGATGTACTGTTTGGAATTTAATAGACGCTACTCTGGTCGACGGTAACTAAAAGTTAGTGAATTAATCTAAGCCGCGTTAAGATAATCGCTTCCGACTGTTGGACCTCTATGCAAGTTACTAATTGTTAAAACATTAGGTAGTGCCGTATTGGAAGTTTATTAATTATGATTTATACGGACTTGTGGACGCTTCTCGTAAATTGGATCGGGCTGATAAAGCGCTAAAAATCGTGAATTATTGCTGACCATTTTCGTTGTTTGGGTTCTGCCCATCTTGCCTGTGACATACTACGATGTCGGGGTGATGCGGGCGCACTTGTCGCTGCTTTGGTTGGATTTGGTTCTTGAACTGAGGCCTTTGCCTTTTCTAAACAGTTGTCTTGTCTCAGCGGAAAAGTCTATCTGCTGTTGCTCGTTGGCTAACAAACGCGGACAATTTATTGAAGTTCAGCAAAGTACACAAACGACAAGAGTTTATTCATAAATTTCATTAACATTTTTTTACCTAATACAAGGTAGTGGCTTTTCGAAGAAGCTGAGAGAGTGCTCAACGCAAGCGACGAGCGCCGTGGCATTAAACAAGACGATGCGCTTCGCATTTCTTTGGTCTTTTTTCCTTAGAGTTCCTTTATCGATTTTTCTGTTACAATATTTGTTTTTTATTTTGACTGATAGGAGATCGCCAAACGAGACAGCAAATGAATCGACCAGTTCCACACGCTGAAAAATAGTTCGACCTAATATCAGCTTCGACGAGGATAACCTCCAACAAAGTGAAATGTTATTGGTATCAGCGTTTCTACTTATTGCGTAACTAGAATCTCGTTGGTGGATTAGTTCGAATACATTACGGACAGTAGCAGCAAATTGCTAAAAAATAGTGCGTAGACTACGTTTCCAGTTCAAATAAGGAGACAGAACTGGAACGACTCGAGTAAAACGGAAATGAGTTCTTCTCTCACACAGTGCAACACATAGTCATCACTCATCACCGTCATGGAATATTTTTAAAATATATTTGATGGTGCATCGGTAAGAAATTGGGGGCGGCCAGTCCAGCAACCGAAAACAATCACGTCGGTTGGTGTTTACAGTCGTATTAAGGTGTCCCGTTCAGGACAATCTTGGACGTATTGTTTCCAAGCTGGACCAACAAATTCAGTATCACGACAAAACTTATAATTTAAAAAGGCCTTCTTAAGTTCATTAGACCCTTTTGGTGGCTCAGTTTAATCAACTGCGAAAACATTTTCGACGTTAGACTCCTCTAGTGGAACTGTGAGGCGAAATTTCGTAAAAATTGCAAATGTATGTCAGCATAATTAAGTTTTCAATGCAGTAACGCAAAAAAACGGTCGGACAAAAAAAAACAGATAAAAGAGGGCATGACATTTTCGCCAATATATGCAGCTTGCAGCAATTTCCCCGTGAATTGTACAGAGGGTTTCTGTTTCTCCTTTATGGTGAAGCATCGGTAACAAAATAATAAATAGTAAAAGGTTCCTCGGTAGACTTAGAATAATTACCGGTAGTGTTTTTCCTTTTGGCAAAAAACGAGTGAGACTCACACGTACTTAGCGATACTCAAGTTTGGCGTTTATACTACTAGATGGCTCAGGACGATAACGTTTTAAAATAGAAGAATGCGATCGAATTTATTGTAATAGAATAAACAAAATGCAAGGTTCTAGAAATTTTACAAAGCCAAAAGCTAAAACCATACGTGCGCCGCGCAGTCGAGCTACTATACGACAATTAACTAACAAAAAAATTTCAAATAAATTATTAAAAACGCAGTTCCTAAATTCCAAGTTGCGTCCCTAAATTGTTGCACCCGTATAACATCGATTCAGTAGTCATCTTTAAGAAGTGTCATTTGCTCTCAATTAGTAAGGTCGATGATTTGTGGTGGGAGTAATGGAATGAGAAAAAGACAAAGCGAAACCCATTCCATTTTGGACTGCACGCCAAAGAAAAATAGATATTGAACGCTAATACTTGCTATGTGGTATAATAGATATTGTGAAAATCTAGATCGTTGTTTTGCCCAGCTTGATTGATCTTTCGTAAAAAGCCTGCGATTATTACAGACCTTATCGTTTTTTTACAGAGAATTTAATGAAAGAAGCGATGAAAATACGAAATGATGAATGTCTATTAATGCACCTTTAGTTTATTTACTATTTTTATTTTATTTCTCCGATTGTTTTTAAATTTGGAAGTGAAGGAATCAAATTAAATGTGTTGGATTCCAATATTATAACTGCCTGTGTGTAGCACAAGGTGTAGCATCTAATACCTTCTTTTTCCCCTTTTCAACATTAATATTCGGATAAAAGATTTGTATAAACCCCAAATATTATGTGACTATGATACGCTTTGAGAATTGAAACGGAACTCTCAAGATAACAAAGCGGACTTCCAAGAAGAAAATTAGGTAATTTTTCATTTGTCTGTTTGGACCGGATGCCTACCGGCAACCAAATAATGTATGCAAAGTGCACATATGCACCTATAAAATCTTTCAAGGCAATAACTGTTTCAAATCGTTACTAACGTCCGCATACGTCTGTACTTACAAGTAAGATAACGAGCATAGCTCTTCGTAAATAGCGAAAATAATTATAATTTGAGAAATTACGTACGTTACGTACAGTTTCAATTGTTTCTTTTTTGCTGAATAAGTGAATTTAGGGAAATGTCTCTGTGCAAGATACCATAACACCAGCAAGATACCCCGATAGCACTGCACAGTTTTTGCCGAAGCTGGTGGGCAGCTGGAAGAGAAGAGCGGCAGAGAGCAGTTGCCTGGGTCATTAAAAACCGTGTCGATTTAAATCAATCGTACTGGAGAGATGGTACCATCTCCGGCGTTTGCCTTCACCTAGGCCAGTTTGAATGATGAACCGGCCACGGAGGAAACCGGATTGAATTAGCTAAACGAAAAGAACGGCCGCACATTGTATAGCGGCCATCGAGACTAACCTTCCAAATGTTTTCATGGATCGTGAATTCGTGACTTGACCAATGGATCCGATTACTACAATAACCTTGACAATGAAGGATACCCCCTAGGATCAACAAGTGTCGCCCCAGCGTGAAAATTGGCAACTTTCAGTTTTACAAAGGCCAATATTCTGGAAATTATTCCACTTTTTTCTTGGACATGGTTTTACGGACAATTTCCCGGTAAAAAATGGAAAATGTTTCCGCTTTAGTACTTGACATGTTCATGTTGGTGTTTGGTGCGAATTTATCCATTCTGTCCCATCGAATTTTCCAATGTAGGAGGAAATGAAAGTTAAATTGGTTTTTTGACGACTTAAGGTCATACTTATAGGTCGCCTATCACTCTTATAGCTAGCGATTCAGGCAAGGTAGAGAGATAAATTCAACTCGCACTATCCGAACGGAGGACTCTCTTACTCTCTTTAGTCCCACCATATCTCTTGATCGAGTGCTATAGTATCTTGTAAATGAAACCTCATATTATTACTGTAGACCTACTTTATTTTCCATATTTCTATTAAAGTTATCACGGAGTAAGTTAATTCCCTTTAACATGTGCTCACATACCATTTGCGCCCAGTGTATATGCAGAAACTTTCCGTAAATTGCAGCCTACGGTAACAATAAAAAAAGGAGGCCAAAATAAGCCTGCATAAACAAAGTTTATAAATCCCATGTAGTGCACCTAGTGATGAACGCCAGGAGTTGAAAAGATTCGATAACATCACTAGATTATTAGAGCGACTGGTCAACGAAACTAATTCACTTGTTTCACTTTAGGAATAAGAACTATAATAAATTTTTTCTTTCTCGGCGGTCACTTCAAACCCGTATTTCTAGAATGATCATTAATTTGGAAGCAAACAAGAAACTTCAAAAGTAATTAAAAGGGGGCAGTTTTTGTGAGCCCTACTTCGGGAGAAAATATAACATTAACCGCCCTCGACACTTTTATCCTCCCGAGGTTTTCAATAGTAGACAATAATTTGTTCATTCGACTGACAAACCAATCTTCTTTTCTTAACATGAATAATACATTTGTTAGTAGATGTGAAAACGCCTTATCGTCGGCAAAAACCCACGATAGGAGTTCTAAGAATTGAGTCAGGTGACTGTCGTAATATTCATTAGAAATGAAGAATTCTATCATACAACACAAGCTTTTCGAATATTCTGGAGACGAATGCGCTCTAAACTGTTGACGCATTTCCCCATCCAGTGGTAAGTTTTGGGTTAAAATTGGCTTCAACATTTCCTTATGTTTTTTCATGAATTGAAGCATAAGATCAACAATTTCTTTTTGCTCAGGATGGTTCCAATGGGAATATTTCAAACTAAAGGGAGGCAACTGTTTACACAAATTGATCAGAATATATCTTCTACATAATCAGCAATTGCAAATTCATAGTAATCGATAGTTCGTCGAAACACTTCGCTGTTTTGCTGATAAAAATGTTCCATATGGCAAAATAGAAATAAAATATGCTTTTGAATATCGTTTGGATGGAATGTTGCATCAAGACAATCACACAAGAATTTAAATGTAGTTGCGTTTCTGTTAACGATAGCTACTGCTAGAGCGCTGTTCGCGACTTGAGCCCTGTTTCGGCGATGACCGATGCTCAATCTCTGACTAAATTGAAGGGCAAAAGTTTTAAATCGATTCGGAATGTTATTGCAGAGGCCTTTTTCGATTTCAGTACGCCAAGCGACGCTCTCGACCAGCTCTTTCAACATGGAATCGAAAAATTTTCGTACACCATCGTATAGTGGCTCCACCAAAATTTCCGTGATAATCAAATCTTGGGTCCATTCCCAATTTAAGATAAACTTCTTGATATCTTTATCTTCGTCAGTATAAAATTCTCTGTAAAGATGTTCGGCTGCAAAATATTCGGCATAGGTTCGATGTAAGTAGTGCACCTTCCCTTCTTCATTTCTGTCCACAACACCTATAGCCAAGCCGGCGCAAAGCGCAAGTATGCGTTTATTTTCTTCTTCGCTATCGGACGCAGTTTCAACACTAACAAACAACCAATCTTCTTCAATTTCGTAACACTTTTGGGGAGACAATATCGTGTTGAAGGCTAATTTTCTAAGCGCTCTGAGGCGCCTAACGTCCATTTGTTCCAATTTCTTTTCTATAAACAACTTGTATAGGCTTGTCAAATTAAACTTTGAACCACCAAGAATGTTCGTTGCCTGCTGAAGCTGGTGTTCTTTTTCATTCCTAGTATTAGTGTTTTGAATTGATTTCTTGAGTTGGGATTGAAAAAGTTCAACCAGAATTTTGCTCATAAGCGGAAGCATAATTACTCTTTTCTCTTCGCTCTCTTTCACAGAATTCTTCACATGATCGACTAATATACGAGCGTATTCTCTAATACTTTCTTCGTATTTGGGCATTTTAAAATGGCCCGTCCAAAGGCAGGTAAGGCAATCAATTTGATCTTCTCTGCTGAAAAGGTGTAGTGTGTAGGCGAATTGAAATAAGGAATCTTCCAGTTTTCCAATCAAATGGGTCCTTGTAGCGATATAAAGGCTTTCCAATTTCGTCTTGCCAACAAGAGTTTTCATTAACCGAATCGTTTTCTCTTGGCAATTTTTGTCGATTTCGTTGAAACCGTCCAACATGAGAACTATGCGACCGACCACTTTGAGTCGGTGGTTCAAAAGTGACCGAGCAAACGGAATTCTTGCAACGGGAAGACTTTTTACGACGAATTCCAAATTATCGAATTGCTTAGCAACAACCGGTTTTCTTGGGAGGGCATTGAAGTAATCCTTTAAATTCATTCTAATTACCCAGTGGTCCGGTTTTGATTTCTTTATTTCTTCGTGATAATAAGACAAAATCGTCGATTTGCCGGATCCCGCTTCGCCGGATATGATGACTACCCGTCCCTCTCACTCGATTATGTATCAATTCGTTGTCAGAGACGACGTTAGTAAATGGTGAAGGTCCCAATGCGATCCTTTTCCGCCAAACAATATTTCTCATCTTTTCCCAAAGCTTTGATTTTCGAAAGCCTTCAACGAACCATTCGATGTGCCCTTTTGCGTCGACGCAACATTCCTTCTGTAGTTCTTCTAACGGGCATCCTAGTTCCTTAGATACTTCGGCGAAAAACTGAGTATCTATCGCAGAAACCACTCGTCTCCTAATGTAGAGAGATTTTTCGAAACGAGGTGTGTTAAAAGAAGGGATAGTGATATTTCTTGCTGAGACGATCAAGTGGAACATGCTGTCAACTACTGGAAACGAATTGATATCTTTTTCTCGATCTCCGCATCCAATCATTTCTTTTATGGTTTTACCTTTTTCTTCAAACCATATTTTCCTTGAAAGTAAATCTCCTTTTGTTTCTTTACTGAGATCCCCAAAATAAACTTCGTCATTTTGCCAACAGTCTTCGTTGTTGCTCGAGTTCCCGATTAGGATGACTTTTGATTCCTTTTTAGACATCAACATCTGGTCTTCGCCTTTGATACGCACAGGCTTGTCATCGTCCCAAACGACGATCAGGAGACGATAAGAACGAGGCAATGTACTCAGCATTTTTTGCATTTCCTCATTGCCTCCTTGATGAACACTTGATGATATTATGAAATAACTTTCTTCTTGTTTTAATGTTGATATGGTTTCAATGGCTAAAACTATTTTGGCGGCCGTTCCTTCCCGCGACTCTGTCGTAATCCGTTCAATTTTCTTTGGCGAATGAAGCAATCGTTCCAATTTGTTAGCCATATCTCGAATCGTCGAGTTCTTGAACTTCCAGTCTTCTTTCAATCTTCTCTGGTAATCTAATGAAGCGCTACCGAATCGAAGCAAATTAATTTTTTTAGCGCGCCTCTTCTAACATTGTTGCGCCTTCTTTAGATGATATGAATTTATTGTGACTTTTCTTTCTAATGCAGTTTAGCATCTTATTAACGATGTAATCCGACTGTAAATAACTTCCACTGTTTGTTCGTGTTACTCATTGGCATCCTCTCCAGCACGCTTTCACTAGGCAAGTTGACAATAAAGGTAAGTCTTTCAAAGAAGACATCAATATTGCCGTCTGCTTTCAAGTTGGATACAGCAATTCTGTCTCGCAAGTTGCTGGTTGGTTTTAATCTGTAATGAATCTGCACTTTTACCCAACCTCTGTGGAAGATAAAAATTTTGTCACGAGGATCCTGACGAGGATCGACCGGCACCAATAACATTCCACTTTGTTGGAGGTTATCTTCGTCAAAACGATTGCTGCAAATTGTCAGGTCGCAAATGCTGTTCTCCGTGGTACACATCTTGCAAAACAAACGATAGTATTTTGGAAGACTGTAATCACCATTACCGTTAAGTAGGTCATCTGCTGTGATTTTAATGGTTTCTTTTTCGTTACGTTGGATTTGTATATAACGATAACGACAAGGCTTGAATCTAGTGGTATGATACTTGCCTTCAGACTTGAAATTTATTTCGTTATACTTGTAATTCTGCAGGCCATCACTTTCTTTTCTCAATCGAAACATGTATAGCCATTTCTGATTCCCCTTTTCAGATATAGTAATGCTAGTTTCTTCATACACGATACAGCGCATCGACCTAGCAGATGTTTGGTTTTGCATAGTCGAATTTATTACCGATGTTGCCAACCGTATTGCTGTTGTGCTTTCGTTTCTCATGGCGGAAGTCGCAGATTGTTTAGCAGATCTTGTTGGCCCGTCATCATCATTCTCCAATAAATTGGTAAGGCTGGCATCGCTGTTTAATCGCTTCGCCATTTAACAAGCAACCATTACTTTCCTTCCTTGAGTCTAGAAAGAAAATAAATAAACGAGAATTGAAAACACGAGGTTTCCCCCCAGTTTGATGAAAAATATTACGGAGAGTTTTAAATGAATCCCTTACCTTAATGGCGATAATCGAACAGCTAGAATACTTAAAATGTAAATTAATAAACGTACCGCAGTAACGACACAAAGGTGAATCAAATTAGACGTACTCGTTAATTCTGCAACATTAACGCACCTCTGAAGAAGAAGTATAAATGTTATCTGGTAGACGAATTTTCATCGACTACTTCACTAACACATTGTGTATGTCCGAAATTCCCATCGTCTCTCTACGTTGAGCCTTCGAAGAATCCCATTAGTCTGTATTCCAAATTACTCCCGCGAGGAATATTATCCTAGAACATGTTCCAATAAAGCTGTTCCTGATGTCTCAATTACGTGACAATTCGACCCACGTTTCTAGAACGTCATCTAACGAATCGACTGTTGTTAACAAGCAGTCCGCGAGTCAAGCAGGCCAAAATAACAGGCTTCGTGTGATGTGACTTTTCGTGGGTGTTCTTAAAAATGGTCAAATGAAACAAATAGATAGTTTTTATTGTTTGCCAGGATGATACAAATCGTTTAAAAGAAACCGCAAGGTTCTATTCCTCATAGTTTAGGAGATAATCATGATTTTTTAAAGAGGGTTTTCCAAAAATGAAAATTTTCAACACAAGTAAAAAAATTTTCAGGGTGGGTAAGAATCAAAAATAAAATAAGCACCAGATAGCCAAGAATCTAATCTTTCATCTGCCAAACTTTCAATATTTTACGACTTACTGTTACGGAGCTAAAAAATGAAAAGCAAATCCCAATATTTTGCCGACATTACTGCCCATCATCGAGTCGCCCCTAGCCCGCCAGCTCAAAGGCCTTCAGGGGGAAACCCGAGTCGCCTTGGACTCGACTATGGCCAGAAATGTCGGCAAAATATAGGGACTTGCTATTTATTTTTTAGCTCGGTAACCGTTGGTCGTAAAATATTGTAAGTTAGGCAAATGAAAGATGAGATTTTGGGCTATCTGAAGCTTATTTTATTTTTGATTTTAAGCCACCCTGAAAAATTTTTTACTTGTGTCGAAAATTTCACAATATTTACAAATTTTCCAAAATGATTTTACAAAAACGCAATTATCTCCTCAACTACAAGGAGCACAATAATGCGGTTTGTCTGAATCGATTTTTCTTGGCGTCACGAACAAAATGAACTATCTAATCATAGTTTTTATTAGTTTTTACTAACATTGTAAAAAGTCACATCACACGGTCTCGGACTGCTTGACTCGCGGACTGCTTGTTAATATCAACATGGATGTGTTAATGCTTCATCTTCTAGAATGAGACAAGGGCGTTAGTTCAAACTGTCTTCAAATATAAATTGAAAAAGTTTACCTGGGTACAGAGGATTTTATTCCCCTCTGCCAACTTATACGCCGAAATTTTCAATTAGACACCGTAGTCACCATAAACTTGGGATAACACGATTTCATAGCGGTTTCCAACGACTAAGATGGTCGGCAATAATCCGCTATGTTGGCGCTTCATAAACCGTAACCAGTTTACGAAACGCGTCCATGAGCCTGTACAAAAATTAATTAACAAACATCCAATACGTAATATTAACAAATAATAGTCACTTGCATTGATGCCTATACAAGTAAGCAACAATTATCTCAACGGCTTAGAGTAATTCATCGACTTTTAGGTAGTACCGTCGAACAAGGTAACTTCTATTACATCCAAACAGTATACGTTTGGACAAAAATGTAAATTCAATCAGGGGCTCAAAAAATGTATGGTACACTTCCATCTGGGGTGGATTTTTTTTACTACATTCGAGAAAGGGACTAGAGTTGTAGTCGACGTGTTTCAACACATGTGGCTGACATGTGGAGTCAAATTATAGCTTGAAAAAATTCAAGTCCACAAGAAACAACGTTAAAGCAAAAAGCCAAAGTAAGTCATGTCTTTTCTTGAGAATACTGGAAGTAGAGTTAATAGGCTAATTTCCACGAAATAACCTTTGGATTTGTATTAAAACGATACATATTTTTTACCTGTAGCCACAGATGAAGTTACCTTATGGATCACGAATGTCCTGCGATCAGTCGGCTCGTTTGTTTGGAGATTTTCATCCCCTCAGAAGTGAAGTCTCCACTCAGCTATTCCTCTAACAATTCATAAACGAAAGAAGTAAGAAATTTTCTAATACCAAACCTTAGAACTAACCAACGTAATAAAACTAACCTGAGCTTGACTGAAAAGCCGCAAATCCGTGACGAAGAGTGCCAAAGCCTTGTAATTGCAACCGCACTTATTATACAATCGCAATTTGCCCTGCCAGGCAAGAATGTCATGAGTAAAGACGGCGTTTGTTGGAGACTGTCTAGTCATGTCTGGACTGGTTGGCGATCGTGTCCATGCACCAATTCTAGTTACAATCTTGAATGCGTTCTTGAATGCGTCTTGCGCTTGCAGTTCTCGAGTTTTGCTTGCGCAGCTGGAGCTATATTCCGAAAAGCATGTCATTCATTCACGATATATCACACCGCGATATGAATGACATACCGCAAGGCGGTGTTTTGTAGACGGCGATTTTCTTGATAAGACAGACACAACAATCGCGCGCTTTTTTCTGTCAGTAAATTTTGAACTAACAAATTTGTCAAGTGTTCTCTATTCAAATTCAGTTTCCCGAAGGGATTCTGTACGACATTGTAAAGCACCCTTCGGTTGTGCGAAACACCCAATAGATGGACACGTTCGAAACTAATCAACTGTTACCCGCGATTTGCATGCGCAGGAAGGTTCCCGAAGGGATACTTGAGAACGATATAGGAAGACTTATTCTATATAGGGACAAACGTAATCAGAATTCTGTTTCATTCTTTACTGATTTTTTTGTTAAGTTTGAATTATCAAAAAGAAAAGGAATCAACTTAAGGAATTAAAAATTTTGTAACAAACAAATTCTAGAATAGTCCTAGTGCAGTGCGCGTACCCTGGCTCGCGCTTGCTGTTTTACGAACGCACCCCGCACTCTGCCACCTAGCGGGGCAGTGTATTTTGTATCTCTTCCGTGGAAAACATCTCGGTTTTCACATTTAAACAACTTTGTAATTTTTGTTTGACCTGGGCGAAGTTAAATTTTCTTATCACGTTATCCGCCGTTTAAAGAGCTATGTTTTGGTACCTAATTTGTTTGTGTTAGATCTTTTTAAGTGTGGTAGATTTCATTTCCAATTCTGTTTCCACTTTTTGGCCTTCAAACGTGGAAGGTAATGCTAATTTCGAAATATATAATTGCACTTTTAGTGTACCAATTGTTGATAAAATGCATTGAATATGTAAATAATACTAATTAAAACAGAAAACAATGCTTGGTTAGTTCGAAATTAGTATTTTTTGTGACCAAAAAAGTGACAATCAGAACTTCAAATTGAAAATTATCACACTTAAAACGATGAAGCATAACCAAATTTGGTACCAAAACATACCTTTTGATATGACGCATAGCGTGGGTGGGTAGTTTAATCCCTACAGGGTCACACAAAAATTAGAAACTTGTTTTAACTTGTTTTCCGTGTTAAAACATACGGGAATTACAGTCCCGCTAGGGGGCTTCGGGGTGAGAAAGGGCTTCGGAGTGAAGAGTGCGTTCGTAAAACGGCAAGCGCGAGCCAGGGTACGCGCACTGCACTAGGACTATTGGCACCTTTTTTTCTATTATTGTCGCTACAAGTCGGGACGATTGTATTAACAGAAGTGCTTCATAAAATGAATTATGCTTTGATGGTTTTATCACTTGCACATAATTTCAACATTCTCTGAAAAAAAATTCCCATCAAGTGAACAATTTTGTTCACCTACCGGGTCTAAAACATTTTATTAGGTTTTTTCAATTTCAAATAAAACCTTAAAGGCCCAAAAAAGCTTATCCAGAAAATAATAAATAGAGGACTTATTACTTTTACTTGAATAAAATAAATACCTGGATCTGGATTTACGTTATTGATTAAAACTGAAAAATAAAAACTGAACACAAATAATTTGGACGCGGTAGCTGAATAACATTTTTTTAAAAGTGAGTTTCATTTCTTAAAAATATTAGTTCCCCGATGAAGATTTGTCGTTGTTCGCTCAGGACAACAAATCATTAGTTCACATCTTAATTATCAATCGACAAAAAAGGGGAAAACGCGACCAGAAAAGTTTTAAATTTTTCGTAGAGAACACACCCGTCTACTAAATATGGAAGTTTTATCTATTTTGAATACTACCCAGTGGATATGTAAGCGATCATATCACAATGTTATTGGAACCATATAATCATATTGCAATCCTGTTCAAGTATAATAGGGAAAATCGATCGCGATCAGTTCTCTGACCGCTATCGCACTTGATCGCAATTTAGTTTAATACAGATTTCACAAATTGGGTAGTAAAACCTCATGTTAAAAAATACGCAGAGGCGTTCTGATGAAGGGCGTAATTGGTAGGCTACTTGCCAATGGCGTTTGATCGCGATACGATTGCAGCAATCATGCAGTTTTTCTGGTTGCGGGATTTGATTGCGATTGCCATAGCTATCACCAAAATTTGAACGCGATCACGATTGGAGAGAATTTAAATCGCGATATTGACATCCCTGTTCCCCACTTCTGATCTGTTACTCGGGAAATGTTTTCCGAGATATATACAACCTATAAAAGCAGCATGACGGCATTATTGAAAACGTTGAAAAGCGGACAATATTTTACGGAGTATCAAAATCAGCGCATTGAAACAAAGAGTAAGGGATAAAATTGTCTGGCTGGAACTTTTCTTCAAATATTTTATTGCAAGCACATACAAATCTAGATCCTAGAAACCAAATCACACTAGCTGTTTAGCAAATCACACTGATTATTGATAGGCTACGACACTTCTATCCGTTGGGGCGAGATGCAACATAATGACATTCATCATTTGTTAATATAGATGTAAAGTGCTTGTGAATCAACCTCATTATTTCAAAAAGCATAAATGTCTGTCGGGCAAAGTTACCAGCACAAATTTCCGGTTTATAAATTAAATCGGTTGTACTTAGTCACTTAATCACAAAACTCGTCTTTGTTGAGAATATTTCGTGTTTCTACTTTATATCAGCAGAAAGACTCAGTACTTTAAATGCGTCTAAATATACGATTGAAGCTGGTTTCCCAGCATTAAAGATAAGCACACATATAACACTTAAGGCGCTTTCAATAAGTACTAGGTTAGCAATACAGAGATTTTCAATAAGAACTCTTGGTCAGATTTAAAGGTAAAGTTTTGAAGTAGGCTAATTTAAGCTACGTTGAAAAAATGATACCTAGGGTTTGGCAACACTCACAACTTCAATCCACACTAGACTGAACAATCTAGACTATTCATGGGACTGATATATTTCGGACATCCTATTCTCGTTAGTACGATTGTGTAGTTAGGAAAAGGAACTATACAGACAGCACTATATTTCTTGCTAAGGTAATACGATTGCGTCTTTATTAGGAAAATGAATTATAAAGACAGCATGGTTCAGACTACATATGCGGGAAACAATGTCAGAATAGACCTAGCTAGGAAAAAGAATTTGCAATAGGTTAAATTTTGATCTGCAGTACAATGTTTGTGATATACGAACATTGATAAGATACCTTCTCACCACGCCCAATCCCATATATTCTACGGAAACCTATAGTTAATGTGCATAGTTTTTTACGTATGGCGATAGCGACATTACAACGTAGCGACACAGCGTGTAAGAAAAAGATCTAACTTATTAGACTAGTCTTAAGTTGACAGCATCTATAATAAAACTAAGGAACAAAAGCGCGCGCGGGTCCCATTCGGCATGCAGAAAAAATGAAGCTTCTATCACATCGTGTTCTGGAGTTATTACGAGAAATTAAACGTTATTTTGCCATAAGACACCACGGCGGGCGACCGCCGTTCAAATAATTGATAACTACCCTTTTGCCATATGACCCCGTAATCAGAAAGTTTTGAAATTTTTCACAAGCACGCAAAAAGGGGTAGTTTATTTATATTAAAATTAGGAACTCTCTATCTAAAAAATTCATTGAAAGGGTGACAAAAAACGCCGCCATAATTCGCCGTGTTAAAACCGGTAAAACAGGGGGGGGGTTCAAATACTTTCCGTGGGTACTGTAGAATTGTGAATTTTTAAGAGGGGGCTATAATATAAACTTGTCATGCAAGCACTGTCAGCAAAATCTTTCTGATTTAAAAAAAATCGTAATCCATTATCCAAATGCCTCATCCGTCTTCACAGAAGCTTATGGCCAAACCAATATTTATCATTTCATTAATAGTCAATCAATAACAACTGAGGGTAAATAGCTGCATTTACCTTAACCCATCCCTCCGTCTAATTCCTGAGAAAAATAGACGATTTAGAAGTCTATGTACTATAGAAGTCTCCAGAAAAAAGATTTACCACATGTTTTTAATGTAAAATATAATGTAGCCTACATTGGAGTTTTACAACCATGTTGATTCCAGCTAAAGCCTACTCTACACTAGAGCTTTGCCTCTACGCTACGTCGAGACAACGAATAACAACACAACCAAAAAAACCTCCGTAACATCATAGCGCAGTAGAAAAAAGCTCTAGTGTAGACTATATAGGCTTAGAGTTGTTAGCTCAAGTGCCCCTTAGACAAGACTTTTTGGGTTGAGTCACTGAATATAAAAAAATATATTTCCAAATTAAACTTATGCCTATAACAGTTTTGACACATTGTACTTCTGGAAATACGCATCAAAAGAACCAATACAACATTCACATGATCACGCACATCGCACATGAAGGCTACAAACTTTGACAAATGCAAAGTTTATCACCAGTTGAGCTAGTTGCCGGTTCACTTTCACGTTCAATACGCCTTGCAAAACAATATTTGAAAGTACGTTAATCTAGTACAACTCTATGCCTACCAAGTGCAGAAAATTACGCCGAATTTTTCTACGTAGAAAACTTTTAAATCAAATTAAAATTGAGTAAGCGTATAAAGAATTAGTTTTTTGCTGGATCCATCTGTTGGGTGCAAGGCTCAACTGAAGGTTCGTTTCGTTTTTTGGTATAGTATCCCTTCGGGAAATTAGATACCGCTGAAACGGCCAGACCCATTAAAAAGTTTCATACTTCAAAAAATTAAGCATAATTTCTTACACTGGAATGGCATATTTTGGCAAATAGTTATTTTCCCGTTTGTTAAATACTGAATAGAGATGTGCGTCATGAATGGGAAAATATGGCACTGTTGTGCTGTCTTATAGAAATACGATTACGAACGTTATTTAGTAAAAAAAGGAAATCGCCGATTCACCGCTAGGTAAAAGCGTAATGTGGGGAAAAACAAACTTAAATCGGATTCTGAACAGCTGCCAACATAAACTTGAGATCTTGAGATTTAAAAACTGATGTAGGGGTTGTGGTAGACGAACTAACGGTGCCGTGTTGTTGAACAGACATCATTTCGACGTTTTTTTTCATTTAAATTCCGCATTTTATACGTAGAGAACTGTGTAGGACTAACTGATTGAATTGAAATTTATAAAATTCTTCTAGTATTTACATGCATGGTATGAAAAATAGTGTTTAATAGCTCAATCTTAATCAGTTTATAGTTGGGCAAAACATTTCGGGCGAAAATTGAATGCCAATTAATACTCTTACATTTGGTCTTCTTCTTAATTAAGAAAACAGAGAGAGAGTATGAATATTGAAAAAGAGAAACTCGATTCGGACTAGGACCGATCTATGGATCTAGATGTTTAGTCCGGACTTAATTCATATAAGGCTAATATACTTTTCGCGTTACAAGCTCTTCCCTAAATCTCACCACGATTCAATCTCATAACCTCATATAATACTAAATAGAAAACATTTCACAGGCAATAAAAATAGAGTGATAGCTAATAAGTTTCCGAGGAAGCAGATTACCAACTTACTATTCAACTATGTCGCATCAAGAGCGTGAATGAGTGTTTGAACTATTAAGAATTTGACCAAATGAACAAGCAACTCGATCCATGTGAGGTGGCCATCAACACGAACCACCACCCGCCCGTGAAATACGCAGTAAATACGTAACTCGGGAAACCGGAATATATTAACATATTATCGCTTAAACCGAGGCATAAAACGTAGTAGCATTGAAACCGAAATTCTGAAGCGTATACTCAGCTCAAAATTCACTGTTTAACAACAAATATGTAGGCTACCTCGGCGACCGAATAGTAGGCTATAACAATACAACTTCAAAAAGTTAAATATATACGGCGTACGAATTACAACTAGCACTCACAGCCTACACCCTAAGAAGAGGTGTCTGCAAATACCAGACAGAAAGTCTGGCAACTGGGGCCTTGACAATAATGTCCGTTTTAGTTTTTACCATTTTGCGTCCCAAGTATTTTTTTAAATCAAATTTCGGCGAAGTGAACATTGTGCCCCCTTCCATTGGCCACCTTTTACAATAAAAACATTGAAAATTTAATGAGGCGTTTATTGGAAAATGGCAAAACGGAAACCTGACATCGATCCTAGAGGCCCCAGTTGCCGGACATTATGTCTGGTATTGGCAGACACCTCTTCTTAGGGTGTAGTTAATTTCGTTTTAGCGTCTTATTAAACGATATTTTAAAAAAGCTAGCTTCAGACGAGGTTTCAGAGGAAGCAGAGTACCAAACTAGCTAGTTGCTTGTGTTAAATTAACTCACGTGACGCGCGGTAACCTCTTTTTTTCAGAAAACGCCTCCCAAGTCACCTTGCTTTCGATTGGGCTTTTTATTGGGAGAAAAAGCGACAGAAAATATTCCGTCATTATTACTTTATAGGAAAAGACCGTAATCGTCACAAAAACATGTTTAAATAACTTCATCCATTTTCTGATGCTTCTTACATCATTAAATTGTCCAAAGACATGGGAAGACGCGGGAAGTATTAATATATGTATTAATATATAATATATGTAATACATATAATATAAAGAATTAATATATGTATATATTAATTCCCGACATATATTATGTCTGAAAACCTATGATTAAGGTTTTATGACGAGAGACCGCCATTCATAAACTCGCTTCCGATTGGGCTTTTATTGGAATATAACATTCTTAACTTTATTTGCTTCCCATTGTTTATTTCAAAACTTGCGATGACCGGCATTGCCTTGTCGTAGGCCTCATATGGGGGAATCATATATACCTTCTTTTGGCGATACAAGCTTTTCTCCCATCTCACTTTGACTCAATCTCTTAATCTCACAAGAACGAATTGTAAAAAATAGCCTTCATTTCATTGGTCACATATAAAAATAGTTGACGTGTTATCGTCTTATAGGCTACTTATGTCTCATTAATGGCGTTTTCCAATGGTAAAAATGGAGCAAGTCGATTTTGCTCCAGATCTGGAAAGGAGCGAGCTAGCTCCGAGCCGGATTTTGGAAACTGCTCTATCTCTGAGCAGTTTCGACCATTTTCATTGGAACAATTTTAACCACTTTTGATAGCTCGGAAATAGGGCTTGGTCAGTCAACGTCAAGAGCAGACGAAATGTTCCCTATACAACCCATGTCGGAACTTGCTCCGTTTCGGAGCAGGATCTGTTGCTCCGTCAAAATCGGCGGAGCAAGATTTTCGGATCTGGAGCAGCTCCGTGGCAGATCTGGAGCAACTCCACTTCCCATTGGAACAACCAGCTCCGACAGGGAGCGCTCGATTTTTTTCCCATTGGAACAACTTTGAGGCCTAAATCTCTGTTTTTTTAATGTTATCTCTCTATTTTTTACCATTGGAAAACGCCATAAGACGGCCGTGTTATCATTAAAACACAAGAGTTGAATCCCTTCGGGAACCTTCCCGTGCAGGGCACGGGCTACAGTTTCCCGAAGGGATTCTATACAAAGTTGTTTTCGACCCTTCGGTTGTGCGAAACACCCAATAGATGGACACCTTCGAAACTAATCAATTAGATACCGCTGAAACGGTTCGGCCGATTTAGAAGTTCAATACTTCAAAAAAATTAGCATAATTTCTTACACTGGAATGGCATATTTTAAAATAGTTATTTTCCCGTTTGATAAATGTTGAATAGAGATGTGCGCCATGAATGGGAAAATATGGCACCGTTGAGCTTTCGTATACAAATACGTTAATACGATTACAAACGTTATTTAAAAAAAAGGAAAGGATAAACACCGATTCACTGCTAGCTAAACAAGCGTAATGTGGGGAAACTATGTGGGACACTACGGGTTGGGAAAACTTAAATTAGATTCTGGAAAGCTACTAACATAAACTTAATCCTGAGATTTCAAAACTGATGTAAAAGCGTTGTGGTACATGAACTATCGGTGTCGTGTTGTTTAACAGACATCGTTTAGACGTTTCTTTTTTTCATTTTCCGCATTTTATACGAACTTTTTTTCATTTTCCGCATTTTATACGAAAAACTGTGTAGGACTAACTGATTGCAATCACTGTTAAAAAAACTTATCGAAAATCGATTTCCGCCAGAAAGGTATTTTATAAATATCATTTTTTGATATAAAATACTCGTTTTTAGAAATATTTATATCAAAAGAAGGAGAAATCGCTATATTTAATGTCGAAAAATGATATTATAAATTATCTTTCTGGCGGAAATCGATTTTAGATATAAATAATCCCTAAAAACGTTAAGTTTTTTTAACAGTGATGAAATTTATAAATTTTTTTCTAGTATTTACATGGTATGGAAAATAGTGTTTAATAGCTGGGTCAATCAGTTTATAGTCAAAATATTTCAGCCGCATTTGGACGATTTGGTCTTCTTAATAAAGAAAACAGAGCGAGAGTATGGTTACATGAAAAAGAGAAACTCGACTCGGACTTTTCGGACCGATCTAGATCTAGATGTTGAGTCTGGACTCCGGACTTCATGTAAGGCATTAGCTTTATACATGAACACATGTACAGGTCTTCTTACACTTTTTGCGTTACAAGCTCCTCCCATAATCTCACCACAATAATCAAATCCCATAACCTCACATAATAGAAAACATTTCATAAGCAATAAAACTAGTTGATAGCTAAGTTTCCGAGGACCAACTAACTAGTCAACTGTTATGTCTCATCAAGACCGAGGGGGCCGCAACTGACTCCAAATTGAGTGCAAAATCACCAGAATCTCGTACACTTGGCCAATAATCACCCATAAGGCTCCATGTTAATTAATTCCAATTGATTCCAGAATCTCGTACAGCCCTGGAAAGAGTTGCGACCCCCTCGATCAAGATGCACCGAGTGATGAATGAGTATGAGTGTTTGTGTTTCAACTAAAGAACTTGATCTGGAAATAATCAACAAGCGACCAGATCCCTTTTCTCTATCTCATCTCTATGTGATGTGGTCATCTACATGAATCACCAACCCCGTGAAATACGCTGGAAATACGTATATAACTCGGGAAATCGCAATATATTAACATTATACCCCCCGCTTTATAACCAAGGCTTTAGCGTAGTAGCATTGAAACCGAATTTCTGTATACTCAGCTTAAAATTCATCACCGCTTGATAACAAATATGTAGGCTATACCTCGACAACCTAATAGTATACAAAATCCCGGGGCGTCGATCGGACAGATTTCGCTACGTGTAACTCGGATGATAATTCATTTTTCGAACATTATGTTCATTCACTTCCTCATGTTATTAGGTAGTATTCACGCATTAAAAAACTAAACCTTGAGTTCAATTATGGATTCAAGCGGGGTACATATTTTGGTCGTTCATAATAATTTGTAAATTTATGGGGTACGTTTTCGATAAACGGGGTATATGTTTTTCGATTGACCAAAGGTATATACGTATAACAGAATATTGCCGGGATACGTACAGTATTTCCTGAGTCGGTAATTCTACGTGCCTTCTCTGTTCATGTTAATAACCGACATGTAAAGTGGTACCATTTATAATCTATGTGATGATAGGCGGTAGCCAACTGAAGCATCGGATTTAATTAGTTGTTCTATGAACTACCGTATTTTACTAAATGCATTTTCACTTTTTAACTACATATTCTTTTTATGGATCACTAGTATATTGGCTAGTACAAGAAGCTTATGGCATTACTTTTGGTCACATCAATCGCCTGCCAAAATATATTGTCTGTCACGACATATATTTATTCTTAAAGGCCGGTATGTATTATCTCGCGAGAGACCGCATATAGTACGGGCTTTCTGATTGTTTACTTATGGTGCTTGCGATGACCGGCATTGCCTCGTCGTTGGCCTCCCTACCCTCCCTAGTAACTTCAAATGCGGCTGAAATGCGATTCGTGTGTTTATCTTTTATGGGAAACCGGTTTCAATCGCAAAGTCAGACCCATTCAAAGTACTAATAGGGCTCAGGTGTTGCGCATGTTTTTAAAAGGTGCCCAAATGGCAACATTCTTAAAAAGGGTCAAAAAGTGCCCAAATGGGTAGACACCGGTCTCATAGCTATATAATCTAGACAATTAAATTAAGCAATCTAAACAGGGCATTACCAAGCGCTCGATTACGCAAATCAATTGGTGACAGTTGTACATTATCTTATTTGCCATTGTCAGCACGTAGCCTACAGCAATACGTTTTCATGCCGTTAAGTCCTTAGAGTTATCGACAAAGTGGAAGTTATGTTGGAAAGCTGTTCAAACTATATATTAGATCGAGTATTAGAGCGGGCGAGATCCGAATGTCCGAAACCAAGCCGTTTGGGTTTTCATCATTTTTTTAGCTCTTACCAACTAAGTAGACATCTTTATAATTGAAAATCAATTGATAAAGTTATTTAAAACACAGCTCAATCTCTTAATCTCACAAAATAAAATTGTAAAAAATAGCCTACACTTCATTGCCACATCAAATTAGTTGACGTGTTATCGTCTTATACAGTATCCACCCAAAATATTAGTCCCTTTTTTTTAGTCCCACCCTTTTCTGTGTAAAAACGGCAAATGGGTCTGTTAGGAAAATCGGGTTTTCGACCATTTAAAATTAAGCTAGAATTTTTAAATTTAGATTTTATTAAAGAAGAAATCTTTCTCTGCACGCTGATTTTTTTTTCTGGTTCGGACTATGATCCGCCAAAAATCACGAGTAGTCGCATCATTTATTAGACCCCAAATGTTTTCCCGTGTTAAACATTATTAACAGATTTTTTTCCCGGCTCTGCCGCTTCATTTTCAAGAAAATAGAGACCGCTAAATTTCAATGTTTAACACGGGAGTGGGGTGGGGGGCGGAGCCCCCAACCCCGACCCGCGAGATCCCCATATAAATACGACTATTATAGTTTATGATTTCCCTCTTGATCGGAAAAAATATGAAGAGCCTACCAATTTTTTAAAATTCAAACAGGACAACTTAAATCCTTTCGGCACTCTTGCGCTTAGTGCGCAATCAGTGGGTGGGGCATATTTTCATTAATGCAGAAGGGTGAAATTTTTGAAGAAGAACAAAATTTCTCTTTTAATTTTTGCGTTGATATATTCTAATTCAAAATTTAGCGAAAATTAAAAACACCCCTTCGGGACCCTCCCAGCGAGCGACGAAAGTCGGCGCTGGTAACTAGTACGACATTGTAAAGCACCCTTCGGTTGTCCGAAACACCCAATAGATGGACACCTTCGAAACTAATCAATTAGATACCGTTCAAACGGCCCGGCCGATTTAAAAGTTCCATACTTAAAAAAAATAAGCATATTTTCTTACACTGGAATGGGATATTTGCAAATAGTTTTTTTTCCCGTTTGTTAAATGTTAAATAGAGATGTGCGTCGTGTGATAGGAAAACCTGGCACCATTGTGCTTTCTTAACTAACTTCAAGATACGATTTACGAACGTTTTTTTTTACTTAAAAAGGATATATTCACCGATAAACAAGCGTTATTTGGGGAAACTACTAAAACTATACGGGTTAGGACAAATTGAAATCGGAAAAGTTGCCAATAACGTAAAACTTAATCTTGATGTTTACAAACTGATGAAAGCGTTGTGAGAACTGTCGGTGCCGTGTTGTTTAATAGACATCATTTAGTCGTTTCTCTTTTTCATTTCCGGGTTTTATACGAAAAAACTGTGCGTGTATAGGGCTAACTGATGCAATTAGATTTAAAATATTTTTCTAGTATACTCATGGTATGAAAAATAGTGTTCGTTAGCTTGATTTTAACATAGTTTATAACTCGGCATGTATAGTTTAACTGTAGTGTATAGGGCTAACTGATGCAATTAGATTTAAAATATTTTTCTAGTATACTCATGGTATGAAAAATAGTGTTCGTTAGCTTGATTTTAACATAGTTTATAACTCGGCAAAAAAACATTTCGGCCGAAAATTGTATGCCAAATCCTCTTGCGTTTGGTCTTCTTTAAATAAGAAAACAGAGAGAGAGAGCGTGATCATTGAAACAGAGAAACTCGATTCCGATTCTGCATTTCGGACTAGGATCGATCTAGATGTTTATAATCCGGACTTTATGCTGTAAGGCTACAGGCCTACTTACTTTTCGCGTTACAAGCTATTCCCTCAATCTTGACACCTCGACCCAATCTCACCCTCACAAAATAGAAATAAACTTTTCATAGGCAAGAAAACTAGTTGCTGTATAGCTAAGTTTTTGTTTCCGAGGAAGTGGATTAATATACCAACGACGTATCTATAGTCAACTATGTCTCATCAAGACCGAGATCAAGACGCACCGAGTGATGAATGAATTGAGAGTTTGAGCTAAAGAATTTTACCAAATTAAGAAGCATTCGATCCATTTTCTCTATCTCACCTCTACGTGATGTGACCATTAACACGAACTACCGATCCCGTGAAATACGCAGGAAATCCGCGGCAAACCAAAATACATGCACATGCAGCATGCCTCGCTTTAACGTAGTATATCTGTATATAGCATTAAAACCGAAATTCTATCAGTTTAAAATTCGCCACTTAACAACATGTAGGCTACCTCAGCAACCCTATAGTACAATAATACAACTTTGAAAAGTTAAATAAATACGCGCGGCGCATCAATATTCTATACATATGCCTTTCATGGCACTTATACAACCGAGTACTAGCGAGTTTTGGCTGCTTATTAAACGATATTTGAAAAAAGCAAGCTAAGTTTCCGAGAACGCATATTACCATCTAGCTAGTTGCTAGTGTTTAATTAATTCAAGTAACCGAAGACTCGACGGTAACCTTTTTTGAAACGCCAGTTTCAACCTCGCTTCCGATTGGGTCGTACTAGCATGGGCTTTTATATGAGAAGAAAAGATAGAAAGTATCGCTTAGGTTTCTTTATAGGGAAAAAAAAATCAGTTCATAACTCCGCACTTTTGATGCTGCTCGGACATCATTGCTCCCTTTAATGAATGTACATTTTCCATGTTTCTTGGCTGTCAAGTGTCAGCGTTAAAAAATCTTGGGGCGTCGATCGGACGTATTTCGGTACGTATAACCAGGTATAACGGATGATAATTCATTTTTCGAACATAAAGGTCATTCACTCCTTCATGTTAAGGTAGCAACTAGTGTAAAAAACCGCATAGCCTACTGACTGGTGTTATTAGCGTCGAAGACGAAACGACGGAACCAGGTTATTTTACACTATATCAGAACACTTTTGAAAAATAAAATACGCATCTGTATGTATATAACGAAAAGTTTGCAGAAAAGTAGAAGACTGGAAAAATAGTTTGGAAACCTTCAATGGGCAAGCCTTTTGGACTCAATGGCCAAACAAATATTTTTCCCGAGCTATATGTACCATTGTACCTGCGCGAGACATTATAAACATGACAATCTATAGACAATCTATAAATATATTCTGCTGAAAGAATATATGTATCACGCGTGAGAAGAAAATATATATATTTATAATATGGGCAATTTGATGTGACCAAAAGGTAATGCCATAAGTAGCCTATCCCAGTATATCATGATTTTATTAATAAAAAATCAGTAATAGATGATAAAAATATTTATAAATGATTGGAACATTTCCATACAAGTGATTTGCAGTTACAGTTGACTCCCATGACATAAGCCAATTAACGCAATGCCTTTAAGTTAGAAAAATGTCCTAAAATGTATAAACAAATTTGAGTTTTTACCTAACTTTTTATAAGGCATAGGATTTCCCCGATTTTTTTTCGCGCAGAGCTACAAAAATCCACCTCTGAATATCCCTTCGGGAACCTTCCCGCGCAGGGCGCGGGCTACAGTACAGATTTGACACAGCCGCTTAGTTGCCCTGTTACAACCTAGATGGCTACGAGGGGCTGGTTTTTTTCAAACAGCGAAATTCGACTCTTTAAACATTTAAATTCGAATTAAAACATGAAAAATAGTTATAATTCGTGTGCCCCATTTTTTATCTAACATCATTTTATAGTTTTATTAGTTTTCACATTTTCGACGTTTTCTTCTTATAGCTAGGTAAGGGGGCCTTACGTCGACGAGCCTACATCCTCTTCGATACTGATTATGAGGAATCTTTCCGGTACGCGTCTTATAATTAGGGCGCAGACGTAAAATTATGGAATTTCATTATACACATCATTATACATATACACATACTATCAGCTCACTCAAATAATAAATCACAAAATTGCTACTGAAGAGAAATTGTAATGGGGTTAAGGTTAATGAGAACATAATAAACAACGGGGTAGTTGAACCAGGTGAACAACGGATTCGAAAAATGAGTTAAATATTGTGCCTATACGAAATCGCAAAAATAGTATGAAGGAAAATTCCTACTAGAGATGGGTTCCGCAAAATCTAGCCGTGTCATTTACGGCTTAATAAGGCAACAATATTAAGCAAAGCACTACTGTATTTCACTACAGTTCAATACAGAACATTGTGAGGTATTACAGTTTTCCAACACATTGACTATTTGTTGATAACAAAACAATCCAATGCTACGGACGACGGAAGTGCAATTACGTACATTCATCATACAAGGGAAATTTAAAATTTTAATACGTTGCAAGCTCACGGGTGAGCGAGCGGCTCGTGGGGTGGGGTGGGGGCGGAAACGTTTGTATCGATAATTCGTTCAATTCGCAGCGGTATTTGTGGAATAAGAAAGACAAAAGATGCTCTGCCTGTTATTTACAACTAAGCTACCCCGTTCGACCCCGTTTTATCTATACATATAAAAGTCAATTTTTCGTGTCTGTCCACGTTTTTCTCCGGAACTATAATAAGTAGCGACATGAAACAAATTGAATTAGATTCAGAAAGTTGCCCACCAGGTTTTAAGGCGACATAGTTAAGTTTTACTAAAAATTTATTACGAAAAAACAATTTCCCCGTGTTAAAGGGTATACCCCGGGAATCCCCTGACGGGAGCGCCTTCTTTCTGGAAAAGCCGAGAGTAGGCGGTGGCGAAGCCATCGTCTCTTTTCGAATAGTAAATTTGATTTCGTATATTCAAAGTTAAATTAAGTAAGAAAAAATCCCGGGCGAAGCCGGGTCACTGATAGCTAGTCTATACCTATAAAAGTCAATGTTTGTATGTTTGTTCACGTTTTTCTCCGAAAGTATAAGAGTTAGTGACATGAAATAAATTGCATTAGATGCGGAATTCTCCGTAATAGGTTTTAAAGCGAGATAGTTAAGTTTTACTAATTAGAAAACAATTTATAACGAAAAAACAAATTTCCCGTGTTAAAAGGTATACCCGGGGAATCCCCTGACGGGAGCGCCTTCTTTCTGGAAAAGCCGGGAGTAGGCGGTGGCGAAGCCACCGTCTCTTTTCGAGTAAAATATTCAATTTTCGTTGCGATTCAAGTAGAGAGTTAAATTAAAGAACAAAAACCCGGGCGAAGCCGGGTCACTGATAGCTAGAAACGTTTTCGAAGCTGTAGTGCTGACACTGAACTTTATTTCTTAAATGGTTTATACGGGTATAGTTCTTCACAGTTGAGTTCTTCTATTCTTCAAATTGATTTTTTTTGCCTACTCTTTAATGAGAAATAACAAGAACTATGTACATAACATTATGATTATATACAGCCAAGGTGCTTTGTAGAAAAGGGAGATTCTCACGTCACAGAAAACAAAACCCCACGGTCCAAAATCTCCGTGCTGCCTTCTACCTCGTCTATTAATGCCGAATTGATATATATATTCCGCTTATATTAGCTAGTTTGTTTTGCATAATTTCCTTGAGATCTACCCCGTACCTTTATGATTTAGCTATAGTTCACTAAGTTAATCTCGGGCAGGCTTCCACAGTGAAGTTTTCTCAGATACTGGCGGTCGTAATAATCCAATTTTACATGTGACGCGATTGCTGTTAGAAAAGGAAATTTTCATATGGTTACAGAAAATCATACTCATGGGGGAGCGAGCCGTATTAGATGTAATTACATCACATTTAGTAGGTTTATTCCGATTCTATTTAAGTGTTCAGATCTTAACTTCACACAAAGAGCATTTTAGTATATTTTCTTATAATACGTCACATTATAAAGTGGGAGGGGACTCATCCACGACCCGCTTAATCACCGTATTAATTGTTTCATTTAAAAAATCTATCCAGTTTCTAATTTGAATTTCCTCGTACGCGAATCTAGATCGATAGTATGAATAGCCTACCGAACTTCCGTGCGCTCTCCGAATTGGCGCTGTTCTGCTAAGTGCGTATGCAACATAACAAGAATACCATTTTACTATCACTATTTTACTTACGCGACAGTGGCGACGATGATAATCACATAATAATTTTAAGGTAGATCCCTTCGGGATCCTCCCAGCGAGCGACAGAAGTCGGCGCTGGTAACAGTGACAGTTACTGTACCTGAAAGGACTATTTTTAACTTGTTTTTCTACCGTTAGATGGCAGGAAATTTTAAATGGAGCGCAAGTACGGAATTGAGCGCAAGTACAGCAATGGAGCGCAAGTACAGCACTTATAAAAAGACGGCATATATTGTATATGTGGTGCCGTCTCTGGATAAACGGAATACATAGCAATGGTTGTTGGTTTATAGTAACCATAAACAAATAAAGTAAGTAAGTAAGTAAGTAAGCAGGTTTGGACGTTTTATTTTTCAGTTACCCTCAAACCTGCCTGCTTACTTACTTACTTACTATTTTAAACTTGTTTTTCTACCGTTAGATGGCACAATGTTTGAAAATTGAAGTATGAGCGCAAGTGCAGGACTTAAAAAAAGACAGGATCGCTAGTTTCTTTTTTTAATATAAAGAATACCCAGCCATATTTGAATTTGCATACATATACTTTTTTTGGATTATATACATCGATCACTGTCACCGATGCACCAGTGACTCAGTGTAAATTAAATAAGTCTAAAATTTACACTCTGGGTTTCTTTCGTATATTAGCTTCGATGGTGGCGACTGTAGCATGTCGCCGTTGCATCGTCACTTCCCTTTTCTTCCTTCTTGGTTCTACAAAACGACTCCTTCGTTGGGGGGCCATTAAGACGAAAAAGAAATCGGAAGCGAAACGAGAACAATGAGGGGAAAAAAAATAGACGACGTTGCAGGGGGAGAAGTGTTGAAACATTTAGGAAGAAACATGAGACGAGGGGACAGGCATACAAAGAGAACGTAAATCAATTAAAACACGAACGACTGGGTTAATGGCTCAACGGAAAGAAAAAGAAGGGGAGCACTCCACCACATGATTAAAGGAAAAACAAATACTGATACGAAAAATGGGCGTTATCAATCAACCGATGCGGCATCGGTCACAATCACTAGTATGTTAAGTGAACAAAATGAAACTTGTATTTCAAGTTGAGATCATGAAAGCGTCGCCATCTACCATCATCGCTTACTACTGCGTGGTGCACATCAGCAACTGTTCTTGTCCGAATTTAAATAGAATTATATTTCCTTGCATTATTAAATATGTAAACAAAAACAAAAGAAAGAAGAAATTTTTATTTCCCATTTGATTATTACTACGATGCATATCTGTAAGGGATTTTTGTATAACGCATTTCAAATGAAAATTGTGAGCTTAGTGGTCCTACGGTAAGAATACCACTAAGCACTGGGCTTCGTGGTAGTAGGCTTTCGGCTGGTGGGCTTAACGACCATAGACCGCCTCTGTCAAAACAAAACTTGTCTGCTAGCCTAAGTTTGACAGTCAAACAATATTGTTTTCTTTAACTGCGCAAAAACGGCTTCAAATAATGAAAACAATGGGTATCAATGGATTCTTCATAAAATTATGCGTCGATTGGTGTACACCCATTCTAGAAATTTGAAAATCTATAATTTCCTTGAAGGTGTCCGAAATTATTAGCTATCAGTCCAAAAAACGCAGAATGACAGTTCTTTTAAAATTCCTTACAAAATACTAGAATTGGCCATTTACTAATTAAAATCTATACTATTTTGTAGAATTTTAAATTTTCTATCATTTAGTATAATTAGTTAAGTGATTCATTGATTTTTATCTTATATTTTTTATTTGCCGTTTTCGTTCGGCCTACTGTCCAACACAGAGCTCAAAAACTGTGCCAGCAAGCGTAACTGTCCAATTCTATTTGTCAATTTCTAAGTCACTAGGAATAGTTATAAAATGTCCCTTAGTCCATTGGTGCGTTTTTGTGATTATTTCAATGTTCATTTATCAGATGTTTTAAGAAACGCCTCGTTCAATTTCAAACACGCATGTAAAAAAATCGAATTTTTTGGCCGAAATTTCCAGAGTTTTTGTCCTGTCCGGATTTAAGAGCTTTACCCTATTTGGTGACGCCTTCAAGCAACCTTAGAAATCGTATGCAGAAAGAAAATTATCTCAAAGCACTGCATGAAGAAAACTCAAATCACCTTCTAGTCGTTGTTTGCGACGGCGAAGACTCGTTTACTGATTACTTATCTTTGACCAGTGAAACAGAGAAGAAGATCGTTATCATCAGAAAAAATGCTGATAACCCTATCGTTACAGATGATGGTTGTTTTAATGAAAAAGATCAGATTGAGTTTTTGACATCAGTTATAAAGAATGTTGAAGTTACGGCCAACGAAGAAAAAATATTACAATTAATTGCCCAACGGTTAATTGGTTGTGTAGAAATTGTTGACGAAGAAAAAATACTTTTGCAGAAACCGTTACTTTGCCGTCTTTTTTGTGACTTCTGCAGAACAAAAACTGACGCAATTCTACTCAAGAACACAACGCAAGAAGCCAATGAACTTGACGGAAGAAAAGAAACGCTTCAAATATTTTCAGATTCAATTGATCACGGAACTTTCGACATAGGAGCTTTATTCATAACTTTCACCAACTTATTTTTATCTTCCACAGATATGGCTAAACAAGATTCTTTTTTAAAAAAATCTCAAATAAACCCTTACGGTTAGGCCTTCGGTCTGAGGATTAGGTATCGTCAATCGAGCTACAATTTTTTTTACTATTAGGGTTGGTTTCGTGATTGGGACCATGGAGGCAGTTTAAACATTAATATTGTGGCAATACTCATACGTCACTTTTGACATTTTGCGAGTTACATATACATTTTTTTCTCGACTGCTGATTGTAAAATGTTCGAAACGGTCGTATTTTTTACCAAATATCACGGCATTAATATATTAGATTAAATATCAGACTGCCCATTTGTCACCATCTTTGCACATACATTTTTCTGCGCGTGATGATATGTATATGCGCTGGAAAAAGGCCCCTCCCCCCAAAGTAAGAGCTGAAACGTCCTTTATTCTAACGAATGGCATACTGTTTCCTATTGAATTCCCCTCAACCACTTGAACCCAAAATTAGTAGGTAAAATTAATAAAATGCAAATGTCATTTACAGCTAGAAACGATTAGAGATTTGCTGCTCATCAGACATAAATGAGATGTCAACTTTTCCGTCATACTATTTTTCCCTAACGTAAACAAATAACCAACTGAAGATAAAAGGTATAGTGTTTGGTAACGGGGGGGAGCTTGAGACATTTGAAGCATGATAGCGATTTCAGATTTTTTATTCCACCCACAGTTTAGTATTCTATAGACTCCAAACATTTCGTGTTTTCGGAGAAAATCGCTGGTTTTCTGGGAAAGAATAGCCTCGGGCGTAGGCCAAAGCCCCAGACGCAAAGGAGGAATAAAGTTCTACTCGAGTCCTGTGCGGGCTAGTGCTGCTGTCTTCCATTGCATTAAAGACCGCTAGGCCTTCGGCTGAGGACTACGTCCTCAGACCTCAGTTTTAAAAAAATAGAGTCGCACGATATTTTTTCTTGTCATCAACAGACTAAAAAATTAAACGTCCCAATTTGCTACAAAATTAACAAAAATGGTCACTTAATGGATCTCTTACGATCAAATACGGAAATGCATATGCTAGCAAAAAAATTAATTGGTTTTTCGTCAAAATTAAAGAAACTAACTCTACAGACGGAGCTATTTAAAAAGTATCACAAAGATTTGGTAGCACAAAAAATTATAAATTTGGACGGCCTTTTTGACCAGGATTTTATAAAAGAAGTTGATCTTTCCAGCAGTTCGATTGAATTTCGGAAGGTTTTATGTTTGCTGCAATGCGATTTTGAAGGATCAACATTCAGTTTTAGTAAAAATTTCGGTATATCAGATAGTGGAGAAGAAAAATTACTGTGCCATATTTCACATGTAAAGGATGAAGAAATTGATGGCTTCGTCAGTGCACTTGTTTTCGTAGTCAATGCTGACAGTGAAGCATTACAGAAGATTACGCAAACTGAGATGGACGTATTTTTCTAAGTGCTTGCGTATACTTGCGCTTCAATTTCCTGTCATCTAACGGTAGAAAAACAAGTTAAAAATTGGTTGTATATTCTATATATTGAAAGAAACAAAAATCGCGATACTGTCTTTTTGTAAGTCCTGTACTTGCGCTCATTTTTCTATTTTCAAACATTGTGCCATCTAACGGTAGAAAAACAAATTAAAAATAGTAAGTAAGTAAGTAAGCAGGCAGGTTTGGGGGTAACTGAAAAATAAAACATCCAAACCTGCTTACTTACTTACTTATATTTGTTTATGGTTACTATAAACAATTAACCATTGAACGCCCACAAACAACTACTTCCCGCAATAATTCAGGTTGTTTTTCTGACTTGTAGATGGCGTACTGAAAATAGTAAGTAAGTAAGTAAGCAGACAGGTTTTGGGCCAATCCAGAAAAGAACCCCCTAAACCAACTTACTTACTTACTATTTTTAACTGGTTTTTCTACCGTTAGATGGCAGGAAATTTTAAATGGAGCGCAAGTACGGAATTGAGCGCAAGTATGGAATTGAGCGCAAGTACAGCAATGGAGCGCAAGTACAGCACTTATAAAAAGACGGCATAGAATTCTTAACTGTGGGTGGAATAAAAAATCTGAAATCGCTATCATGCTTCAAATGTCCCAAGCTCTCCCCCGTTCCCAAACACTATACCTTTTATCTTCAGTTGGTTATTTGTTTACGTTAGGGAAAAATAGTATGACGGAAAAGTTGACATCTCATTTATGTCTGATGAGCAGCAAATCTCTAATCGTTTCTAGCTGTAAATGACATTTGCATTTTATTAATTTTACCTACTAATTTTGGGTTCAAGTGGTGGAGGAGAATTCGATAGGAAACAGTATGCCATTCGTTAGAATAAAGGACGTTTCAGCTCTTACTTTGGGGGGGGGGGGCCTTTTTCCAGCGCATATACATATCATCACGCGCAGAAAAATGTATGTGCAAAGATGGTGACACATGGGCAGTCTGATATTTAATGAAATATATTAATGCCGTGATATTCGGTAAAAAATACGACCGTTTCGAACATTTTACAATCGGCAGTGGAGAAAAAAATGTATATGTAACTCGCAAAATATCAAAAGTGACGTATGAGTATTGCCACAATAGTAATGTTTAAACTGCCTCTATGGTCCCAATCACGAAACCAACCCTAATAGTAAAAAAAATTGTAGCTCGATTGACGATACCTAATCCTCAGACCGAAGGCCTAACCGTAAGGGTTTATTTGAGATTTTTTTAAAAAGAATCTTGTTTAGCCATATCTGTGGAAGATAAAAATAAGTTGGTGAAAGTTTTGAATAAATCTCCTATGTCGAAAGTTCCGTGATCAATTGAATCTGAAAATATTTGAAGCGTTTCTTTTCTCCCGTCAAGTTCGTTGGCTTCTTGCGTTGTGTTCTTGAGTAGAATTGCGTCAGTTTTTGTTCTGCAGAATTCACAAAAAAGACGGCAAAGTAACGGTTTCTGCAAAAGTATTTTTTCTTCGTCAACAATTTCTACACAACCAATTAACCGTTGGGCAATTAATTGTAATATTTTTTCTTCGTTGGCCGTAACTTCAACATTCTTTATAACTGATGTCAAAAACTCAATCTGATCTCTTTCATTAAAACAACCATCATCTGTAACGATAGGGTTATCAGCATTTTTTCTGATGATAACGATCTTCTTCTCTGTTTCACTGGTCAAAGATAAGTAATCAGTAAACGAGTCTTCGCCGTCGCAAACAACGACTAGAAGGTGATTTGAGTTTTCTTCATGCAGTGCTTTGAGATAATTTTCTTTCTGCACACGATTTCTAAGGTTGCTTGAAGGCGTCACCAAATAGGGTAAAGCTCTTAAATCCGGACAGGACAAAAACTCTGGAAATTTCGGCCAAAAAATTCGATTTTTTTACATGCGTGTTTGAAATTGAACGAGGCGTTTCTTAAAACATCTGATAAATGAACATTGAAATAATCACAAAAACGCACCAATGGGCTAAGGGACATTTTATAACTATTCCTAGTGACTTAGAAATTGACAAATAGAATTGGACAGTTACGCTTGCAGGCACAGTTTTTGAGCTCTGTGTTGGACAGTAGGCCGAACGAAAACGGCAAATAAAAAATATAAGATAAAAAATCAATGAATCACTTAACTAATTATACTAAATGATAGAAAATTTAAAATTCTACAAAATAGTATAGATTTTAATTAGTAAATGGCCAATTCTAGTATTTTGTAAGGAATTTTAAAATAACTGTCATTCTGCGTTTTTTGGACTGACAGCTAATAATTTCGGACACCTTCAAGGAAATTATAGATTTTCAAATTTCTAGAATGGGTATACACCAATCGACGCATAATTTTATGAAGAATCCATTTATACCCATTGTTTTCATTATTTGAAGCCGTTTTTGCGCAGTTAAAGAAACAAATATTGTTTGACTGGCCAATGTTTTGGTTTTTGTAAATCGAATTCTATTGGGAAGTTTCTATTGCACCCTCAGTAATGTCATTGGTAGTTCTATTCAGAATCAAAAACTGAATCGAATGAGATAATTTTTGTTTTTAAATCAGCTCTGTCCGAAAAATGCAGAAATGTCCGACTTTTATGGGAAACGTCCGACAAATGAAGATTCTTAATGCACACGTTTCCCATAAGGAAGCCTATCGGCCAAAATGTGTCCGGAGTTCACAGCTTTACTCTAGCTATTCGAAAAATTGAAACGACTTAGTTTACTTATTGCCGCAATGAATTTACTCGCGGTGAATGTAGGAAATGGCGAAGAAATTTGCGACACTTTTTGCGTCAGATCATTCACATGTGGCTCCAAGATTTTCAACATCTCATCGATGGTAGTGTCATGGTACTTTATAATCTTTAATTCGGATTCACAGTAGGTGCTAGAGTTGGCACTGACAGTGAGTAAAATCATGTCATTTCTGCCTTTATCAAGTAATTTCTTGGCTTCTTCTGATGTCAGCCACAAAGATTTTCCTTCGCATACCCAGCGTTGCATTCGATCGATGATAGGACGAGACTGGACGATGCTTTTGTGGAATTTGTAGTACGAGTCCATCTCAGTTTGCGTAATCTTCTGTAATGCTTCACTGTCAGCATTGACTACGAAAACAAGTGCACTGACGAAGCCCTCAATTTCTTCATCCTTTACATATGAAATATGGCACAGTAATTTTTCTTCTCCACTATCTGATATACCGAAATTTTTACTAAAACTGAATGTTGATCCTTCAAAATCGCATTGCAGCAAACATAAAACCTTCCGAAATTCAATCGCACTGCTGGAAAGATCAACTTCTTTTATAAAATCCTGGTCAAAATGGCCGTCCAAATTAAAAATTTTTTGTGCTACCAAATCTTTGTGATACTTTTTAAATAGCTCCGTCTGTAGAGTTAGTTTCTTCTTTTTTGACGAAAATCCAATTAATTTTTTTGCTAGCATATGCATTTCCGTATTTGATCGTAAGAGATCCATTAAGTGACCATTTTTGTTAATTTTGTAGCAAATTGGGACGTTTAATTTTTTAGTCTGTTGATGACAGGAAAAAATATCGTGCGACTCTATTTTTTTTAAACTGAGGCCTGAGGACGTAGTCCTCAGCCGAAGGCCTAGCGGTCTTTAATGCAATGGAAGACAACAGCACTAGCCGACTAGCCCGCACAGGACTCGCGTAGAGCTTTATTCCTCCTTTGCGTCTGGGGCTTTGGCCTACGCCCGAGGCTATTCTTTCCCAGAAAACCAGCGATTTTCTCCGAAAACACGAAATGTTTGGAGTCTATAGAATTCTAAACTGTGGGTGGAATAAAAAATCTGAAATCGCTATCATGCTTCAAATGTCCCAAGCTCTCCCCCGTTACCAAACACTATACCTTTTATCTTCAGTTGGTTATTTGTTTACGTTAGGGAAAAATAGTATGACGGAAAAGTTGACATCTCATTTATGTCTGATGAGCAGCAAATCTCTAATCGTTTCTAGCTGTAAATGACATTTGCATTTTATTAATTTTACCTACTAATTTTGGGTTCAAGTGGTGGAGGAGAATTCAATAGGAAACAGTAAGCCATTCGTTAGAATAAAGGACGTTTCAGCTCTTACTTTGGGGGGAGGGGCCTTTTTCCAGCGCATATACATATCATCACGCGCAGAAAAATGTATGTGCAAAGATGGTGACAAATGGGCAGTCTGATATTTAATGAAATATATTAATGCCGTGATATTCGGTAAAAAATACGACCGTTTCGAACATTTTACAATCGGCAGTGGAGAAAAAAATGTATATGTAACTCGCAAAATGTCAAAAAAGACGTATGAGTATTGCCACAATAGTAATGTTTAAACTGCCTCTATGGTCCCAATCACGAAACCAACCCTAATAGTAAAAAAAATTGTAGCTCGATTGACGATACCTAATCCTCAGACCGAAGGCCTAACCGTAAGGGTTTATTTGAGTTTTTTTTTAAAAGAATGTTGTTTAGCCATATCTGTGGAAGATAAAAATAAGTTGGTGAAAGTTTTGAATAAAGCTCCTATGTCGAAAGTTCCGTGATCAATTGAATCTGAAAATATTTGAAGCGTTTCTTTTCCTCCGTCAAGTTCGTTGGCTTCTTGCGTTGTGTTCTTGAGTAGAATTGCGTCAGTTTTTGTTCTGCAGAAGTCACAAAAAAGACGGCAAAGTAACGGTTTCTGCAAAAGTATTTTTTCTTCGTCAACAATTTCTACACAACCAATTAACCGTTGGGCAATTAATTGTAATATATTTTCTTCGTTGGCCGTAACTTCAACATTCTTTATAACTGATGTCAAAAACTCAATCTGATCTCTTTCATTAAAACAACCATCATCTGTAACGATAGGGTTATCAGCATTTTTTCTGATGATAACGATCTTCTTCTCTGTTTCACTGGTCAAAGATAAGTAATCAGTAAACGAGTCTTCGCCGTCGCAAACAACGACTAGAAGGTGATTTGAGTCTTCTTCATGCAGTGCTTTGCGATAATTTTCTTTCTGCACACGATTTCTAAGGTTGCTTGAAGGCGTCACCAAATAGGGTAAAGCTCTTAAATCCGGACAGGACAAAAACTCTGGAAATTTCGGCCGAAAAATTCGATTTTTTTACATGCGTGTTTGAAATTGAACGAGGCGTTTCTTAAAACATCTGATAAATGAACATTGAAATAATCACAAAAACGCACCAATGGGCTAAGGGACATTTTATAACTATTCCTAGTGACTTAGAAATTGACAAATAGAATTGGACAGTTACGCTTGCAGGCACAGTTTTTGAGCTCTGTGTTGGACAGTAGGCCGAACGAAAATGGCAAATAAAAAATATAAGATAAAAAATCAATGAATCACTTAACTAATTATACTAAATGATAGAAAATTTAAAATTCTACAAAATAGTATAGATTTTAATTAGTAAATGGCCAATTCTAGTATTTTGTAAGGAATTTTAAAATAACTGTCATTCTGCGTTTTTTGGACTGACAGCTAATAATTTCGGACACCTTCAAGGAAATTATAGATTTTCAAATTTCTAGAATGGGTATACACCAATCGACGCATAATTTTATGAAGAATCCATTTATACCCATTGTTTTCATTATTTGAAGCCGTTTTTGCGCAGTTAAAGAAACAAATATTGTTTGACTGGCCAATGTTTTGGTTTTTGTAAATCGAATTCTATTGGGAAGTTTCTATTGCACCCTCAGTAATGTCATTGGTAGTTCTATTCAGAATCAAAAACTGAATCGAATGAGATAATTTTTTTTTTAAATCAGCTCTGTCCGAAAAATGCAGAAATGTCCGACTTTTATGGGAAACGTCCGACAATTGAAGATTCTTAATGCACACGTTTCCCATAAGGAAGCCTATCGGCCAAAAAGTGTCCGGAGTTCACAGCTTTACTCTAGCTATTCGAAAAATTGAAACGACTTAGTTTACTTATTGCCGCAATGAATTTACTCGCGGTGAATGTAGGAAATGGCGAAGAAATTTGCGACACTTTATGCGTCAGATCATTCACATGTGGCTCCAAGATTTTCAACATCTCATCGATGGTAGTGTCATGGTACTTTATAATCTTTAATTCGGATTCACAGTAGGTGCTAGAGTTGGCACTGACAGTGAGTAAAATCATGTCATTTCTGCCTTTATCAAGTAATTTCTTGGCTTCTTCTGATGTCAGCCACAAAGATTTTCCTTCGCATACCCAGCGTTGCATTCGATCGATGATAGGACGAGACTGGACGATGCTTTTGTGGAATTTGTAGTACGAGTCCATCTCAGTTTGCGTAATCTTCTGTAATGCTTCACTGTCAGCATTGACTACGAAAACAAGTGCACTGACGAAGCCATCAATTTCTTCATCCTTTACATATGAAATATGGCACAGTAATTTTTCTTCTCCACTATCTGATATACCGAAATTTTTACTAAAACTGAATGTTGATCCTTCAAAATCGCATTGCAGCAAACATAAAACCTTCCGAAATTCAATCGCACTGCTGGAAAGATCAACTTCTTTTATAAAATCCTGGTCAAAATGGCCGTCCAAATTAAAAATTTTTTGTGCTACCAAATCTTTGTGATACTTTTTAAATAGCTCCGTCTGTAGAGTTAGTTTCTTCTTTTTTGACGAAAATCCAATTAATTTTTTTGCTAGCATATGCATTTCCGTATTTGATCGTAAGAGATCCATTAAGTGACCATTTTTGTTAATTTTGTAGCAAATTGGGACGTTTAATTTTTTAGTCTGTTGATGACAGGAAAAAATATCGTGCGACTCTATTTTTTTTAAACTGAGGCCTGAGGACGTAGTCCTCAGCCGAAGGCCTAGCGGTCTTTAATGCAATGGAAGACAACAGCACTAGCCGACTAGCCCGCACAGGACTCGCGTAGAGCTTTATTCCTCCTTTGCGTCTGGGGCTTTGGCCTACGCCCGAGGCTATTCTTTCCCAGAAAACCAGCGATTTTCTCCGAAAACACGAAATGTTTGGAGTCTATAGAATTCTAAACTGTGGGTGGAATAAAAAATCTGAAATCGCTATCATGCTTCAAATGTCCCAAGCTCTCCCCCGTTACCAAACACTATACCTTTTATCTTCAGTTGGTTATTTGTTTACGTTAGGGAAAAATAGTATGACGGAAAAGTTGACATCTCATTTATGTCTGATGAGCAGCAAATCTCTAATCGTTTCTAGCTGTAAATGACATTTGCATTTTATTAATTTTACCTACTAATTTTGGGTTCAAGTGGTGGAGGAGAATTCAATAGGAAACAGTAAGCCATTCGTTAGAATAAAGGACGTTTCAGCTCTTACTTTGGGGGGAGGGGCCTTTTTCCAGCGCATATACATATCATCACGCGCAGAAAAATGTATGTGCAAAGATGGTGACAAATGGGCAGTCTGATATTTAATGTAATATATTAATGCCGTGATATTCGGTAAAAAATACGACCGTTTCGAACATTTTACAATCGGCAGTGGAGAAAAAAATGTATATGTAACTCGCAAAATGTCAAAAAAGACGTATGAGTATTGCCACAATAGTAATGTTTAAACTGCCTCTATGGTCCCAATCACGAAACCAACCCTAATAGTAAAAAAAATTGTAGCTCGATTGACGATACCTAATCCTCAGACCGAAGGCCTAACCGTAAGGGTTTATTTGAGTTTTTTTTTAAAGAATCTTGTTTAGCCATATCTGTGGAAGATAAAAATAAGTTGGTCAAAGTTTTGAATAAAGCTCCTATGTCGAAAGTTCCGTGATCAATTGAATCTGAAAATATTTGAAGCGTTTCTTTTCTTCCGTCAAGTTCGTTGGCTTCTTGCGTTGTGTTCTTGAGTAGAATTGCGTCAGTTTTTGTTCTGCAGAAGTCACGAAAAGACGGCAAAGTAACGGTTTCTGCAAAAGGGGCCGTCCATAAATGACGTCACGCGCCAGAGGGGGGGAGGGGGTTCAAGATTCTGTGATGGTCTGTGACGACAGGGGAGGGGGGAGATTCGGAATGTGTGATGTCACAAACGCAAAATTTTTTTAAAATGAAATTGAAAAAAGTTTTGCGTTTTCTTTTCTCAAGTGTTCTTCGTTTCCGTTCCCACGACCAGATCCACGAACCTCCAAATCCCTAAGGGCTTAAATGATGCAAAGGGGTGAGTTGTCAAGGCTATGCGACTAAATTTTGTCGATGGACAATTCAGTTGAACGCGAGTACTGTCTCGCCGTTGAGGTCGAAAAACTTTTCTCTCGACTCGTTTTCGATTCTGAGTTAGTTTATAACATGAGCAAACTAGTAAACCCATTTAATAGTTTATGTTCGGCGTATAATGAGGCATATCCTTCTAAGACAAAACAAGTTTGTCAAGCTGAGGTCACTCAGATTTGGAGAAGCCTGAAGGATGAGAAAGACAAAGACGAAAAACTGGATGATATGATGAAAAAATTAAAATCTATTGCAATGAAGAGAAAGGGAAATATGTTTTCATATTGGGGAAATTTGTCACAAAAGTCCGAGCAAATGTCTCAAGAAAAATCAACGTCATCAAACGTTTCCTCGTCCGAAATTCCGATTGAATTTTTACCAGATTCGTCTCAATTTGATGAGCCCCAGGAAGAATCTCAATCCGACGACAAGAACGAGTATCCAAATACTTCAAAAGAAGCACAAGCAACAACTGTATCGAAAACGAAGGCTCAGGACGTATTAAAAGACCAATTAAACCTTGTCAATTCTGACTTGCTAGCCTTACAGAAAAGAAAAGATTGTGATATGTTGAGTGAAGAGCAAGAAAACGAATTTAAGAAAAAAAGAAACAAAAAATGGATCTTGAAAAGGAGTTAAAAAAAAAGGTCGATGACCAGAAAAGACAAAAAAAGGCTAGAGAAAATAAAAGGCAGAAATTGGCAAAAGTTTTGGAAGAAAACCCTGCACTAAAGGAATCTTTGGGTGGCCAACTAAAGGCAGGAAGACCCAGATTAGAAGTCAAACAACCTTTGCTTCTTCAAGCCATCATCGATCTTGCCATGCACGGCTCAGCTGCTCACGAGAAAAGAAGAAGCGAAGTGTATAGAAGTATAGCTACTTTGGATGAACTGACCGAACAATTAAAGAAGGATGGCTTTCAAATCAGTAGAAGTGGAGTTTATCTTCGACTACTCCCTTGGCGTAGTTCCTCTCTTGAAGGGAAGCGACACGTCGTCACCGTCCCTGTCAAGTTAATTCGCGCTCAAAACGATTTGCATTCAAAGCACATAGACGGACCATTTTGTACGGCAACTATCCGATATATGGAGTCGCTGGCTTCTCTTTTAGGCCCACAAGAAGCATGTTTTTTAAGTCAAGACGACAAAGCGCGCGTCCCGATAGGAATCACCGCCGCTAACAAACAATCGCCCATGATAATGCATGTTGAGTACCGAGTCAGCCTGCCTGACCATGATTGGGTTGTGGCCGAACAGCATAAACTTATCCCGTCCGTGTATGCTGGTATTGAGATTCAACCGAATGGATTAGGAAAACCAGAAGCTGTCGGATACTCCGGCCCAACATATATAGCTATCCGTTCCGGAAAACATTGCTCGTCTACGGCATTTGCGCACGGGCTCGACTTTGGGCGGTTATTGAGCGTTCCAGAATTTGAGAAAATCTTGAAATCGGGCCCTGAGAAGTCCGTCAAACCAGTAATTTTCATCACTGTAGATGGAGGCCCTGACGAGAATCCTCGTTATCAAAAAGTTATTGATGTTGCAGTTCATCACTTTTTGAGTCACGATTTGGATGGATTTTTTGTAGCCACCAATGCTCCCGGTCGAAGCGCATTTAACCGTGTGGAAAGAAAAATGGCCCCTCTTAGTCGTGAACTATCTGGCCTTATATTACCTTACGACCATTACGGAACGCACCTCGATGACCAACGTCGAACTATAGACTTTGATCTAGAAAAAAGAAACTTTGCATTTGCTGGGTCAACTCTCGCCGAGATCTGGTCAAAAGTTGTGGTTGATGAGTTCCCTACAGTCGCTGAATATATTGAACCTGACGCATCACAGCTAAATGTCGATGATATGCTAACTAAGGATCAAAAATGGCTCAGTGAACATGTCCGAACAAGTCAATATATGACTCAAATTGTTAAGTGTCTGGACAACACCTGCTGTTCGTCACCAAGAAGTTCATTTTTCGTTGTAAATCCAAGCAGATTTATTCCTCCTCCTATTCCTCTTATTCAAACGTCCAATGGTCTCAAGGCTCCAGAGAGGACCGACAAAGAAAATCATGTTTTCCCGAGTTTATTTGTTTCAAAAATGTTGAAGATCGAGGAAATACTGCCGCGGTCAACGAAAGCCTTTAAAGAACTCCCATACGATCTTTACTGTCCATCAATTCAGTCTGTTCTACTAGAAAGGATTTGCAAGAAGTGTAACTTATACTTTGCGTCCAAAGTTATGTTGAAAAAACATCAAGAAGTTCACAAAAAAGATGCAGTACGCGAAGTTTCCCCTATTACAAGAACGAGGCCTGTTCGAATTGCCGCTGTCCGTCAACGTGAGATGATGGCAATCATTGCGAGAGAAGAAAACGGAGAGCAAGTTGACTGGATGGACGAAGATGAATTAGATTTGTCTGGAATTCAAGTCCCAAAAAATCCTGATTCAGCTAAGCAAGCCATGCCAATTTACTCCATGAAAGAACATTTTTCGTCGCCATGGGAAAACGAAGAAGGACCCGGACCGAACAACTAATTTTTTTCTAAATTTCTTTTTTTTGTCAACTATAAAGAATTTGCTATTGGATTTCGAATTAGAATTCAATAAAAACCAGGAAGACTCAGAATAAAATGCTTTTATAATAAATAATTTATAGCCTAATACTTCAGGGGGTATAGCGATTTGTGACATCATTTTGATGGGGGGAGCCCCATATTTCGTGACAGTCCGTGACAGAAGGGGAGGGGGGAGTCGAAAAAACTGAAAAAACGCGTGACGTCATTTATGGACGGCCCCAAAGTATTTTTTCTTCGTCAACAATTTCTACACAACCAATTAACCGTTGGGCAATTAATTGTAATATTTTTTCTTCGTTGGCCGTAACTTCAACATTCTTTATAACTGATGTCAAAAACTCAATCTGATCTCTTTCATTAAAACAACCATCATCTGTAACGATAGGGTTATCAGCATTTTTTCTGATGATAACGATCTTCTTCTCTGTTTCACTGGTCAAAGATAAGTAATCAGTAAACGAGTCTTCGCCGTCGCAAACAACGACTAGAAGGTGATTTGAGTTTTCTTCATGCAGTGCTTTGAGATAATTTTCTTTCTGCACACGATTTCTAAGGTTGCTTGAAGGCGTCACCAAATAGGGTAAAGCTCTTAAATCCGGACAGGACAAAAACTCTGGAAATTTCGGCCAAAAAATTCGATTTTTTTACATGCGTGTTTGAAATTGAACGAGGCGTTTCTTAAAACATCTGATAAATGAACATTGAAATAATCACAAAAACGCACCAATGGGCTAAGGGACATTTTATAACTATTCCTAGTGACTTAGAAATTGACAAATAGAATTGGACAGTTACGCTTGCAGGCACAGTTTTTGAGCTCTGTGTTGGACAGTAGGCCGAACGAAAACGGCAAATAAAAAATATAAGATAAAAAATCAATGAATCACTTAACTAATTATACTAAATGATAGAAAATTTAAAATTCTACAAAATAGTATAGATTTTAATTAGTAAATGGCCAATTCTAGTATTTTGTAAGGAATTTTAAAAGAACTGTCATTCTGCGTTTTTTGGACTGACAGCTAATAATTTCGGACACCTTCAAGGAAATTATAGATTTTCAAATTTCTAGAATGGGTATACACCAATCGACGCATAATTTTATGAAGAATCCATTTATACCCATTGTTTTCATTATTTGAAGCCGTTTTTGCGCAGTTAAAGAAACAAATATTGTTTGACTGTCAAACTTAGGCTAGCAGACAAGTTTTGGTCGTTAAGCCCACCAGCCGAAAGCCTACTACCACGAAGCCCAGTGCTTAGTGGTATTCTTACCGTAGGACCACTAAGCCCACAATTTTCATGATCTCAACTTGAAATACAAGGTTCATTTGTTCACTTAACATACTAGTGATCGATGTATATAAACCAAAAAAAGTATATGTATGCAAATTCAAATATGGCTGGGTATTCTTTATATTAAAAAAAAGAAACTAGCGATCCTGTCTTTTTTCAAGTCCAGCACTTCCGCTCATTTTTCAATTTTCAAAAATTGTGCCATCTAACGGTAGAAAAACAAGTTACTATAAACCAACAACCATTGCTATGTATTCCGTTTATCCAAAGACGGTACCATAGATACAATATATGCCGTCTTTTTTCCAAGTGCTGTATACTTGCGCTCTATTGCTGTACTTGCACTCCATTCCGTACTTGCGCTCCATTTAAAATTTCCTGCCATCTAACGGTAGAAAAACAAGTAAAAAATAGTAAGTAAGTAAGTAAGCAGGCAGGTTTGAGGGTAACTGATAAATAAAACGTCCAAACCTGCTTACTTACTTACTATATTTGTTAATTGTTACTATAAACCAACAGTCATTGCTATGTATTCCGTTTATCCAGAGACGGCACCATAGATACAATATATGCCGTCTTTTTCTAAGTGCTTGCGTGTACTTGCGTTTCATTCAATTTCCTGTCATCTAACGGTAGAAAAACAAGTTAAAAATTGGTTGTATATTCTATATATTGAAAGAAACAAAAATCGCGATACTGTCTTTTTCCGTTTAAACTCTGTATAAACTAGTCTTTTTCCGATAACTTGTTTTTCTACCGTTAGATGGCACAATGTTTGAAAATTGAAAAATGAGCGCAAGTGCATGACTTATCGGCATCGGCAATCTTGGAGCCACATGTGAATGATCTGACGCAAAAAGTGTCGCAAATTTCTTCGCCATTTCCTACATTCACCGCGAGTAAACTCATTGCGGCAATAAGTAAACTAAGTGTGTGGGCTTAGTGGTCCTACGGTAAGAATACCACCAAGCACTGGGCTTCGTGTTAGTAGGCTTTCGGCTGGTGGGCTTAACGACCATAGACAGCCTGTCAAAACAAAACTTGTCTGCTAGCCTAAGTTTGACAGTCAAACAATATTTGTTTCTTTAACTGCGCAAAAACGGCTTCAAATAATGAAACCTTTAGCCCATTGGTGCGTTTTCTTGATTATTTCAATGTTCATTTATCAGATGTTTTAAGAAACGCCTCGTTCAATTTCGAACACGCATGTAAAAAAATCGAATTTTTTGGCCGAAATTTGCAGAGTTTTTGTCCTGTCCGGATTTAAGAGCTTTACCCTATTTGGTGACGCCTTCAAGCAACCTTAGAAATCGTGTGCAGAAAGAAAATTATCTCAAAGCACTGCATGAAGAAGACTCAAATCCCCTTCTAGTCGTTGTTTGCGACGGCGAAGACTCGTTTACTGATTACTTATCTTTGACCAGTGAAACAGAGAAGAAGATCGTTATCATCAGAAAAAATGCTGATAACCCTATCGTTACAGATGATGGTTGTTTTAATGAAAAAGATCAGATTGAGTTTTTGACATCAGTTATAAAGAATGTTGAAGTTACGGCCAACGAAGAAAAAATATTACAATTAATTGCCCAACGGTTAATTGGTTGTGTAGAAATTGTTGACGAAGAAAAAATACTTTTGCAGAAACCGTTACTTTGCCGTCTTTTTTGTGACTTCTGCAGAACAAAAACTGACGCAATTCTACTCAAGAACACAACGCAAGAAGCCAACGAACTTGACGGAAGAAAAGAAACGCTTCAAATATTTTCAGATTCAATTGATCACGGAACTTTCGACATAGGAGTTTTATTCAAAACTTTCACCAACTTATATTTATCTTCCACAGATATGGCTAAACAAGATTCTTTTTAAAAAAATCTCAAATAAACCCTTACGTTTAGGCCTTCGGTCTGAGGATTAGGTATCGTCAATCGAGCTACAATTTTTTTTAACTATAAGGTAGGTAGTAAGTAAGCAGGTTTGGACGTTTTATTTTTCAGTTACCCTCAAACCTGCCTGCTTACTTACTTACTATTTTCAACTTGTTTTTCTACCGTTAGATGGCAGGAAATTTTAAATGGAGCGCAAGTACGGAATGGAGTGCAAGTACAGCAACGGAGCGCAAGTATACAGCACTTGGAAAAAAGACGGCATACATTGTATCTATGGTACCGTCTTTGGATAAACGGAATACATAGCAATGGTTGTTGGTTTATAGTAACCATAAACAAATATAGTAAGTAAGTAAGTAAGTAAGCAGGTTTGGGGGTAACTGAAAAATAAAACGTCCAAACCTGCTTACTTACTTACTTACTTACTATTTTTAACTTGTTTTTCTACCGTAAGATGGCACAATTTTTGAAAATTGAAAAATGAGCGGAAGTGCTGGACTTGAAAAAAGACAGGATCGCTAGTTTCTTTTTTTTAATATAAAGAATACCCAGCCATATTTGAATTTGCATACATATACTTTTTTTGGTTTATATACATCGATCACTAGTATGTTAAGTGAACAAATGAACCTTGTATTTCAAGTTGAGATCATGAAAATTGTGGGCTTAGTGGTCCTACGGTAAGAATACCACTAAGCACTGGGCTTCGTGGTAGTAGGCTTTCGGCTGGTGGGCTTAACGACCAAAACTTGTCTGCTAGCCTAAGTTTGACAGTCAAACAATATTTGTTTCTTTAACTGCGCAAAAACGGCTTCAAATAATGAAACCTTTAGCCCATTGGTGCGTTTTCTTGATTATTTCAATGTTCATTTATCAGATGTTTTAAGAAACGCCTCGTTCAATTTCGAACACGCATGTAAAAAAATCGAATTTTTTGGCCGAAATTTGCAGAGTTTTTGTCCTGTCCGGATTTAAGAGCTTTACCCTATTTGGTGACGCCTTCAAGCAACCTTAGAAATCGTGTGCAGAAAGAAAATTATCTCAAAGCACTGCATGAAGAAGACTCAAATCACCTTCTAGTCGTTGTTTGCGACGGCGAAGACTCGTTTACTGATTACTTATCTTTGACCAGTGAAACAGAGAAGAAGATCGTTATCATCAGAAAAAATGCTGATAACCCTATCGTTACAGATGATGGTTGTTTTAATGAAAAAGATCAGATTGAGTTTTTGACATCAGTTATAAAGAATGTTGAAGTTACGGCCAACGAAGAAAAAATATTACAATTAATTGCCCAACGGTTAATTGGTTGTGTAGAAATTGTTGACGAAGAAAAAATACTTTTGCAGAAACCGTTACTTTGCCGTCTTTTTTGTGACTTCTGCAGAACAAAAACTGACGCAATTCTACTCAAGAACACAACGCAAGAAGCCAACGAACTTGACGGAAGAAAAGAAACGCTTCAAATATTTTCAGATTCAATTGATCACGGAACTTTCGACATAGGAGTTTTATTCAAAACTTTCACCAACTTATATTTATCTTCCACAGATATGGCTAAACAAGATTCTTTTTAAAAAAATCTCAAATAAACCCTTACGTTTAGGCCTTCGGTCTGAGGATTAGGTATCGTCAATCGAGCTACAATTTTTTTTTACTATTAGGGTTGTTTCGTGACTGGGACCATAGAGGCAGTTTAAACATTAATATTTTGGCAATACTCATACGTCACTTTTGACATTTTGCGAGTTACATATTCATTTTTTTCTCGACTGCCGATTGTAAAATGTTCGAAACGGTCGTATTTTTTACCGAATATCACGGCATTAATATATTAGATTAAATAAGATAGTCAAGCGAAGCTTTTCAGCTCGCCATAAGGATAGGTGTAATTCAGTCAAAATGACTGAATCATCTTCAAATGTGTGGCAATGTTTTGTCTTTCGCAGTATATGTGATTTAATTTTTTAGATGGATTTAAAGTCATGTTGCGGAAAAAAGTTTGCATAAACGTTTCCATATTGGGTTAACTAAAGCTCTTTGATATTATGGTTAAGTAAGGGCTAAGCGGAAGAGAGCTTGGGCTACGCAGAAGAGACCTAGGGCTAAGCGGAATCCCACAGAAAGGAGAGGACTGCTTAGCCTTTATTCGTTAAAAAATAAAATTATATTTGATATTACATGTTTTTCGAGAAAATGCTATGTAATTGAGGTTACTATTATTAGGTATAAGTAGAATGGCTGTCATCGATGGACGTCCGTCCTTCTTGCACCAGAATAAGTAAATAACAAATAATGGTTTAAATGTGAAAGAATGATTTGACAACTTTAATTATGAGGGAGGATTAGCTAAGTCAGGAGCCCCTCAGAAATTATCTCGAGCGTGCTGAATAAGTTTATTTGATCAATTCCATGTTATTTTTAAGAAGCTGCGAGAGTAGTTGCTTGTGAATGTACGTGTTGGTTGCAATAGTGGGGTCCTGGGCGATAGTACGAAGGTGTACTGGGCTATATAGTTTAGTAATTATAGTACGTATTTTTATTTAATTTAGTACGCATTATTATTTTAAAAAATCGTCACTTCAATTGACCATTTAAGTTTGTAATTATCATAAATTTTTATGGAATTGCAAGTAAAACAATGATTTTACCATGAAGTATATCCTTCATGATATACTTCACGTGATTTTAGTGTCGACATGAAGTATATATCGTGCAAAAAGGATATACTTCATGCTGTCGATTTCAACTACAATTGTATCCACCTAGCGGTAAAAAAACAACAACTACATACTGATTTTCTCATGTTTTCGCTATTTGCAAAGTTTTGGCTTCACCAAAATATTTGCAATTCACACCATTGCAAGAGAGAGAGGAATTACATTTTTTAAGACAATTTTCACCGTTTTTGGACTCGTAGAAATAGAGATATGGTCGTAGACAGACAGACAGACAGACAGACAGACAGACAGACAGACAGACAGACAGACAGACAGACAGACAGACAGACAGACAGACAGACAGACAGACAGACAGACAGACAGACAGACAGACAGACAGACAGACAGACAGACAGACAGACAGACAGACAGACAGACAGACAGACAGACAGACAGACAGACAGACAGACAGACAGACAGACAGACAGACAGACAGACAGACAGACAGACAGACAGACAGACAGACAGACAGACAGACAGACAGACAGACAGACAGACAGACAGACAGACAGACAGACAGACAGACAGACAGACAGACAGACAGACAGACAGACAGACAGACAGACAAGCAGACGCCGAAAACCAATTTGTCTTGATTATAAGCATCGCCCCTACGGGGCTCGCAATCAGACTGCCCATGTGTCACCAAATCTCAAATAAACCCTTACGTTTAGGCCTTCGGTCTGATGATTAGGTATGTTATTAGTTACCCCACCCAGGAGGTAACTTTGAACGCGATTTTTGGAATTTTTAAATAAATATAATCGTTCAAGTGTCGTACATCAAACTAACAGCAGTGGTGTATGGTAAAAAGATGTACAAGACCCATTTTTTAGTTTTGCCAAATTCGTAATAGGAAAAAAGTTATGAGCTAAAACCGCGAAAAAATGCCCTTTTTTTGTTCAAAGTTACCCCGTTTGACGGTACTATATTTGTTTATGGTTACTATAAACCAACAACCATTGCTATGTATTCCGTTTATCCAGAGACGGCACCATAGATACAATATATGCCGCCTTTTTATAAGTGCTGTACTTGCGCTCCATTGCTGTACTTGCGCTCAATTCCATACATGCGCTCAATTCCGTACTTGCGCTCCATTTAAAATTTCCTGCCATCTAACGGTAGAAAAACAAGTTAAAAATAGTAAGTAAGTAAGTAAGTTGGTTTAGGGGGTTCTTTTCTGGATTGGCCCAAAACCTGTGTGCTTACTTACTTACTTACTATTTTCAGTACGTCATCTACAAGTCAGAAAAACAACCTGAATTATTGCGGAAAGTAGTTGTTTGTGGGCGTTCAATGGATAATTGTTTATAGTAACCATAAACAAATATAGTAAGTAAGTAAGCAGGTTTTGATGTTTTATTTTTCAGTTACCCCCAAACCTGCCTGCTTACTTACTTACTTACTATTTTTAATTTGTTTTTCTACCGTTAGATGGCACAATGTTTGAAAATAGAAAAATGAGCGCAAGTACAGGACTTACAAAAAGACAGTATCGCGATTTTTGTTTCTTTCAATATATAGAATAAACAACCAATTTTTAACTTGTTTTTCTACCGTTAGATGACAGGAAATTGAAGCGCAAGTATACGCAAGCACTTAGAAAAATACGGCATATATTGTATCTATGGTGCCGTCTCTGGATAAACGGAATACATAGCAATGGTTGTTGGTTTATAGTAACCATAAACAAATATAGTAAGTAAGTAAGCAGGTTTGGACGTTTTATTTTTCAGATACCCTCAAACCTGCCTGCTTAGTTACTTACTATTTTTAACTTGTTTTTCTACCGTTAGATGGCAGGAAATTTTAAATGGAGCGCAAGTACGGAATTGGGCGCAAGTACAGCAATGGAGCGCAAGTACAGCAATGGAGCGCAAGTACAGCACTTGGAAAAAAGACGATATATATTGTATCTATGGTGCCGTCTCATTTGGATAACTACTGCCATCTAGCGGAGGAGCTAGTAGTCGGTAAGTAAAAATCTCATTTTGTGGGCTTTTTGGTTCATTTTACAAAGACCACTAAGCCCTGCGCTTAGTGGTAGTAGGCTTTCATCTTCATCAACTTTCATCGGGTAGGCTTAACGACCATACTCCTTTACTCGCGGTGAATGTAGGAAATGGCGAAGAAATTTGCGACACTTTTTGCGTCAGATCATTCACATGTGGCTCCAAGATTTTCAACATCTCATCGATGGTAGTGTCATGGTACTTTATAATCTTTAATTCGGATTCACAGTAGGTGCTAGAGTTGGCACTGACAGTGAGTAAAATCATGTCGTTTCTGCCTTTATCAAGTAATTTCTTGGCTTCTTCTGATGTCAGCCACAAAGATTTTCCTTCGCATACCCAGCGTTGCATTCGATCGATGATAGGACGAGACTGGACGATGCTTTTTTGGAATTTGTAGTACGAGTCCATCTCAGTTTGCGTAATCTTCTGTAATGCTTCACTGTCAGCATTGACTACGAAAACAAGTGCACTGACGAAGCCATCAATTTCTTCATCCTTTACATGTGAAATATGGCACAGTAATTTTTCTTCTCCACTATCTGATATACCGAAATTTTTACTAAAACTGAATGTTGATCCTTCAAAATCGCATTGCAGCAAACATAAAACCTTCCGAAATTCAATCGAACTGCTGGAAAGATCAACTTCTTTTATAAAATCCTGGTCAAAAAGGCCGTCCAAATTTATAATTTTTTGTGCTACCAAATCTTTGTGATACTTTTTAAATAGCTCCGTCTGTAGAGTTAGTTTCTTCTTTTTTGACGAAAATCCAATTAATTTTTTTGCTAGCATATGCATTTCCGTATTTGATCGTAAGAGATCCATTAAGTGACCATTTTTGTTAATTTTGTAGCAAATTGGGACGTTTAATTTTTTAGTCTGTTGATGACAGGAAAAAATATCGTGCGACTCTATTTTTTTTAAAATGAGGTCTGAGGACGTAGTCCTCAGCCGAAGGCCTAGCGGTCTTTAATGCAATGGAAGACAGCAGCACTAGCCCGCACAGGACTCGAGTAGAACTTTATTCCTCCTTTGCGTCTGGGGCTTTGGCCTACGCCCGAGGCTATTCTTTCCCAGAAAACCAGCGATTTTCTCCGAAAACACGAAATGTTTGGAGTCTATAGAATACTAAACTGTGGGTGGAATAAAAAATCTGAAATCGCTATCATGCTTCAAATGTCTCAAGCTCCCCCCCGTTACCAAACACTATACCTTTTATCTTCAGTTGGTTATTTGTTTACGTTAGGGAAAAATAGTATGACGGAAAAGTTGACATCTCATTTATGTCTGATGAGCAGCAAATCTCTAATCGTTTCTAGCTGTAAATGACATTTGCATTTTATTAATTTTACCTACTAATTTCGGGTTCAAGTGGTTGAGGGGAATTCAATAGGAAACAGTATGCCATTCGTTAGAATAAAGGACGTTTCAGCTCTTACTTTGGTGGGGGCCTTTTTCCAGCGCATATACATATCATCACGCGCAGAAAAATGTATGTGCAAAGATGGTGACAAATGGGCAGTCTGATATTTAATCTAATATATTAATGCCGTGATATTTGGTAAAAAATACGACCGTTTCGAACATTTTACAATCAGCAGTCGAGAAAAAAATGTATATGTAACTCGCAAAATGTCAAAAGTGACGTATGAGTATTGCCACAATATTAATGTTTAAACTGCCTCCATGGTCCCAATCACGGAACCAACCCTAATAGTAAAAAAAATTGTAGCTCGATTGACGATACCTAATCCTCAGACCGAAGGCCTAACCGTAAGGGTTTATTTGAGATTTTTTTAAAAAGAATCTTGTTTAGCCATATCTGTGGAAGATAAAAATAAGTTGGTGAAAGTTATGAATAAAGCTCCTATGTCGAAAGTTCCGTGATCAATTGAATCTGAAAATATTTGAAGCGTTTCTTTTCTTCCGTCAAGTTCGTTGGCTTCTTGCGTTGTGTTCTTGAGTAGAATTGCGTCAGTTTTTGTTCTGCAGAAGTCACAAAAAAGACGGCAAAGTAACGGTTTCTGCAAAAGTATTTTTTCTTCGTCAACAATTTCTACACAACCAATTAACCGTTGGGCAATTAATTGTAATATTTTTTCTTCGTTGGCCGTAACTTCAAAATTCTTTATAACTGATGTCAAAAACTCAATCTGATCTTTTTCATTAAAACAACCATCATCTGTAACGATAGGGTTATCAGCATTTTTTCTGATGATAACGATCTTCTTCTCTGTTTCACTGGTCAAAGATAAGTAATCAGTAAACGAGTCTTCGCCGTCGCAAACAACGACTAGAAGGTGATTTGAGTCTTCTTCATGCAGTGCTTTGAGATAATTTTCTTTCTGCATACGATTTCTAAGGTTGCTTGAAGGCGTCACCAAATAGGGTAAAGCTCTTAAATCCGGACAGGACAAAAACTCTGGAAATTTCGGCCAAAAAATTCGATTTTTTTACATGCGTGTTTGAAATTGAACGAGGCGTTTCTTAAAACATCTGATAAATGAACATTGAAATAATCACAAAAACGCACCAATGGACTAAGGGACATTTTATAACTATTCCTAGTGACTTAGAAATTGACAAATAGAATTGGACAGTTACGCTTGCTGGCACAGTTTTTGAGCTCTGTGTTGGACAGTAGGCCGAACGAAAACGGCAAATAAAAAATATAAGATAAAAATCAATGAATCACTTAACTAATTATACTAAATGATAGAAAATTTAAAATTCTACAAAATAGTATAGATTTTAATTAGTAAATGGCCAATTCTAGTATTTTGTAAGGAATTTTAAAAGAACTGTCATTCTGCGTTTTTTGGACTGATAGCTAATAATTTCGGACACCTTCAAGGAAATTATAGATTTTCAAATTTCTAGAATGGGTGTACACCAATCGACGCATAATTTTATGAAGAATCCATTGATACCCATTGTTTTCATTATTTGAAGCCGTTTTTGCGCAGTTAAAGAAAACAATATTGTTTGACTGTCAAACTTAGGCTAGCAGACAAGTTTTGTTTTGACAGAGGCGGTCTATGGTCGTTAAGCCCACCAGCCGAAAGCCTACTACCACGAAGCCCAGTGCTTAGTGGTATTCTTACCGTAGGACAATTGAAAAATGAGCACTAAGCTCACAATTTTCATTTGAAATGCGTTATACAAAAATCCCTTACAGATATGCATCGTAGTAATAATCAAATGGGAAATAAAAATTTCTTCTTTCTTTTGTTTTTGTTTACATATTTAATAATGCAAGGAAATATAATTCTATTTAAATTCGGACAAGAACAGTTGCTGATGTGCACCACGCAGTAGTAAGCGATGATGGTAGATGGCGACGCTTTCATGATCTCAACTTGAAATACAAGTTTCATTTTGTTCACTTAACATACTAGTGATTGTGACCGATGCCGCATCGGTTGATTGATAACGCCCATTTTTCGTATCAGTATTTGTTTTTCCTTTAATCATGTGGTGGAGTGCTCCCCTTCTTTTTCTTTCCGTTGAGCCATTAACCCAGTCGTTCGTGTTTTAATTGATTTACGTTCTCTTTGTATGCCTGTCCCCTCGTCTCATGTTTCTTCCTAAATGTTTCAACACTTCTCCCCTGCAACGTCGTCTATTTTTTTTCCTCTCATTGTTCTCGTTTCGCTTCCGATTTCTTTTTCGTCTTAATGGCCCCCCAACGAAGGAGTCGTTTTGTAGAACCAAGAAGGAAGAAAAGGGCAGTGACGATGCAACGGCGACATGCTACAGTCGCCACCATCGAAGCTAATATACGAAAGAAACCCAGAGTGTAAATTTTAGACTTATTTAAATTTACACTGAGTCACTGGTGCATCGGTGACAGTGATCGATGTATATAATCCAAAAAAAGTATATGTATGCAAATTCAAATATGGCTGGGTATTCTTTATATTTAAAATAGAAACTAGCGATCCTGTCTTTTTTTAAGTCCTGCACTTGCGCTCATACTTCAATTTTCAAACATTGTGCCATCTAACGGTAGAAAAACAAGTTTAAAATAGTAAGTAAGTAAGTAAGCAGGCAGGTTTGAGGGTAACTGAAAAATAAAACGTCCAAACCTGCTTACTTACTTACTTACTTACTTTATTTGTTTATGGTTACTATAAACCAACAACCATTGCTATGTATTCCGTTTATCCAGAGACGGCACCATATATACAATATATGCCGTCTTTTTATAAGTGCTGTACTTGCGCTCCATTGCTGTACTTGCGCTCAATTCCGTACTTGCGCTCCATTTAAAATTTCCTGCCATCTAACGGTAGAAAAACAAGTTAAAAATAGTCCTTTCAGGTACAGTAACTGTCACTGTTACCAGCGCCGACTTCTGTCGCTCGCTGGGAGGATCCCGAAGGGATCTACCTTAAAATTATTATGTGATTATCATCGTCGCCACTGTCGCGTAAGTAAAATAGTGATAGTAAAATGGTATTCTTGTTATGTTGCATACGCACTTAGCAGAACAGCGCCAATTCGGAGAGCGCACGGAAGTTCGGTAGGCTATTCATACTATCGATCTAGATTCGCGTACGAGGAAATTCAAATTAGAAACTGGATAGATTTTTTAAATGAAACAATTAATACGGTGATTAAGCGGGTCGTGGATGAGTCCCCTCCCACTTTATAATGTGACGTATTATAAGAAAATATACTAAAATGCTCTTTGTGTGAAGTTAAGATCTGAACACTTAAATAGAATCGGAATAAACCTACTAAATGTGATGTAATTACATCTAATACGGCTCGCTCCCCCATGAGTATGATTTTCTGTAACCATATGAAAATTTCCTTTTCTAACAGCAATCGCGTCACATGTAAAATTGGATTATTACGACCGCCAGTATCTGAGAAAACTTCACTGTGGAAGCCTGCCCGAGATTAACTTAGTGAACTATAGCTAAATCATAAAGGTACGGGGTAGATCTCAAGGAAATTATGCAAAACAAACTAGCTAATATAAGCGGAATATATATATCAATTCGGCATTAATAGACGAGGTAGAAGGCAGCACGGAGATTTTGGACCGTGGGGTTTTGTTTTCTGTGACGTGAGAATCTCCCTTTTCTACAAAGCACCTTGGCTGTATATAATCATAATGTTATGTACATAGTTCTTGTTATTTCTCATTAAAGAGTAGGCAAAAAAATCAATTTGAAGAATAGAAGAACTCAACTGTGAAGAACTATACCCGTATAAACCATTTAAGAAATAAAGTTCAGTGTCAGCACTACAGCTTCGAAAACGTTTCTAGCTATCAGTGACCCGGCTTCGCCCGGGTTTTTGTTCTTTAATTTAACTCTCTACTTGAATCGCAACGAAAATTGAATATTTTACTCGAAAAGAGACGGTGGCTTCGCCACCGCCTACTCCCGGCTTTTCCAGAAAGAAGGCGCTCCCGTCAGGGGATTCCCCGGGTATACCTTTTAACACGGGAAATTTGTTTTTTCGTTATAAATTGTTTTCTAATTAGTAAAACTTAACTATCTCGCTTTAAAACCTATTACGGAGAATTCCGCATCTAATGCAATTTATTTCATGTCACTAACTCTTATACTTTCGGAGAAAAACGTGAACAAACATACAAACATTGACTTTTATAGGTATAGACTAGCTATCAGTGACCCGGCTTCGCCCGGGATTTTTTCTTACTTAATTTAACTTTGAATATACGAAATCAAATTTACTATTCGAAAAGAGACGATGGCTTCGCCACCGCCTACTCTCGGCTTTTCCAGAAAGAAGGCGCTCCCGTCAGGGGATTCCCGGGGTATACCCTTTAACACGGGGAAATTGTTTTTTCGTAATAAATTTTTAGTAAAACTTAACTATGTCGCCTTAAAACCTGGTGGGCAACTTTCTGAATCTAATTCAATTTGTTTCATGTCGCTACTTATTATAGTTCCGGAGAAAAACGTGGACAGACACGAAAAATTGACTTTTATATGTATAGATAAAACGGGGTCGAACGGGGTAGCTTAGTTGTAAATAACAGGCAGAGCATCTTTTGTCTTTCTTATTCCACAAATACCGCTGCGAATTGAACGAATTATCGATACAAACGTTTCCGCCCCCACCCCACCCCACGAGCCGCTCGCTCACCCGTGAGCTTGCAACGTATTAAAATTTTAAATTTCCCTTGTATGATGAATGTACGTAATTGCACTTCCGTCGTCCGTAGCATTGGATTGTTTTGTTATCAACAAATAGTCAATGTGTTGGAAAACTGTAATACCTCACAATGTTCTGTATTGAACTGTAGTGAAATACAGTAGTGCTTTGCTTAATATTGTTGCCTTATTAAGCCGTAAATGACACGGCTAGATTTTGCGGAACCCATCTCTAGTAGGAATTTTCCTTCATACTATTTTTGCGATTTCGTATAGGCACAATATTTAACTCATTTTTCGAATCCGTTGTTCACCTGGTTCAACTACCCCGTTGTTTATTATGTTCTCATTAACCTTAACCCCATTACAATTTCTCTTCAGTAGCAATTTTGTGATTTATTATTTGAGTGAGCTGATAGTATGTGTATATGTATAATGATGTGTATAATGAAATTCCATAATTTTACGTCTGCGCCCTAATTATAAGACGCGTACCGGAAAGATTCCTCATAATCAGTATCGAAGAGGATGTAGGCTCGTCGACGTAAGGCCCCCTTACCTAGCTATAAGAAGAAAACGTCGAAAATGTGAAAACTAATAAAACTATAAAATGATGTTAGATAAAAAATGGGGCACACGAATTATAACTATTTTTCATGTTTTAATTCGAATTTAAATGTTTAAAGAGTCGAATTTCGCTGTTTGAAAAAAACCAGCCCCTCGTAGCCATCTAGGTTGTAACAGGGCAACTAAGCGGCTGTGTCAAATCTGTACTGTAGCCCGCGCCCTGCGCGGGAAGGTTCCCGAAGGGATATTCAGAGGTGGATTTTTGTAGCTCTGCGCGAAAAAAAATCGGGGAAATCCTATGCCTTATAAAAAGTTAGGTAAAAACTCAAATTTGTTTATACATTTTAGGACATTTTTCTAACTTAAAGGCATTGCGTTAATTGGCTTATGTCATGGGAGTCAACTGTAACTGCAAATCACTTGTATGGAAATGTTCCAATCATTTATAAATATTTTTATCATCTATTACTGATTTTTTATTAATAAAATCATGATATACTGGGATAGGCTACTTATGGCATTACCTTTTGGTCACATCAAATTGCCCATATTATAAATATATATATTTTCTTCTCACGCGTGATACATATATTCTTTCAGCAGAATATATTTATAGATTGTCTATAGATTGTCATGTTTATAATGTCTCGCGCAGGTACAATGGTACATATAGCTCGGGAAAAATATTTGTTTGGCCATTGAGTCCAAAAGGCTTGCCCATTGAAGGTTTCCAAACTATTTTTCCAGTCTTCTACTTTTCTGCAAACTTTTCGTTATATACATACAGATGCGTATTTTATTTTTCAAAAGTGTTCTGATATAGTGTAAAATAACCTGGTTCCGTCGTTTCGTCTTCGACGCTAATAACACCAGTCAGTAGGCTATGCGGTTTTTTACACTAGTTGCTACCTTAACATGAAGGAGTGAATGACCTTTATGTTCGAAAAATGAATTATCATCCGTTATACCTGGTTATACGTACCGAAATACGTCCGATCGACGCCCCAAGATTTTTTAACGCTGACACTTGACAGCCAAGAAACATGGAAAATGTACATTCATTAAAGGGAGCAATGATGTCCGAGCAGCATCAAAAGTGCGGAGTTATGAACTGATTTTTTTTTCCCTATAAAGAAACCTAAGCGATACTTTCTATCTTTTCTTCTCATATAAAAGCCCATGCTAGTACGACCCAATCGGAAGCGAGGTTGAAACTGGCGTTTCAAAAAAGGTTACCGTCGAGTCTTCGGTTACTTGAATTAATTAAACACTAGCAACTAGCTAGATGGTAATATGCGTTCTCGGAAACTTAGCTTGCTTTTTTCAAATATCGTTTAATAAGCAGCCAAAACTCGCTAGTACTCGGTTGTATAAGTGCCATGAAAGGCATATGTATAGAATATTGATGCGCCGCGCGTATTTATTTAACTTTTCAAAGTTGTATTATTGTACTATAGGGTTGCTGAGGTAGCCTACATGTTGTTAAGTGGCGAATTTTAAACTGATAGAATTTCGGTTTTAATGCTATATACAGATATACTACGTTAAAGCGAGGCATGCTGCATGTGCATGTATTTTGGTTTGCCGCGGATTTCCTGCGTATTTCACGGGATCGGTAGTTCGTGTTAATGGTCACATCACGTAGAGGTGAGATAGAGAAAATGGATCGAATGCTTCTTAATTTGGTAAAATTCTTTAGCTCAAACTCTCAATTCATTCATCACTCGGTGCGTCTTGATCTCGGTCTTGATGAGACATAGTTGACTATAGATACGTCGTTGGTATATTAATCCACTTCCTCGGAAACAAAAACTTAGCTATACAGCAACTAGTTTTCTTGCCTATGAAAAGTTTATTTCTATTTTGTGAGGGTGAGATTGGGTCGAGGTGTCAAGATTGAGGGAATAGCTTGTAACGCGAAAAGTAAGTAGGCCTGTAGCCTTACAGCATAAAGTCCGGATTATAAACATCTAGATCGATCCTAGTCCGAAATGCAGAATCGGAATCGAGTTTCTCTGTTTCAATGATCACGCTCTCTCTCTCTGTTTTCTTATTTAAAGAAGACCAAACGCAAGAGGATTTGGCATACAATTTTCGGCCGAAATGTTTTTTTGCCGAGTTATAAACTATGTTAAAATCAAGCTAACGAACACTATTTTTCATACCATGAGTATACTAGAAAAATATTTTAAATCTAATTGCATCAGTTAGCCCTATACACTACAGTTAAACTATACATGCCGAGTTATAAACTATGTTAAAATCAAGCTAACGAACACTATTTTTCATACCATGAGTATACTAGAAAAATATTTTAAATCTAATTGCATCAGTTAGCCCTATACACGCACAGTTTTTTCGTATAAAACCCGGAAATGAAAAAGAGAAACGACTAAATGATGTCTATTAAACAACACGGCACCGACAGTTCTCACAACGCTTTCATCAGTTTGTAAACATCAAGATTAAGTTTTACGTTATTGGCAACTTTTCCGATTTCAATTTGTCCTAACCCGTATAGTTTTAGTAGTTTCCCCAAATAACGCTTGTTTATCGGTGAATATATCCTTTTTAAGTAAAAAAAAACGTTCGTAAATCGTATCTTGAAGTTAGTTAAGAAAGCACAACGGTGCCAGGTTTTCCTATCACACGACGCACATCTCTATTTAACATTTAACAAACGGGAAAAAAAACTATTTGCAAATATCCCATTCCAGTGTAAGAAAATATGCTTATTTTTTTGAAGTATGGAACTTTTAAATCGGCCGGGCCGTTTGAACGGTATCTAATTGATTAGTTTCGAAGGTGTCCATCTATTGGGTGTTTCGGACAACCGAAGGGTGCTTTACAATGTCGTATTAGTTACCAGCGCCGACTGTCGTCGCTCGCTGGGAGGGTCCCGAAGGGGTCCGGTATTCAATATATTGAATACCGGAGTTATTTTGTATTTTAGCGCTAACTCCATATCTTCATTGGATACCCGACCAAATGTTTCACCTTTAGTTGTGGCTTGCCCATTTGGTTGGGAAAAGCGTGAAGGTAAAATAGATCGGACATAGGCCAATCTTGACACGTCGATACGAGTTAACATGTCGTACACCGGGAGAACGAAGTCAACCCGCTGGAACTGTCGGGTACTTAAATTCAACAAATGTTTCACCAATGCCTTTCTTGAAATTTGTTTTTTACGCCTTTCTCCAAATCCACCGCGTCCAAAAGGGAATAGATCATGCAGGATACCGCCATTCCAAATAACTTGGATCGGATTCATCGGCAAACTCCATTTGTGGTCGAACGACGTAGGCTACGTATTGGAAGTCAAATCACTTCCCTTCGCCAATGTGCTTTCACTGTTTAAGCTACATGCTTCATGATCTGTAAATCAATTTAAGTTCAATTGTAACATTTAAACCCCCCCCAATACACAATATAACATATGTGATTTACCTGACGACGTGTTTGAATTATCAAGTACCTCTACAACTTGTTCATACTTATTCTTGTCATTGGTTTGGGGAGCTCCAATGGTAACAGTTGACGATACAAATGTGGCTTCGTCATTTTCTTCGTTGCATCTTGATAAAGAAGGTCCACCGGTATTGTCATGCAACTCTTGGTTTCCATTGTTACACAGGTTTTCCGGATCTTTGTTAGTCGATTCGTAGTTATCAATTAAAAACATGTCGACAGATACGTCGTTGCGTGGAAGATTTTCCATAACTTCGATATCTTCCTCAACCTGCGACATTATATGGTTTCCAACGTGTTTGAAAAAACGTAGAGCAGTTTCTATTTTTTCACGCTCAATAACATAGTCTTGTTTAATACTAGCTATTTTCGCACGGGCAAAAGCGGTACTGTCGCTCGTCAATGGGGAAACTACAATAACGCGTACTGGAACTTACGTCGGCTGTATAGGGACTTTCGCACGAATCAAAGGAACATTTAACTTGTTTGAATAAACATGCCCAGGCAAACGAGTACCGCTGCCATGGTAAAAACAAGCCATACGTCCAAATGACTGAACTGGTCGTAATAGGCAACGCGAGCCAAATGTCTCTGAGTTGGGTTGGCAATTGCCCGATCCAATTTCCATTAGCAATAGCAAATTTTGGAATACAGCCTCGACGAAGCGGATGTAGGCACCCAGTACATATGCATATCTTCACTATCACACTTGAATTAGTTTCTCTCGCAGGCGGTACATGATCAAAAATTTGAAGACCGCGCGGTGACAGTAAAATATTTTTAAAACGATGATCATTTGGGAAATGGGGCTATACATCATATTGCTGTATCAAACGCCTATTCAGCGTTGCAGCAACTCCATTTTTGGTAGAAGGCGTTTGTAACTCGGCAAAAAACGCTGGCGGTAATTCATCAACATCCAGTAGTTTTGTTTGCGATGTACGGCATATTTGGTCACATACAGCACAAACAAAGTTTTCTTCATGAAAGTCCTCAAAAATGGCCTTTTCTATCTCCGCTACACGATCTTTTGATACCGCTTGTGGCATTACACTGCGTTCTAACTCGACCATTTCTTCTGTGGTGTACACTGTCCTGAAACACTTGTTTTCTTTGTGCATCATGCGTTTCTTCGGATTTACCGCAACTCTTGATTTACTCAGCGCACCTTTGGAGACTGATACATTTTTCTCTGTATAGTAGGTTTTATTTGTAAGTTTGACCACTTTTTCTACAACGGTTTTTTCTGGTAGACCTGTGAGCTCAACTCCGCGTATTTCGGGAAACGCGGTGCTATTTGCATCTGCCAATGTCTTATTATCCATTTCCACCACGGTGTTACAGTACGTTTTTTCGGCAATCTCATTCATAGCCTTGGTAGTGGAGCCTTTCTTCTGTACTTGCCCTATGTTGTACCTTTCACTTAACGGTGTAGAACTACATGCTTGTTTAGGCCGCCTTACATATGTCTTCATCACAGGCATAACTCTGATGCTTTCGCACTCACCAATTGATCCGGAATTCTAGACCCAATATAAAAACGATTAGGGAGCCTAACAGGACTCAAGATAACTTAATTACAATAGACAAATTCTTGTATCACATGTAATACTGTAACCAACGCTACTTACCGTATGCTCCTTTCTAACATCAAATTTCGTTTTCTTTCTCCCAGGCGGCATAGTCGTCTATTAAATATTTGGTTGTCCTAAGAGTATCTAATGAGTAGACTAACCAACCGTTAGGCAATTTTTGTCATTACGATGCACCTTCAAGCCGTTATAGAGGAAACAAACGCGTTTGTGAGCCGCAAACGTACGCAGGCCTAGAAAAAGTTTCGTGTTTTCATTGATGTCAACAAACGTTTGACGATTACCATAACAAAGCGTTGCCAAGTGTCAACGCACAAGTCGCAGTTCACTTTAAGGAGATTAGATATTCGTAACACATATGTTAACAAATATCCCATCCCAGTGTGGAAAATTACGCAGAATTTTTTAAACTATGTCACTTTTATATCGGCCGAACCATTTCAGCGGTAACTAATTGATTAGTTTCGAAGGTGTCCATCTATGGGGTGTTACGGCAACTAAAGAGGTCGAAAACAACTTTGTATAGAATCCCTTCGGGAAACTGTAGCCCGCGCCCTGCGCGGGAAGGTTCCCGAAGGGATTCAGAGGTGGATTTTTGTAGTTCTGCGCGAAAAAAATCGGGGAAATCCTATGCCTTATAAAAAGTTAGGTAAAAACTCAAATTTGTTTATACATTTTAGGACATTCTTCTAACTGAAAGGCATTGCTATTAATTGGTTTATGTCATGGGAGTCAACTGTAACTGCAAATCACTTGTATGGAAATGTTCCAATCATTTATAAATATTTTTATCATCTAGCCTATTACTGATTTTTTATTAATAAAATCATGATATACTGGGATAGGCTACTTATGGCATTACCTTTTGGTCACATCAAATTGCCCATATTATAAATATATAAATATATATATTTTCTTCTCACGCGTGATACATATATTCTTTCAGCAGAATATATTTATAGATTGTCTATAGATTGTCATGTATATAATGTCTCGCGCAGGTACAATTGTACATATAGCTCTGGAAAAATATTTGTTTGGCCATTGAGTCCACCCAAAAGGCTTGCCCAAAGGTTTCCAAACTATTTTTCCAGTCTTCTACTTTTCTGCAAACTTCCGTTATATACATTCATATGAGTATTTTATTTTTCAAAAGTGTTCTGATAAAGTGTAAAATAACCTGGTTCCGTCGTTTCGTATTCGACGCTATAATAATAACACCAGTCAGTAGGCTATGCGGTTACACTTACGAAAACTAAACCGTATAGTTAACCAAATACGTAACTTAACCGTATAGTTAACCAAATTGAACCGTAACTTATGCGGACTCTCGCGGATGAGATAATATATATATATCGGGCCTTAAAATAATAAATGTATGTCGTGAGAGACATTTTGCAGGCAATTAAAGACCAAAATATGTACCCCACTTATTTGAATTCATCGAACTCAAGGTTTAGAATTCGAATGCGTGAATGCTACTTGCTAGCTAACATGAAGGAGTGAATGACCCTTATGTTGGAAAAATGAATTATCATCCGTTACATACCTTGTTATACGTACCGAAATACGTCCGATCGACGCCCCAAGATTTTTTAACGCTGACACTTGACAGCCAACAAACATGGAAAATGTACATTCATTAAAGGGAGCAATGATGTCCGAGCAGCATCAAAAGTGCGGAGTTATGAACTGATTTTTTTCCCTATAAAGAAGCCTAATAAGCGATACTTTCTATCTTTTCTTCTCATATAAAAGCCCATGCCAGTACGACCCAATCGAAGCGAGGTCATTTAACTGGCGTTTCAAAAAAATGTTACCGTCGAGTCTTCGGTTACGTGAGTTAATTAAGCACAGCAAGCAACTAGCTGGATGGTAAACTGCTTTCTCGGAAACTTAGCTAGCTTTTTTTTCAAATATCGTTTGATAATCAGCCAAAACTCGGTACTCGGTTGTAATAAGTGCCATGAAAGGCATATGTAGAATATTGATGCGCCACGCGTATTTATTTAACTTTTCAAAGTTGTATAATTGTACTATAGGGTCGCCGTGGTAGCGTGGTGTTGTTAGGTGGCGAATTTTAAACTGAGTAGACAGAATTTCGGTTTTAATGTTATATACTACGCTAAAGTGGGCCATGCTACATGCATGTATTTTGGTTTACCGCGGATTACGTATTTCCTGCGTATTTCATCACGAGGTCGGTAGGCTAGTTCGTTTTGACAATGGCGGATTTAGGGGGGGGGGGCGGCGGGGGCGATCGCCCCCCTGAAGCCCATGAAAATTAGCTTTTTTTTGTAAATCTTCTCTTTTTTGTTCCAAATTTGGGGGTAAAAAAACGTCAAATTTGGGGGTTGGGAAGAAAAATTTCGGGAATCGCCCCCCTGAAAAAAATTTCTGGATCCGCCACTGCGTTTTGATGGTCACAAAACGTATAGAGGTGAGATAGAGAAAAGGGATCGGATGCTTGTTAATTTGGTCAAATTCTTTAGTTCAAACTCTCAATTCATTCATCACTCGGTGCGTCTTGATCTCGATCTTGATGAGACATAGTTGACTAATAGGTACGTCGTTGGTATAATCTGCTTCCTCGGAAACAGAAACTTAGCTATATAGCAACTAGTTTTCTTGCCTATGAAATGTCTTCTATTTTGTGAGGTTATGAGATTGGATCGAGGTGTCAAGATCGAGGGAAGAGCTTATAACGCGAAAAGTACACTGTTAAAAATTTTTCGATTCTGCCAGAATGAACATTTGAATTGACGATTTTCGGAAGGTAAAAACCCGATTTTTGTCCAAAGAAATTCGATTTTTGTCCAAAAAACTCGAATTCCGGCAGGAATCTCATAATTCGTCATTTTAAATGGACAATTTTGGTCCACTTAAAACTGGTCATTCTGGCAGAACGTATTTCGGCAATATTTTCGTTCAAAAATCGGATTTCATTTTTAACAGTGTAATAATACATATAAAGTCCGGATCAAATCCATCTAGATCGGTCCTAGTCCGAAATGCAGAATCGAGTTTTTCTTTTTCAATAATCACGCTCTCTCTCTCTGTTTTCTTATTTAAAGAAGACCAATAAACGCAAGAAGATTTGGCATACAATTTTCGGCCGAAATGCTTATTTGCCGAATTATAAACTAATTAAAGTCAAGGTACTGAACGCTATTTTTCATATAGTATCATGATTATACTAGAAAAATATTTTAAATTTAATTGCATCAGTTAGCCCTACAGTTTTTTCGTATAAAACCCGGAAATGAAAAAAAACGTCTAAATGATGTCTATCAAACAACTTGGCACCGACAGTTCATCTACCACAACGCTTTCATCAGTTTGTAAATATCAAGATAAGTTTTACGTTGGCAACTTTATGTAGAATCCGATTTTAATTAGTTCCAACCCGTAGAGTTCTAATAGTTTCCCCACATAAAACGCTTGTTTATCGGTGAATATCCTTTTAAACTGAAAAAACGTTCGTAAATCATAACTTGTAGTAGTAAAGAAAGCACAATGGTGCCAGGTTTTCCTACCACGACGCACATCTCTATTTAATATTTAACAAAGGGGAAAAAAACTATTTGCATAATATCCCATTCAAGTGTAAGAAAATATGCCAAATGTTTTGAAGTATGATACTTTTGAATCGGTCGCGTCGTTTCAGCGGTATCTAATTGATTAGTTTCGAAGGTGTCCATCTATTGGGTGTTTCGCACAACCGAAGGGTGCTTTACAATGTCGTACAGAATCCCTTCGGGAAACAATGTCGTACAGAATCCCTTCGGGAAACAGAAACCCTTCGGGAAACTGAATTTGAATAGAGAACACTTGACAAATTTGTTAGTTCAAAATTTACTGACAGAAAAAAGCGCGCGATTGTTGTGTCTGTCTTATCAAGAAAATCGCCGTCTACAAAACACCGCCTTGCGGTATGTCATTCATATCGCGGTGTGATATATCGTGAATGAATGACATGCTTTTCGGAATATAGCTCCAGCTGCGCAAGCAAAACTCGAGAACTGCAAGCGCAAGACGCATTCAAGAACGCATTCAAGATTGTAACTAGAATTGGTGCATGGACACGATCGCCAACCAGTCCAGACATGACTAGACAGTCTCCAACAAACGCCGTCTTTACTCATGACATTCTTGCCTGGCAGGGCAAATTGCGATTGTATAATAAGTGCGGTTGCAATTACAAGGCTTTGGCACTCTTCGTCACGGATTTGCGGCTTTTCAGTCAAGCTCAGGTTAGTTTTATTACGTTGGTTAGTTCTAAGGTTTGGTATTAGAAAATTTCTTACTTCTTTCGTTTATGAATTGTTAGAGGAATAGCTGAGTGGAGACTTCACTTCTGAGGGGATGAAAATCTCCAAACAAACGAGCCGACTGATCGCAGGACATTCGTGATCCATAAGGTAACTTCATCTGTGGCTACATGTAAAAAATATGTATCGTTTTAATATAAATCCAAAGGTTATTTCGTGGAAATTAGCCTATTAACTCTACTTCCAGTATTCTCAAGAAAAGACATGACTTACTTTGGCTTTTTGCTTTAACGTTGTTTCTTGTGGACTTGAATTTTTTCAAGCTATAATTTGACTCCACATGTCAGCCACATGTGTTGAAACACGTCGACTACAACTCTAGTCCCTTTCTCGAATGTAGTAAAAAAAATCCACCCCAGATGGAAGTGTACCATACATTTTTTGAGCCCCTGATTGAATTTACATTTTTGTCCAAACGTATACTGTTTGGATGTAATAGAAGTTACCTTGTTCGACGGTACTACCTAAAAGTCGATGAATTACTCTAAGCCGTTGAGATAATTGTTGCTTACTTGTATAGGCATCAATGCAAGTGACTATTATTTGTTAATATTAGGTATTGGATGTTTGTTAATTAATTTTTGTACAGGCTCATGGACGCGTTTCGTAAGCTGGTTACGGTTTATGAAGCGCCAACATAGCGGATTATTGCCGACCATCTTAGTCGTTGGAAACCGCTATGAAATCGTGTTATCCCAAGTTTATGGTGACTACGGTGTCTAATTGAAAATTTCGGCGTATAAGTTGGCAGAGGGGAATAAAATCCTCTGTACCCAGGTAAACTTTTTCAATTTATATTTGAAGACAGTTTGAACTAACGCCCTTGTCTCATTCTAGAAGATGAAGCATTAACACATCCATGTTGATATTAACAACAGTCGATTCGTTAGATGACGTTCTAGAAACGTGGGTCGAATTGTCACGTAATTGAGACATCAGGAACAGCTTTATTGGAACATGTTCTAGGATAATATTCCTCGCGGGAGTAATTTGGAATACAGACTAATGGGATTCTTCGAAGGCTCAACGTAGAGAGACGATGGGAATTTCGGACATACACAATGTATTAGTGAAGTAGTCGATGAAAATTCGTCTACCAGATAACATTTATACTTCTTCTTCAGAGGTGCGTTAATGTTGCAGAATTAACGAGTACGTCTAATTTGATTCACCTTTGTGTCGTTACTGCGGTACGTTTATTAATTTACATTTTAAGTATTCTAGCTGTTCGATTATCGCCATTAAGGTAAGGGATTCATTTAAAACTCTCCGTAATATTTTTCATCAAACTGGGGGAAACCTCGTGTTTTCAATTCTCGTTTATTTATTTTCTTTCTAGACTCAAGGAAGGAAAGTAATGGTTGCTTGTTAAATGGCGAAGCGATTAAACAGCGATGCCAGCCTTACCAATTTATTGGAGAATGATGATGACGGGCCAACAAGATCTGCTAAACAATCTGCGACTTCCGCCATGAGAAACGAAAGCACAACAGCAATACGGTTGGCAACATCGGTAATAAATTCGACTATGCAAAACCAAACATCTGCTAGGTCGATGCGCTGTATCGTGTATGAAGCAAAACTAGCATTACTATATCTGTAAAGGGGAATCAGAAATGGCTATACATGTTTCGATTGAGAAAAGAAAGTGATGGCCTGCAGAATTGCAAGTATAACGAAATAAATTTCAAGTCTGAAGGCAAGTATCATACCACTAGATTCAAGCCTTGTCGTTATCGTTATATACAAATCCAACGTAACGAAAAAGAAACCATTAAAATCACAGCAGATGACCTACTTAACGGTAATGGTGATTACAGTCTTCCAAAATACTATCGTTTGTTTTGCAAGATGTGTACCACGGAGAACAGCATTTGCGACCTGACAATTTGCAGCAATCGTTTTGACGAAGATAACCTCCAACAAAGTGGAATGTTATTGGTGCCGGTCGATCCTCGTCAGGATCCTCGTGACAAAATTTTTATCTTCCACAGAGGTTGGGTAAAAGTGCAGATTCATTACAGATTAAAACCAACCAGCAACTTGCGAGACAGAATTGCTGTATCCAACTTGAAAGCAGACGGCAATATTGATGTCTTCTTTGAAAGACTTACCTTTATTGTCAACTTGCCTAGTGAAAGCGTGCTGGAGAGGATGCCAATGAGTAACACGAACAAACAGTGGAAGTTATTTACAGTCGGATTACATCGTTAATAAGATGCTAAACTGCATTAGAAAGAAAAGTCACAATAAATTCATATCATCTAAAGAAGGCGCAAAAATGTTAGAAGAGGCGCGCTAAAAAAATTAATTTGCTTCGATTCGGTAGCGCTTCATTAGATTACCAGAGAAGATTGAAAGAAGACTGGAAGTTCAAGAACTCGACGATTCGAGATATGGCTAACAAATTGGAACGATTGCTTCATTCGCCAAAGAAAATTGAACGGATTACGACAGAGTCGCGGGAAGGAACGGCCGCCAAAATAGTTTTAGCCATTGAAACCATATCAACATTAAAACAAGAAGAAAGTTATTTCATAATATCATCAAGTGTTCATCAAGGAGGCAATGAGGAAATGCAAAAAATGCTGAGTACATTGCCTCGTTCTTATCGTCTCCTGATCGTCGTTTGGGACGATGACAAGCCTGTGCGTATCAAAGGCGAAGACCAGATGTTGATGTCTAAAAAGGAATCAAAAGTCATCCTAATCGGGAACTCGAGCAACAACGAAGACTGTTGGCAAAATGACGAAGTTTATTTTGGGGATCTCAGTAAAGAAACAAAAGGAGATTTACTTTCAAGGAAAATATGGTTTGAAGAAAAAGGTAAAACCATAAAAGAAATGATTGGATGCGGAGATCGAGAAAAAGATATCAATTCGTTTCCAGTAGTTGACAGCATGTTCCACTTGATCGTCTCAGCAAGAAATATCACTATCCCTTCTTTTAACACACCTCGTTTCGAAAAATCTCTCTACATTAGGAGACGAGTGGTTTCTGCGATAGATACTCAGTTTTTCGCCGAAGTATCTAAGGAACTAGGATGCCCGTTAGAAGAACTACAGAAGGAATGTTGCGTCGACGCAAAAGGGCACATCGAATGGTTCGTTGAAGGCTTTCGAAAATCAAAGCTTTGGGAAAAGATGAGAAATATTGTTTGGCGGAAAAGGATCGCATTGGGACCTTCACCATTTACTAACGTCGTCTCTGACAACGAATTGATACATAATCGAGTGAGAGGGACGGGTAGTCATCATATCCGGCGAAGCGGGATCCGGCAAATCGACGATTTTGTCTTATTATCACGAAGAAATAAAGAAATCAAAACCGGACCACTGGGTAATTAGAATGAATTTAAAGGATTACTTCAATGCCCTCCCAAGAAAACCGGTTGTTGCTAAGCAATTCGATAATTTGGAATTCGTCGTAAAAAGTCTTCCCGTTGCAAGAATTCCGTTTGCTCGGTCACTTTTGAACCACCGACTCAAAGTGGTCGGTCGCATAGTTCTCATGTTGGACGGTTTCAACGAAATCGACAAAAATTGCCAAGAGAAAACGATTCGGTTAATGAAAACTCTTGTTGGCAAGACGAAATTGGAAAGCCTTTATATCGCTACAAGGACCCATTTGATTGGAAAACTGGAAGATTCCTTATTTCAATTCGCCTACACACTACACCTTTTCAGCAGAGAAGATCAAATTGATTGCCTTACCTGCCTTTGGACGGGCCATTTTAAAATGCCCAAATACGAAGAAAGTATTAGAGAATACGCTCGTATATTAGTCGATCATGTGAAGAATTCTGTGAAAGAGAGCGAAGAGAAAAGAGTAATTATGCTTCCGCTTATGAGCAAAATTCTGGTTGAACTTTTTCAATCCCAACTCAAGAAATCAATTCAAAACACTAATACTAGGAATGAAAAAGAACACCAGCTTCAGCAGGCAACGAACATTCTTGGTGGTTCAAAGTTTAATTTGACAAGCCTATAGGGGAGACTGGGGTCAATTGTAACAAAAAACACGGTTCAATTTTTTTCGTCTGCTAGAAATAATTCTACAAAGTTTTAAAAAATGTGGTAAATAGCTTATTATCTTGGTTAACTTTTCTGAATTTATCGAACATATAAGTTTAATAGTTATTAAGTAAGAAAATCTAGAATGATCATGCTTTTTTGTTACAATAGTACCTACATGTCGGGACGATTGTAACAGGGGTGGGGGTCGAATGTAACGTGGGATTTCCCATAAGAGCTACCGCTTGACGACTCGCCCATTTAAAACAGTAAATCTGGATTATTTTTTGTTGTTTCTGTAAGTATGTCAACTTTTAACACTTAATCAGAAGAATATAATGTTTTGCATCATTTCTGGGTGGAAAAAATGATTTAGACTTGTTTTTTTCCTAAATAATTTGGACTGTTACAATCGTCCCACACTGAACCTTTCCCCTTAAATTAATTTTTACTCTATTACAATTCTGATTTTTGCACACATCAATGATAAAAATGTTTAAAGGACATAATAAGAAAGCGTTTGGTGTAAAATACTTGGTTCATTTCGAACTTTATCATAGGGAAAATAGAAAAAATGTAAGACTCCAAAATTTTACTTTAGGGTGTCGAAAACGTTTTTTTCTTATAACTTCAACAATTTTTATTCGATTTCTTTTAAAAAATTACCAAAATTTCTTCTTAATAGAATGGCTTTATGATAAATATTTCAGATTTTTAGAGCTAATTTAAATGACCTAAACGATTTATGTTACATTTGTCTCGTGTTACAATTGACCCCAGTCTCCCCTACAAGTTGTTTATAGAAAAGAAATTGGAACAAATGGACGTTAGGCGCCTCAGAGCGCTTAGAAAATTAGCCTTCAACACGATATTGTCTCCCCAAAAGTGTTACGAAATTGAAGAAGATTGGTTGTTTGTTAGTGTTGAAACTGCGTCCGATAGCGAAGAAGAAAATAAACGCATACTTGCGCTTTGCGCCGGCTTGGCTATAGGTGTTGTGGACAGAAATGAAGAAGGGAAGGTGCACTACTTACATCGAACCTATGCCGAATATTTTGCAGCCGAACATCTTTACAGAGAATTTTATACTGACGAAGATAAAGATATCAAGAAGTTTATCTTAAATTGGGAATGGACCCAAGATTTGATTATCACGGAAATTTTGGTGGAGCCACTATACGATGGTGTACGAAAATTTTTCGATTCCATGTTGAAAGAGCTGGTCGAGAGCGTCGCTTGGCGTACTGAAATCGAAAAAGGCCTCTGCAATAACATTCCGAATCGATTTAAAACTTTTGCCCTTCAATTTAGTCAGAGATTGAGCATCGGTCATCGCCGAAACAGGGCTCAAGTCGCGAACAGCGCTCTAGCAGTAGCTATCGTTAACAGAAACGCAACTACATTTAAATTCTTGTGTGATTGTCTTGATGCAACATTCCATCCAAACGATATTCAAAAGCATATTTTATTTCTATTTTGCCATATGGAACATTTTTATCAGCAAAACAGCGAAGTGTTTCGACGAACTATCGATTACTATGAATTTGCAATTGCTGATTATGTAGAAGATATATTCTGATCAATTTGTGTAAACAGTTGCCTCCCTTTAGTTTGAAATATTCCCATTGGAACCATCCTGAGCAAAAAGAAATTGTTGATCTTATGCTTCAATTCATGAAAAAACATAAGGAAATGTTGAAGCCAATTTTAACCCAAAACTTACCACTGGATGGGGAAATGCGTCAACAGTTTAGAGCGCATTCGTCTCCAGAATATTCGAAAAGCTTGTGTTGTATGATAGAATTCTTCATTTCTAATGAATATTACGACAGTCACCTGACTCAATTCTTAGAACTCCTATCGTGGGTTTTTGCCGACGATAAGGCGTTTTCACATCTACTAACAAATGTATTATTCATGTTAAGAAAAGAAGATTGGTTTGTCAGTCGAATGAACAAATTATTGTCTACTATTGAAAACCTCGGGAGGATAAAAGTGTCGAGGGCGGTTAATGTTATATTTTCTCCCGAAGTAGGGCTCACAAAAACTGCCCCCTTTTAATTACTTTTGAAGTTTCTTGTTTGCTTCCAAATTAATGATCATTCTAGAAATACGGGTTTGAAGTGACCGCCGAGAAAGAAAAAATTTATTATAGTTCTTATTCCTAAAGTGAAACAAGTGAATTAGTTTCGTTGACCAGTCGCTCTAATAATCTAGTGATGTTATCGAATCTTTTCAACTCCTGGCGTTCATCACTAGGTGCACTACATGGGATTTATAAACTTTGTTTATGCAGGCTTATTTTGGCCTCCTTTTTTTTATTGTTACCGTAGGCTGCAATTTACGGAAAGTTTCTGCATATACACTGGGCGCAAATGGTATGTGAGCACATGTTAAAGGGAATTAACTTACTCCGTGATAACTTTAATAGAAATATGGAAAATAAAGTAGGTCTACAGTAATAATATGAGGTTTCATTTACAAGATACTATAGCACTCGATCAAGAGATATGGTGGGACTATAGAGAGTAAGAGAGTCCTCCGTTCGGATAGTGCGAGTTGAATTTATCTCTCTACCTTGCCTGAATCGCTAGCTATAAGAGTGATAGGCGACCTATAAGTATGACCTTAAGTCGTCAAAAAACCAATTTAACTTTCATTTCCTCCTACATTGGAAAATTCGATGGGACAGAATGGATAAATTCGCACCAAACACCAACATGAACATGTCAAGTACTAAAGCGGAAACATTTTCCATTTTTTACCGGGAAATTGTCCGTAAAACCATGTCCAAGAAAAAAGTGGAATAATTTCCAGAATATTGGCCTTTGTAAAACTGAAAGTTGCCAATTTTCACGCTGGGGCGACACTTGTTGATCCTAGGGGGTATCCTTCATTGTCAAGGTTATTGTAGTAATCGGATCCATTGGTCAAGTCACGAATTCACGATCCATGAAAACATTTGGAAAGTTAGTCTCGATGGCCGCTATACAATGTGCGGCCGTTCTTTTCGTTTAGCTAATTCAATCCGGTTTCCTCCGTGGCCGGTTCATCATTCAAACTGGCCTAGGTGAAGGCAAACGCCGGAGATGGTACCATCTCTCCAGTACGATTGATTTAAATCGACACGGTTTTTAATGACCCAGGCAACTGCTCTCTGCCGCTCTTCTCTTCCAGCTGCCCACCAGCTTCGGCAAAAACTGTGCAGTGCTATCGGGGTATCTTGCTGGTGTTATGGTATCTTGCACAGAGACATTTCCCTAAATTCACTTATTCAGCAAAAAAGAAACAATTGAAACTGTACGTAACGTACGTAATTTCTCAAATTATAATTATTTTCGCTATTTACGAAGAGCTATGCTCGTTATCTTACTTGTAAGTACAGACGTATGCGGACGTTAGTAACGATTTGAAACAGTTATTGCCTTGAAAGATTTTATAGGTGCATATGTGCACTTTGCATACATTATTTGGTTGCCGGTACACTCTAAATTTTTTAAGGCCTACTAGGCCCTTAGTAGTGTTTTGGAAAATACTACTAACGGGCTACTAAGGCTACTAAGCATCTACTAAGAGGCCTACTAGCGGCCTAGTAGCAGTCAGAAAATTTAGAGAGTAGGCATCCGGTCCAAACAGACAAATGAAAAATTACCTAATTTTCTTCTTGGAAGTCCGCTTTGTTATCTTGAGAGTTCCGTTTCAATTCTCAAAGCGTATCATAGTCACATAATATTTGGGGTTTATACAAATCTTTTATCCGAATATTAATGTTGAAAAGGGGAAAAAGAAGGTATTAGATGCTACACCTTGTGCTACACACAGGCAGTTATAATATTGGAATCCAACACATTTAATTTGATTACTTCACTTCCAAATTTAAAAACAATCGGAGAAATAAAATAAAAATAGTAAATAAACTAAAGGTGCATTAATAGACATTCATCATTTCGTATTTTCATCGTTTCTTTCATTAAATTCTCTGTAAAAAAACGATAAGGTCTGTAATAATCGCAGGCTTTTTACGAAAGATCAATCAAGCTGGGCAAAACAACGATCTAGATTTTCACAATATCTATTATACCACATAGCAAGTATTAGCGTTCAATATCTATTTTTCTTTGGCGTGCAGTCCAAAATGGAATGGGTTTCGCTTTGTCTTTTTCTCATTCCATTACTCCCACCACAAATCATCGACCTTACTAATTGAGAGCAAATGACACTTCTTAAAGATGACTACTGAATCGATGTTATACGGGTGCAACAATTTAGGGACGCAACTTGGAATTTAGGAATTGCGTTTTTAATAATTTATTTGAAATTTTTTTGTTAGTTAATTGTCGTATAGTAGCTCGACTGCGCGGCGCACGTATGGTTTTAGCTTTTGGCTTTGTAAAATTTCTAGAACCTTGCATTTTGTTTATTCTATTACAATAAATTCGATCGCATTCTTCTATTTTAAAACGTTATCGTCCTGAGCCATCTAGTAGTATAAACGCCAAACTTGAGTATCGCTAAGTACGTGTGAGTCTCACTCGTTTTTTGCCAAAAGGAAAAACACTACCGGTAATTATTCTAAGTCTACCGAGGAACCTTTTACTATTTATTATTTTGTTACCGATGCTTCACCATAAAGGAGAAACAGAAACCCTCTGTACAATTCACGGGGAAATTGCTGCAAGCTGCATATATTGGCGAAAATGTCATGCCCTCTTTTATCTGTTTTTTTTTGTCCGACCGTTTTTTTGCGTTACTGCATTGAAAACTTAATTATGCTGACATACATTTGCAATTTTTACGAAATTTCGCCTCACAGTTCCACTAGAGGAGTCTAACGTCGAAAATGTTTTCGCAGTTGATTAAACTGAGCCACCAAAAGGGTCTAATGAACTTAAGAAGGCCTTTTTAAATTATAAGTTTTGTCGTGATACTGAATTTGTTGGTCCAGCTTGGAAACAATACGTCCAAGATTGTCCTGAACGGGACACCTTAATACGACTGTAAACACCAACCGACGTGATTGTTTTCGGTTGCTGGACTGGCCGCCCCCAATTTCTTACCGATGCACCATCAAATATATTTTAAAAATATTCCATGACGGTGATGAGTGATGACTATGTGTTGCACTGTGTGAGAGAAGAACTCATTTCCGTTTTACTCGAGTCGTTCCAGTTCTGTCTCCTTATTTGAACTGGAAACGTAGTCTACGCACTATTTTTTAGCAATTTGCTGCTACTGTCCGTAGCGTTATTCGAACTAATCCACCAACGAGATTCTAGTTACGCAATAAGTAGAAACGCTGATACCAATAACATTTCACTTTGTTGGAGGTTATCCTCGTCGAAGCTGATATTAGGTCGAACTATTTTTCAGCGTGTGGAACTGGTCGATTCATTTGCTGTCTCGTTTGGCGATCTCCTATCAGTCAAAATAAAAAACAAATATTGTAACAGAAAAATCGATAAAGGAACTCTAAGGAAAAAAGACCAAAGAAATGCGAAGCGCATCGTCTTGTTTAATGCCACGGCGCTCGTCGCTTGCGTTGAGCACTCTCTCAGCTTCTTCGAAAAGCCACTACCTTGTATTAGGTAAAAAAATGTTAATGAAATTTATGAATAAACTCTTGCCGTTTGTGTACTTTGCTGAACTTCAATAAATTGTCCGCGTTTGTTAGCCAACGAGCAACAGCAGATAGACTTTTCCGCTGAGACAAGACAACTGTTTAGAAAAGGCAAAGGCCTCAGTTCAAGAACCAAATCCAACCAAAGCAGCGACAAGTGCGCCCGCATCACCCCGACATCGTAGTATGTCACAGGCAAGATGGGCAGAACCCAAACAACGAAAATGGTCAGCAATAATTCACGATTTTTAGCGCCTTATCAGCCCGATCCAATTTACGAGAAGCGTCCACAAGTCCGTATAAATCATAATTAATAAACTTCCAATACGGCACTACCTAATGTTTTAACAATTAGTAACTTGCATAGAGGTCCAACAGTCGGAAGCGATTATCTTAACGCGGCTTAGATTAATTCACTAACTTTTAGTTACCGTCGACCAGAGTAGCGTCTATTAAATTCCAAACAGTACATCTGAATGTAATCAGGGGCTCAAAAAATGTATGGTGCACTTCCATCTGTGGTGGATTTGTTTTACTACATCCGAGAAAGGTGCTAGAGTTGTAGCCATCGTGTTTTAACAACTGTGGAGTATAGATTTAGCTTTAAAAAATTCAAGTATACAGGTAACAATAAAAGACAACGTTTAAGCAAACAGCAAAAGTAAGTCATGTCTTTTCTGAAAAGTTTTGGAATGACTGTTTGCAAATGTTAAGGTAACAAGCTATGTTCAAGAAACAATCCTTGAATTTATGAAAAACCACAAATTTTTTGTTCACCTATAGCCACATAAGAAATTATCTCCTGGATAACGAAAGTCATGAGACCAGTCGGTTCGTTTCTTTGAAGAATTTCAGCCTCTGGGCAGTGACGTTTTCACTGAGCTACTTCTGTACCAACTTGAAAACGAAAGAAGTAAGAAATTTGTTTAAACCCAACTTTAGAAATAACCAAAGTAATGAAACGAACCCGTGGTTGACTGAAAAGTGGCAATTTCTTTAAGAGGGCCAAAGCTTTGTAATTACGACTGTAGCTGTAATACAGTCGTCGTGACAGTAAAAGTCGCAACATGCTCTGCCAAGCAAAAATGTTACGGGTAAAAACGGCGTTTGTTAAGTTTGTTGCAGACTGCTAACTCAATTGTGGTTGGCGATCGTTTCCATTGATTCCAGCTAGTTATAATCTTGAATGTGTTGGTTGATTTTTCTTTTTATAACATAAAAGATGTTCCCTCTTGCTCGTCGTAGACCAAGTAGACCATGCATGAATGAACGACGCAAGGCTGTCTTTGTAGACGGCAGTTTGCTTGATAAAGTAGCCACAACAAACGCGCGCTTTTTCTTCTTGTTATGTATAAAGTTATTGATAATAATTTCGAACCACGTAGTTCAACATTTACTGATATTTAATGTCGTTAACCGTTAAGTTGAATGTGCATTCCCTCTTGGTTAGCGACGGTTACCTTAAAGTATATCAGTCATTATAATGACCTTGAGATGCTTAAAACCGACTATTAATCATCTCCCCTATTAACAAAAAGTCATTATTTGTTATTAGGTGCATAAGGGATTGGAGCTTAGATGCCCAACTGTGCTGTAGTTTTGCAGTGGTAGCCCAAATTCAAATATATTAATAGCACCTAGAACATAGAAAAGGTTCCATCCTCATTCCAAGAGCATCCTTGCGGCCTAATAACATGAAATTACATTGACTGATATTTTCAACAATTTTATTTTTGGCTGCCGCCGCCTTTTATTTTTGGGACAATATCAAGAAACCTGACAGGGCCTCATATACACTAACACTTTATCCCCAACAGCAGCAAATAAGTTCTGTCTGCTCTAAAACAGAGGTCGTACATCTTAATTAATAAATTAAATATGGATGCGCAAAGCCGCAATATTGTGTAACTTTATCAGAATTACGTCGCCTGTACTGTACTGAATTGTCGCCCCATTCTTACTTCAGACAAAAGAATAAAGCACCCCTCGTCGATACGACTGTGATTTAGAAATCGGTTTTAGATGAAGAAGTTAAATAAAATGGAACTCGCAATGTCAACTTGTATTGTTTACTGTTTACTGTTTTGGATTGACATGCAACCAGGTATTATCTTTAACACCTTCGATCTATTTCGGGGGCTGCCATAAAAGTTTTAAACTGTGTACTAGGGTGACGAATTACAGGCTTTTAACGAAAAATCAATCAAGCTGGGCAAAACAACGACAGATTTTAATAATATCTATTACCCTATAGCAAATTTTAGCCATTTTTCTTTAGCGTGTGTTACGAAGAAGGCCGCAAGGGGGACAGAGGTCGAGGAAGAAGGCAGTCGAGCCAAGGAGAGGAGAGCAGGAAGACCCTGTTTTGAGTGTTGTTTACCTTTGGTTCGGCTCATTGTCGAGATTTGGAGTAAGAATTGAAATACAGATCGAGTTAAATTCAGGAAATAGTGTTAGTTCGAGTTATTTCTAACATTTGGTGTCAGAAGTGGGATACTAGGCCGTAGAAAAGTCGACGTTGCTGGCTGCCTTACCCGACACGTGGTTGAACAGACGCCCGTATCGTTTAAAATCTATTGCATCCGAAGTGGAAGTTCTGTTTGATCAGTGAAGTGACAAATAGAATAGTTGCTAATGCCGAGGGGAAGAAACAGTAAGGAATCGAGACAAAGACAAAGTGTGAAACGCGCGAGTGAACATCGTGTTCAGCAGGAAATAGGCCAGCGTTCTGAAAACGCTGGACAACCCACGGAAGAATCTCTTGGTAAAAAGAGACGTTTCGAACCGGAAGAAAAAGAAGTTAGTGCTGTGATTCAGCCACAGGCCCCGGTTTCAATCGAGGACGCTGAGGAGTTTGTATTGGAGATTCACGGAGAGGAGTTCGATTTTGGTAAGTGAGGAACATAGTTGTGTGGTTGCTGGTCCTTCGTGTCGCTGGTCCGCAGTGTGCTCGGATTTGTTTTGTCTTATTTTTTTCCTCTTGTGCTCCTTGTTCCTCGTTTCGCCCTTAGAGCAGTTTTGCTAGATACCCTCTGTCGATGAACGTTAGATGTAGGTGTACCGTAGGTGGTTGCGTGAACTGTAAGTGTTCTAGAAATAACGTCCCCTGTAATCCTAATTGTAATTGTGGAGACATTTGCGTGAATCGAGCAAACGACGCAATTCCCACCAGAATGGACAACGATGCGCTTAACGCAGCACTGATGGCTATCGCAGCTCGGTTCGACGCCCAAGAGATCAACCAACAAAATTTAGGAAATGCCCTGCAAGCCCTAGCGAATAGAGTTTTACAGCCCGGTGCAAATCCACCCGGAGGAGCTGCACAGCCAGTAGTTCCCGCTGGGGGCCCGGTAACATTAGGGTCCGAAGTAATGTATTCTGGCTCCCCCTCAGAATCCATTGTCGACTGGCTTCAACTTGTCAACAAAAAAGCAACGGCCGAAAATTGGAACGAAGAAGGAAAACGCCGTGCTGCTGCGTATTCCTTAATAGGCGCTGCGTTAACCTGGCACGAGACTATTGGTGTCACTCTGGTGGATTGGCCCGCGTGGATTCAGGGCTTGAAGGATGCTTTTGAAGTTCGCTTAACCGAGGGTCAATGGCAGTTTATGGTGGAAAACCGTCGCCAGCTTCCATCGGAGTCCGCTTGCAGTTATGTTATGGAAAAGCTGAAGTTATGCAAGTTAAGCCCCACCCCATTGACCGAAGAGCAGACTATTCCTTTCCTAATCAGAGGGCTTTTTAATCCAAATCACATGGCGGCGGTAATGGGTAATCCTCCTGCTACTGTTGCTCTTTTCCTCACTGAGCTCCGGAGGCTGGAAAGCATTAGTAATTTTCACGTTGCCCAAGCTCCGCCATCCTCGACTCCTCCTGTGAAGCAAGATGCTGCTCAAGAAAAAGAAGATATGCTGCTGAAAGCGATCGATGAAATGCGGTCACAACTATCGGCGTTATCTAGTCGGGTCGATCAAAACAGAGCTCCAGTCAGATACCCACCCGCTCAACAGATGAACCAGTCGTACGGAAATGGACAATTTCGTCAAGTCGGCTTTGCGCCTCGAGTTGCAACGGATCGAACGGAATGTTACAATTGTAGAAGATTTGGTCATTACGCACGTGACTGTCCGGAGAGGCCTGCGGTTCAGGGAAACTTCCCAGCCGGTCCGTCGGGGCAGGGCCGGCAGTAACTATTTCAACAGTCCTCAAAAGAACATGCCACGAAAGTCTTATAATCCGCCCAGATGTATTTCGAATTGGAGAAGTGGATGCTCTAGTCGACACGGGAGCAAAAACTACAGTAGTAAGTGAAACCTTGTTAGAGGAAGATCATCTTTTGTAATTCAACCACCCACTCTCAGCTGGAAAGGCGTTGACGGAGCCTCCTTACCCATCGTGGGTGAACTGTCTTTATCAGTGCGCTATCATGAAAATTTGGTCGACCTGCATGGAGTGGTAGTAATGAAAGATCCTGTGTATCCTCTAATTCTGGGAATCGATTGGATTACCGCTAGCAACGCTCAAATCAAAGCCAAAGATGGAAAATTGATGATTGAAGCTCCTGTACGTAACCCCAAACCAAGCCGCGAAGAAGAAAAAACTGTAGTGCTGGAACCCCCCCAAGGATCCGAAGAGAAAGCTGTAGTTTCGGAATCACCCCAAGGTTCAGAAGAAAAAGAAAATATGTTTAAGGAAGCAGCAGCGGAAATGAGAGTCTTTGCGGCGATAATCGAAGACGCTGAATTGCCACGCCTACCCAAAAATCGTGTCACACAACCTCCTTTCCTAAAGCCTATGAGGAGCGGAAGGATTCCGAAATCTTCGATGGGCTTCATACCAGCAAAGGTGCCACAGTCAAACAGTGCGTCATGGATGATCAAAACTGTAGGTTCCGCCATGCACAACAGAGAGTGGATTACTCCCAATTGTGTGTTGCAAGAAGTCGGTGGATTGATCAATGTGCCCGTCATCAACTTGGGACAAACTGGCTTTGACTGGACTCGAGCTAGGGGACATTGGGTAGCAGAGCCGGTAAACGAAGAACAGGTGAAGAAAGTGGAACAGCCCGTGAACGTCATAGCAGCCACTGTACCATCAAGCAATCCCGTAAGCAACCCCGTTCATGGCCTTAATTTAGATCAATTTAATATCGAAGAAAAGTTGACGCTTGACAAGAGGAAGGAGCTGGAGAAGGTGTTGTTGCGGCACGAGAAATGCTTCCAGTCGAAAAAAGGATCTACACAGCTGACCCAACACTATATCGACACTGGAGACTCCATGCCCATTCGCTCGATTCCTTATCGAGTATCTGAAACTGAAAGAAAGATCATCCAAGAACAAGTCAGTGATATGATAGCCGACGGCATCGTCTCACCATCCCGCAGCCCTTGGAGCTCACCAGTTGTGTTAGTACAGAAGAAGACGGGCGACCTGCGGTTCTGCGTAGATTACCGCAAGCTTAACGCTGTCACGCGAAAGGATGTATATCCTATCCCCAGGATGGACGATGTAATGGGACGGCTAGGAGGAGCTAAATACTTTTCTACCTTAGATTTAGAAAGCGGATTCTGGCAGTTACCTGTCGCCCCAGAGCATCGAGAGAAAACGGCGTTCGTGACACCTGACGGCCTCTACCATTTCAATCGCCTTCCATTCGGATTATGTGGTTCTCCTCCAACGTTCCAGAGATTAATGGACCAAGTGCTGGCCGGTTTGAAGTGGACCGATTGTCTGGTGTATATGGATGACATTTTGGTGTTTAGCAGCTCATTCGAGGAGCATCTGGATAGGCTAGACAAAGTGCTGAGTGCCCTTGAAATCGCTGGTTTGACTCTTAACATCAAGAAATGTCGGTTCGGATCTATGGAGGTAGCGTATCTTGGCCATTGGATCGATGTCAACGGAATTCGTCCAGATCCAGCAAAGATTTTGGCAGTCACGAACTATCCTCAGCCTGACACCGTCACAAAGCTGCGTGCTTTTCTTGGGTTGGCATCCTTTTATCGCCGCTTTATTAGGGGATTTGCCGCAATCGCTAAACCTCTACATCTTCTCCTACGAAAAAACGCCGATGTTGTAAAGGATTGGGGGTTAGAACAAACAAAGGCTTTCGTAGAGCTAAAACATCAACTTACAACGTCTCCGGTGCTGGCTCATGATGACGGGATCTCAGACTTGATGGTCGTAACGGACGCTAGTACCCAAGGTCTCGGTGCTGTGTTAATGCTTCTAAAGGAAAAAGTCACTCGACCCATCACCTATGTCAGCCGTCGTCTCAGCCCCGCAGAGCAAAAATATCACGCAAACGAGTTAGAATGTCTGGCTTTAGTTTGGGCACTCGGAAAACTTCGATCATACATCTACGGGAGAAAGTTTCAAGTATCGACAGACAGCAACGTTTTGCGTTGGCTGCAACACAAGAAAGATGTCAATGGAAAGTTTGCACGTTGGATCTTATCCCTTCAACAATACACTTTCGATATTCATCATTTGCGTGGAACGGACAATGCCGTAGCTGACGCTCTCTCAAGAGCACCGGTTGGTCCACCAGAAGAGCAGGATCCGACCGAAGGCATGATAGCTGCGTTACTACCTGCTGGATATTCCACAGAACACCTTGCAGTCCTACAACATGCTGACGAAGAACTGAAGCGGATTGTTCTAGCTCTCCAAGGATACTCTGCCGAATCAGACGTGGAAAAGTTGAAAGAGGAATTTATCCTTTATCAAGGCGTCTTATATAGAAAAAACAAGAAAAGAGGACATGCCAATCTTCTAGTGACGCCATCCGTTTTACGTCGAGATTTGGTGGCTGAATGTCACGATTCACCTGTTGGCGGTCATCATGGAATAACAAAAACTCTAGCGCGACTCGAACAAAGGTATTGGTGGATCGGTATGGAGCGAACCGTACGAGCTTACGTTAGATCATGTGACTTTTGTCAGCGATTCGAGTCAAGAGTTGGTAAAAAAGCTGGAAAACTATGTCCAATTCCTCCACCCAAAAAACCATTCGATACCATCGGGATCGATCACATTGGACCCTTCAAACTATCGCTCTCTGGGTTTTCCCATATAATTGTGTGCATCGACTACCTTTCTAGATGGATCGAGGTGAAACCTGTGGTTGATACGGCAACAGAAGGTGTACTGGATTTCTTGGAGAAGCCTTGAAAGTCTTTCTTCGTCATGGAGTTCCGAGCAAGATCATCAGTGACGGAGGAGGTGCATTCAAATCTTATCTTTTTGCTGAATTCCTGGTTCAATGGCGAGTGAAACATATCCTTGCCTCAGCGGAGCATCCGGAGACTAATGGACTGGTAGAGAAAGCTAATGGCACCCTTGCTTCCACCATAGCTGCTTACGTCGACTTTAATCACCAGAATTGGGACGAAAAATTACCGGCTGCAGTATTTTGCATCAACACAGCTAAGCAGGCGACGACTGAAATCTCCCCCTTTGAATTAGTTTATGGAAGAACGGCAGTACTACCGCACGAGGCTGCCTTTCCGTGGCCTCCGGATGAACCAGAATTGTCCGACGAATTTCAAAAACGAGTAGCACGTTGGAGACGGGTTGCGCGCCAACTCATCCTCACAACTCAACGCAAAAGTAAAGCCGCCTATGACAAATATCGCGGTCCAGATCCAGTTTTTCGTCCTGGGGAGTTGGTGCTGGTAGCAAGACGGCGGCAGACGAAAGGCAGGACAAAGAAATTTCTCCAAAAATTTGTCGGTCCCTACCAGGTAGTTCGGCGTGTCTCCTCGACATGTTACTTCGTCGATGATCTTCCTTCCCATCGTCGGAAACGCTTCTGGAGACGATTTAACGTTCACTCTAGCCAGTTGCGTCGTTATGTTGCCCGCCGCGAGACGGACTGGTTGCCGGAAGACATCGAGACAGACGACGATGTGGCGATGGACGAGACAGATGATGATGTAATGGCGATGGACGAAACGGACGCTGGCGTGGTGACAATGGACGGGACTCGTCTCCAAAATGGCCTGACTGAAGAGGACGTCGAGGACAGTATAATCGAAGATCCAATCGTTCCAGCTCCAACACCAGCCATCGTGACAAGAAGCGGACGCGTCTCCAAGCCCCCCACCCGGTTTTGATAATTTTGTCGCTCACGGGTTCATTTTTTTTTCTTTCTTTTGGTTCTCCATTTTCTCGTCTCATTTTTTTTTGATTTTATGGTTTTCTCTTTTCTCAAGTTTGCTATGGCCTCATCAGTTTTGTCATGTACGTGTCTGTTTTGTATGCCGATGTATTTTCCCTTTTTGTTTCTCATACCTTTCCCTTTTCATTTCCATGTTTGCTCAGTTTGATTTCTTTGGTGTTATGTGCCGCATCGTTTACGACCAGGAGGTCGTTCTGTTTTGTCAGGAAAGGCCGAATGTTACGAAGAAGGCCGCAAGGGGGACAGAGGTCGAGGAAGAAGGCAGTCGAGCCAAGGAGAGGAGAGCAGGAAGACCCTGTTTTGAGTGTTGTTTACCTTTGGTTCGGCTCATTGTCGAGATTTGGAGTAAGAATTGAAATACAGATCGAGTTAAATTAAGGAAATAGTGTTAGTTCGAGTTATTTCTAACACGTGCAGTCCGAAATGAATAAATGGGTTTCGCTTTTGTCTTTTTCTCATTCCATCTTTCCCCACTACACATCGTCGACCTTTACTAATTGAGAACAAATGACACCTACTTTTTAATGATGACTGCTGAATCGATGTTATACGGGTGCAACAATTTAGGGAGGGAACTTGGAATTTAGGGATTGCCCTTTTAATAATTTTTGAAATTCTTGTCAGTTAATTGTCGTAGTAGCTCGACACTTATGGTTTTGGCTTTTGGTTTTGTAAAATTTCTAGAACCTTAAGTCAAAGTGAGTATCACTTTTTTTGCCAAAAGGCAAAAACACTACCGATAATCATTCTGAGTCTATGCACCGAGGAACCTTTTACTATTTGTTATTTATTACCGATGCTCCGCCATAAAGAAGAAACCCTCTGTACAATTCCCGGCCGGGGAATTGCTGCAAGCTGCATACATGGCGATAATGTGATCCTCTATTCTATCTGTTTTTTGTCCGCCCGTTTTTTTTTGGCGTGACTGAAATGGAAACTTATGCTGACATATTTGCAATTTTAACGAAATTTCACCTCACAGTCCCACTAGAGGAGTCTGACGTCGAAAATCATTTCTCCGAGGGGGTCGCAACTGAGTGGAATTGGTGGGTGGATTTCTCAGTTGATTAAACTGAGCCACCACCGGCCACCACTCGAGTCGTCCAGTTTGTTTTACCTCCTTTGTACTGGAACGGTACTCATTATTTTTGTTATGTAGCCATGCTTCTGCTGTCGATATCGTTTCTGTTTCCGTCCTCTCCAACGACGAGGCTCTAGTGGCGCAATAATAAGTACAAAAATGCAACCTTTTGTAATGCGGCACCCGGTCGTGGGTGGTATTACACAGGCCTAAACTAAGTGAAAAGGTACTACGGATGAAGCAGGGTAAATGTCTGTATTAAGAACCACAGAGAGACGACACTTTGACAAGAGAGAAAGGGGAGAGAGAGAGAGAGTTGGGCGCAACTAGACTCGTGCTGGTCGACTCTGACTGCTTGGCCGACACTGTCCTTGCTGGATCCCGCGGCGCCTTTTATCCGGCTCTGTAGTTCCGGCTCCGGCGGCAGCTGCGGGGCAGAAATAGATGGAGTCCACGCGGAGGTACGAATCCCATTCGTTCCGTCCGAACGAAGCTAGGATCGCACCTGGCTTTTCCGCTCCAGTGCGGATCGCGGCGTGCGGGACGTAACGGCTCGTTACATCCCTCCCTCCTTAAAACGGACCACCGGTCCGCCAGGAAGGTGTCCACGATGACGTCGACGGGGAAAAATGGGGGGATTGGAGGGCGATGGAGGGCATTTCCACAATGAAACACACATTAAAGCCTATAAACTGTAGAGAAGCGCACCTTATATGGCAAGGCATAGCCGCTTCCCGGTCAAGCAGTTTATACGCAACAATTCTGACAAAGAAAAAGAAAAGAAAAAGGAAAAGGTCGTTGCTGCCGACCCGGAGTAGAGCGCGTGGAGATTATAACAGACTCGATGAATCTCTTAAAACGGGGGAAAACGTGTCGATATTCTTACGGATTCAACTTTTCTAAATCAGTAAATACCGATACGCGGTATTTATTACATTTTATTGAAGTAAGGCCATCGGCCTAAAACAATTGAAATGCAACATGAAGAGTAAAAGGAAAACAAGGGAGGCTGTCGGCCTCGAACAGTTTAAATGTGGCGTAAAAACGCAAGAAACAGCATGCGATTTCTATTGCGTCCGGCTAAGGCTGCCGTACCTACTGCTGGACAGCTCCCAGCATGTCCCCAGCGGTGGCCCCTTACCGTCGGCAATTTTCATCATGCCAAACGGGAGAATAACGTCGTGCGCTCCGCCGGCACGACGTACAGAAATACAATAAAATAAGGTAGGCCTAAGCCACTCGTGGCTGCTAGGCTACAAAATAAACAGTTGAAATGAACAAATTCTAGGATTACATGTGAAGAAAAGAAAAGAAAATTTTAAAGGAAGTGCCGTCCTTGTGTTGGGATTTTACTGTCTTAGCTGTTTTCTGGTGGATCTTACTTTCTTAGTTGGTTTCTGGTCGACGGCGGCAATGATGGCAGCGGCGCGGTGAGCGGTCCCGCTCGTTTCGTCGCTGCTGTTCTTCTTGGAGCCGGGTGATATCTGCGTTGATTTGCTGTAGGTTCTTGTTGTATTTTAGAGTTGAAATAGCGTCGACGCGTGCTGTCTCGTCGCGGCATCCATCCTTTCCGATAAGCGGAAGAGGAGCCAGTCGTCTAAGGCGGCGAGACCACCTCGCGGCGCACGATCTTCTTCTTCACCGTGTGGGCCCGCCGGTCGCCTAACGAACACGAAACGCCGTTGACGAGGCGGTTCGTTGTCTCTCACTATCGGTTCTAGTGGTGGAGGTTCCACTGGCACTTCACTTGGTTCTTGCTTCGGCTGGATATCCATGTTGTCTTGTGCGTTGTGCGTGGCTGACTGATTTTGCTTTCTTTCTTCTACGTTTCTTATATTTTCTTATGCTACTGTTTCTTCTGCGTGGCTGGTGTGTGGATGCTGTGCGGGGGTGGGGGGTGGGGTCGAAGGGGTTGTTAGCGCGGGGGAAGCGCGCGTTTACTCCGAGGTGTCGATTGACCATCTGCTGGTCATAAAGGGGGGAGTTTGATTGCCGGCCGGTATTCCCTTTTTATCGGCCAGATTTTGTTTCTGCCGCTTTATGGGGTGTGATGTGATTTTGGCAGCTGTTGAAGACTTTGTGGGAAAATGTGTTGCCGGGAGAGTTTCTTACTTTGTTGAAGGGGGAGATGAAAAAAAAAGAAAAAGAACGAATTGGGTGTTGGCTATTCAATTTCTGTTTCACTGGGGGAATTTTCTTGCGGGCTGTGGTCCGTCTCGAGTTGTTCGTCTTTTACTATTTCTATGCAGAGGGGGATGACTTCTATTTCTTCTTCTTCTTCTTCTTCTTCTACTTGATTTTCGTTGGATATTTTCCTCTCGAATATGGTGTTAAATTGTGTCTATTGGGTATTGTGGGGTCTGCTCCCGTTTGGAATAAAAATTTAGCTATTTCGACGTTGTCGGTTAATGCGCACCAATGTAGTGCGGTATTTCCGGCAAAATCTTGGGAATTCATCGAGAGCGTTGCGTTGTTGATCGGGTGTGTCAAGAGTAACATGCACAGCTCAGTATTTCTATTATTTATGGCTGTCATTAAGGGGGTTTGTCCTAGCTGGTCAAATGTGTTTATTTTTGCTCCGTGTGAGAGCAGATTTCTCACGGCTGTGATATTATTTTTGGTGCAAGCAAAATGAAGTGGCGTTATACTTTCTAGATTTTCGTTTTCTATGCTGCAAATTTTGCGTCTTAGTAAAAAGTTCGAAATAACACTACTTTCTGGGATACATGCTAGATGTAATAATGAATTTCCGTTTCTGTCTTTAATTGATAAAAGTGAATTGCTTACTAGTAAAGTTTGAAAAATTAGTCCGTTTCCCGTCTTCGTTGCTATCATTATTGGTGTGTCGCCGTTGTTATTTCGGTGCTCTAGCGCTATCGCGTGGATGAGGGAGCGGGTGAGAAGAGGGTTCTCCGCTTGGACTGCGCAGTGTAGGGGTGTATTCCCTTCGCTGTTAATTTTTAGTCTGCTAGCTGATTCTTGCAATAAGACGTTGCAAGTTCGGATATTTTCGTTCTTAATTGCTATATGGAGTGGGGTATTACTTTGTTTGTCTTGTAAATCAATATTGCATCGTGTTAATTGAAAGGAGTTAATAAGTAATTGAATATTTTTGGGCTCTGACTTTGCTGCTGCTAAATGAAGACTTGATTCACTATTATTATTAAATATAAGACTATTTGCGCCGGCTTTTGTTAAAATCGTGATCACTGTTATTTCTCCTTCTTTTACCGCGTAATGTAGTGCTGTATTACCTTTATAGTCCTGTGCGTTAATGTCAATTTCTGAAAGCACTAAATTACGTAGTGTTGACACTGCACGTTCTCTCACTGCTGTTATAAGTGGCGTTTCTCCTTCGTAGTTTGTTGCGTTAAACTCAGCAGTTGAAAAAACGTGTTGCGCGGCAATTTTCTGATGTTTTCTTGCACTGAAATGAAGTTCGTTGTCACCAGTGAGGTCGAATTGATCCATTTTTGTTGACTGGTGTGAACAGACTGTTTTTTTCTTCTTTGAGTAGCGCTTTGTGTGAAAAGAAAAGAGTGTGTGGAGGGGGAGCGTTTGATCTAATTATAAGGTGCAATAATGGAAGCAGGCGGCTTTTTAATGGTCTTTTTATATTTTGCTTTCTTCGCTTTTTCGTCGATGAAGCATACGTTCTTCTTGCAGCCGGACGGCAAATTCCGTCACGTCTTTTTGGTGCTGTCGAATTCTCAGCTTGCAGCACGCTGATATCACGTAGGTGGTGACTAATGCGGCAATAATACCGGCAGCTGCAAGGAATATTATTTTCAGCGACTTTGACCATGCGCCTATGTTCCAGAATCGAGATTCGGCTCTTGTATTCAATACCAATGAAGATAATGAATCCGCGTTTTCTTCTCGAATTCTTGTTACTAGTTCATTCATCACATTTAGCTGTTCGAATTCTCTATCTTCGAATGCTTTGTGGTGTTTGAACGTATATTTATATTCGTTGTCTTCCAGTTCCTTAAATTGCTGTGTTAGTTTAATTGTTGATAGATGGTATGATGGAATTTCGAGTGACCATTTACTGGTTTCTCGATTCCATATGTATGATTTTCCATTGAGGTTGACGATTCCGTCTTTCCAGAAGCATTCCTGGAATGGGTGGAGAGAATAACCGTCTCTTCCAATGGTGAAATTCTTATATTCAGGCTCATGACCGCATTTTGTTTCTCTTGCGGTGACTGTGATATTCCGAGTTGTGCATCGTTGAACGATCAAATGTTTACCGTTTGGCTTTAGTCTATGGCATAATGGAAGATTATTTGCCATCGCTGCCAATAAGCCATTTGATTCGGCCAACATTAGCGTTGTATATCGTCGTACTTGAAGGTTACCACAATATACTTGCTTTATCTCTCTTTCCAGTATGTTTGCTCGTTCTACTGCTTCGTCTTCTACGAACTGATGATGCTGGGCTAAAAGCGGTTGGTCTTCTTCTTCAGTGTTTGTTGTTTGATGTTGCGGTGCTCCCACTAACCATACTTGGTCTTCGTAATCTTCGCATTTTGCTGGGTATAATGTGAGGTTTTTTCCTGCCACCAGGCACTGTACTCCGTCTGTTATTTGATTCGTTTCCGGGTTCCAAACTAATTTCCCGGGTGAACTAATTTGGTAATCGCAGAGTCTTCTGAATAATCCTTGCGTCTTAAATCCATAACAAGTTTTGTCTTTGACTTCGTTTGCGGGCTGGATTGATAAATCCCTATACATCATAAACCTTTGTGATTCTTCTGTGGTTTTGCAGGGGGTTTGTTGAAACGTTGTTTGACAAATACAATTCTTCGTATAGGGACTGTAGAGGTTGATCCATGTTTTGTTTAGGTTGTCGGGGAATTGGATGTAAGCGTTATCTATTGTTAATAGTTTGTGGAAGGTGTGTGCACAAATTTTGGTTGTTTCGTTTCTGTAGTGGTACTCTAACTGATTGGTTTCATCTATGAGTTTAAGAGATTCGTCGTCCATTTGTGTTACTACTCCCGTGCCCTCGTGGACACGTTTTAATGAGCATTTTTCGTCCTCACTTATCGTCGGTAAATCCCACACGATTGTTGCATCATGTGTGATTACCGAGGACGCGTTGGAACTATTTGTTAGTACGCCGAATGGTGATGTTATTGGGCATTCTATACAGTCTTTCTTTAGCGTTATTTCTTGCACAACACAGTTTCTTATGGCATCTACATTCGTTTGCATCCAAGAACCTTCGGTCTTGGGTGATGCCTTGTAAGAAAAAAGGTTTGGTCTTGTTTCTTCCATTCTGTTTCCGTCACAATCGTGAGTCTCTATTAAATTCCTACATTCCGCTGTTGAGATTGTCTGAACGCTCATTGAGTCGATTGTGTTGTATCCTCCAAAGAAATAACCTATGACTCTTTTTTCTTTTATCCATGTCATGCAAAGATGTCCTTTCCAAGTGGTGTGCGGCTGCTCTGTGATGTAAAATTCCTACTTATCTATGACTGGTTTTTGATTTTTCAATTTGGCGTTGCAATATGCCGGTTGTTGTATATCCATCAATCCAATTACTTCTGCGTGTTCGCAGTCGCAGACCGTGATGTTGAGAGCTGCGCCCACTTGGAAGAGTCCGATCAGGCATAACAATAAAACTAGACGATTCATCTGAAATTATCAGTACAATAAAACTACTTGTAAAAGAATTGTTTTGTCTTTTCCCTGCGCGTCTCTAGAGGTGGTAATCTTTTAACTTTGCTGGGAGTTCTATGGATTTTCTGAGTCCATAACGAGTTCCTACTGGCGGTCTGTCCAAGCTATGACTTCTGATTTGCTTTTTCTTTCTAATTTGTGGTTCAGTTTGCTCAGGTTGTACCGGTTGCTCGCTTTCTGTTATTGGGCTTTTATTTGTATCCGGTTCTATATTAGTTTCTTGCTCCGCCATAGCTGGATTACTCGCTGCTTCGTTAGTGAATGGCTTCATTCTATCAACATGCGTTACATACTCCGTCTGGTTTTCTACGTGAAGGAGTTTGTACGTTACGTCGCCTTTTCGTTCGATTACTTTGTAAGGGCCTTCCCATCTCATGTTAAATTTTTCTGGTGTGTTAGCCATTTCTTTTATAAGGACTTGATCACCTATTTTGTACTCCACTAGCTTCGTGTTTTTATCATAATAATGCTTTTGTTTTTCTTTTGCTTCTTCGAGGTTACGTTTAGCTGCTTCTTTTGCTTCGTGCCACATTTGTGAAAAGATCGTGTTCTCATTTGACACGATTAATAATCTTGCTGGGGGTAATACGTCGTTTGGTTCTCTAGCTTCTCTTCCGAACATTAAATAAAATGGTGTATAACCAGTGCTTGCATGAACGGCGGTGTTATAAGCAAACGTTGCGTAAGGCAAATATTTGTCCCAACGGTTCGGTTGTTTGGAGACGTAACTCGCTAGCATGTCTCCTACCGTCCTGTTGAATCTTTCTATCATGCCATCGCAGCATGGCCTATAAGCTGTCGTTCTTAAACGTTCGATGCCTAATTGCTTGTACAATACGTCCATTAGTTCTGATAGAAAATTAGATCCTTGATCTGTTAATACTCGTTCGGGTACGCCGTGTTGAAGAACTATGGATTTTATAAATGTCTTTGCTACTGTCTCAGCTGTTTGGTTAGGCATCGGTGCCGTTACTATATACCTTGTAAAATATTCTCCCATTACTAGTATGTAGCTGTTTCCTTCCGTTGAAATTGTAAGTGGTCCGACAATGTCCATTGCCATTGTCTGCCATACGTGTTCTGGCGGTGGCATCGATTGCAATGGTGCCTTGCTAGCTCCTACCGCTTTTCTCTTTGCACATATTTCGCACTTCTTTACATATTCCCTAATTTGCTTGGTCATTCCTGGCCAAAGATAGCGTCTGCGTATCCTTGCCGTTGTTTTCTGTGTCCCTAAATGTCCTGCGTACAGACTGTCGTGAAATCTTTGTAAAATTTTTAGTCTTAATGGTTCTGGGACTAGAATTTGACCGTGTGGTGTACCCATTAGTCCATTATGGAGTTCGACAAACTCGTGACTATCATCGTCCGAGTCGTCGTCCATTGAACTACGACTACCACTTCTACTACGCCGTGGGCTGTGTTTCATGAGACGACCTGTGACTTCGTGTCTTGGTCTCTCGCTATCCTGTATTTCGTGTTTGCTTTTTGCAATTAAGTATTTTTCCCGAGCGCTCGTACAATATTTATCTTTAGCTTGCTCTGTCAAGAAATCCTTCGTCATGAGAAATATTACGGGTGAATTTTCCTCAGCCGCAGTTCGATCATCGCTACTTGGTACTGGAATCCTGCTAAGGCAATCCGCGTTTTGGTTTGCCTTCCCTGGTCGGTACGAAATGTCGATATCGAATTCTTGGAGACAGAGTGCCCACCTCGCCAATTTTCCTGTTGGCTCCTTAATGCTCATCAGCCATTGTAACGGACGATGGTCCGTGAGTACTTGGAACTTTCTGCCGTACAGATAGGGATAAAAAGTCTTTACTGCGTGAACTATCGCATAAGCTTCCTTCTCTATCGTACTCCAGTTAGTTTGTGTTTTATCCAAGTGTTGCGAGGTGTATGCTATAACTACCTCTTTTTCCTTGCCTTTATCTACTTGCATCTGTGCTAGGACAGATCCGACACCGTATCCTGACGCATCCGTGTGGATGATAAAGTCGCGCGAAAAATCTGGATACCCTAGGATCGGTGGCGAAGTAAGGCAATCTTTTAACTGTTGAAAGGCGGTTTGTTGTTCGGGGCCCCACGCCCATTCAACATTCTTTCCTGTTAATTTCGTTAATGGATGAGCTTTGTCTGCGTAGTTTTTTACGAATTTCCGGTAGTAACCTGCTAACCCGAGAAAACTTCTAACTTGATCGACGTTTTCTGGTACCGGATAGTTCTGAATTACTAACTGCTTCTTTGGGTCTGGTTTCATTCCGTGTTCTGTTACTATGTGACCCAGATATTCCACTTCCTTTTTAAGGAAAGTGCATTTTGAAAGCTTTATCTTTAGTCCTGCTTTTCTTAGAAAGTCGAATACTAGGGAAATATGCTTGATGTGTTCCTTGATTGTTTTTGAGAATATTATTACGTCGTCTAGGTATACTAACGCATATTTCTTCAAAGCTGGTCTTAATGCGTCGTTTATTAGTTTCTGAAATGTCGCTGGTGCGTTTGTTAAACCGAACGGCATTCGATTAAATTCGAAATGTCCATCCTCGGTTGTGAACGCTGTTTTATGCTTATCTTTCTCCTCTATTTCTATCTGCCAATATCCGCTAAATAAATCAATTGTTGAAAAGAATTTAGCTCCGTGAAGATGGTCTATTGTCTCATCTATTCTGGGTAGAGGGTACTTATTTTTAATCGTGATCGCATTTAACTTTCTATAGTCTACCCTAGTAAGTGTCTTGCGTAGAAACAGCGTCAGCGTACCACTCACGCAAAAAATACGCTAAAAAAAGGCTCGAAAAGATGGAAAACAAGTTTTCTCCTTTTTTCTTCGATATTTGTACAAAATTTGCTCTTTTCTTTGAACGATGAGTTGAGATCGCCTTATTCTTTTGTACTTATATATCTTCAGGCATGATAAAAAGGAAAAAAAGCAGCACCAGAAATCTGCGTAAATTTTGCGGTTTCCTGCTCCACGAAACCAGTGTTATTTTACCGTATCTTCTGCAGAATTAATCCGCGGAAAATACGCTAATTAGCAGAAAATACCGCGGAATTTCCGCGTACTGTCCCGCTGGACACTTACTAGGGTATGCAGAAACGTTTTTCTCCTGTCTTTTTGGGAACTAGTACCACTGGTGAGCTATACGGGCTAGAACTTGGTCTAATTATTTGATGTAATAGCATGTCTTCTACGTTCTGTTGTATAATGTGCTGCATTGCTCTCGCTGCTCGTCGCACCGGCGTGAAAATTGGTGCTGCGTCCCCTGTGTTTATTTCGTGCTTGAATCCTATAGCTTTTCCTAACTCTGATGTTTTTTCTGCGATGATATCCCGATTGCTAGCTAACAGATTTTCTATTACCTTCCTATATTCCTTGCTTCCAACTATATTTGGTCTGTTTCTTGGTTCTTTGGTTACTGAAGCTGGTACTGCTGTTTTACCTATCACTTCGATTTTACCGATGGTATAATATCTGTTCTGATTGTTTGTGTACGATATACGCCTTGTTATACTATCTATTCTTACACTATTGTTAGTTATGAAATCAATACCTAGGATGCATGCTTCTGTAAGGTTAGGAATTGCGTGAAAATGTTGTCTAATCTTTCCGTTGTCGTGTGTGTGTATCTTAATATTAATTAGAAAGGATCCAATTGTTTCCATTGGCATTCCGCATGCGCTTCTAAATATAAACTGTTCTGAATCTTCCGTTGTTAGTTCCGTTTCTGGTATCTTTGCTAGTAAGTGGGCTGATATAATGCTTGCCTGTGCTCCTGTGTCGATTAGTGCTAGGGTTTTGATTCTTCCTATGATTATTGGTATTCTAAAAAGTTGGTGTACTGGCTTAAGGGTGGGTGGAAAAGGGTTGTTGGAGGGTTTATGGGCATGGATTTTTAATTTCTTCTGTAATTCGGTGTTGTAGATCGCCCTCTGTTGTTTTGTTGGTTGCCGTTTCTCCGGCTCTCCATGAAGTATTTGTACTTTCTGCATTCTCTTTTGATGTGTCCTCTGTGCTTGCAGAAGTAGCACGTACGCGTTTCTCTCTCTTGCGATTCCTCTCTCTCGGTACTTCTCCAACCTGGCGATGCAGGTCTTGGTGAAGCTGTTCGTTGTCTATAAGGTTGTCGAAATGTTGGTCTACTAAATCTTTGCGGATTGGGGCTGTAGCGCCGGTTCCGCTGTTGGTCCGCGAAACGAACACGTTCTCTTATTCGTCTGCCATTATCTTCTTCTTCAATGTATGCGATGGTTTTTGTTGAACCTATGGGGGTTACAGTTGACAACTGTTGGTTAACTATTTCTTGGACCACCGATTTAAGATCGTTCACATCTATCTTTGGGACTTTTTTCTCTTCGTCTATGGTTTGACCCAGTGTGCGGAATTCCGTTGCTCTTTTTAGTTCGAGTAGGGATTCACACTCCATAGCTGTTGTTGTTGCTTGGTCGTAATCGGAATCGTCGGGCAGTCGTCCCCACATTAGTACTGCTATTTCACTTCGTAGTCCATTGAAGAATGTTTCCTTTTTTATTTCGTCCTTTAGATTCATTACTTCATCATTTTGGCTATCGTCGACTGCTATGCCATAAGCGTTTCGATATGTTTCGTCGATACGTTTCTTGAAGTCTCGGACGCGTTCCTTCTGTTTTTGTTTCAGATGCTTGAGTTGGCCTTTTCTTAGATTTCGAAGGGTAACGTCTTGAAATCCTTCGAGCATAGCCGTTCTCCATTGCTGGTAGTCTGCTGCTATTGCTGGGTCGAGAGCTTCGCTGAAGTTTGTTGCACTTTTAGTTAGGCGATCTTTGTAATATTTTAGCTTTTGGTTGTCCGTCCAATCTCCAGTAGCTGCTACTTTATCTGCTATTTTGAACCATTCGTCTATGGGTAGACTTTCGTCCATATCTCCCGAGAATTCTGGTATTTCTCGTTTGAGCTGAAGTACATTCATGTTTTTAAATCCTGTTGTTAACGCCGTTGTCTGCGTTCTTGCAAAGTTTCTCCAATCGTCTATCGTTACCATTCTGTTGTTGTTATTTACTACTTCTTCTGTGTCACTATCTCCGGCGTTAGTATTGTTGTTGGAGTGGACTGATTCGTTGTCCGCTGGTTCTTCGTTGGTGTGGTTTACTTCTTCTGTTTCTTCGTCGCTGTCCCGTTCCGAGGTGAAAGGGTAGTCGTTGTCTGATTCTTCTACTGTGCTGGCGTTATATATGTCTGGGTCGACTAGGTCTAGTAGTCTGTCGTCAAAATACTCACTTTCTTCGACGTCTGATTCTGATGATAGTCTGAACGAATTGAAAGCCCTGGTATGGGGAAGAAAGTTGCGTAGGGATATGGATTCGAATCCGTGGAAAGGGTGGTTTGTGGTTGTAAGAACTTCGATGACTTTGTCTGCTGTTTCGGTGTTAGTGAGTGCGGCAGTAGCGCCTTCCAATGCTTCCGTTAGTTCGTTGTTGCTTTCTAGTCCGTCTTCTCCCGTTGTCTCGTCTACCTCTTCGATGTCGGTTTCGTTGTTGGTGTTATTTGCACCCGTAGCTTCGGTGAGTGATCGTCTTCTGGATGTTCTTGGTTTCCTGTTTAGTATGTTAGCGAGGAAGGAGGATGCGCGGGTTGTTCCCGTATAAGAGCCTAGTCTTTCAGTTAGGTCGTGGAATAAAGTTTGTAGATGGCGTTTCCTTTCCCTTAGGTCCTGTAGGATGGCTTCTGTTTCGTGGCTTTCGACAGTGTTTCTGATCTTTCTTTCTACTTCTAGAATCTCTAAGGCAACCTTGTCTCTCTGTTTTTTCACTACTGTTTTACGTACGGGTCGAGGAGATGTTCGTGGTAGAGGCGCGGTATTCCGCCCTACGGGTCTAGGTCTAACCGCAGGAGGGTTTGGGGGCTCAACAGAAGCAGAAGTATCTGGTTGTACCTTGTCAGTTGGCTGTGAAGACATGGAGACCAGTAGAGATGCCAGGAACGAGTGGTGGCTCGCCAATTGTAATGCGGCACCCGGTCGTGGGTGGTATTACACAGGCCTAAACTAAGTGAAAAAGTTCTACGGATGAAGCAGGGTAAATGTCTGTATTAAGAACCACAGAGAGACGACACTTTGACAAGAGAGAAAGGGGAGAGAGAGAGAGAGTTGGGCGCAACTAGACTCGTGCTGGTCGACTCTGACTGCTTGGCCGACACTGTCCTTGCTGGATCCCGCGGCGCCTTTTATCCGGCTCTGTAGTTCCGGCTCCGGCGGCAGCTGCGGGGCAGAAATAGATGGAGTCCACGCGGAGGTACGAATCCCATTCGTTCCGTCCGAACGAAGCTAGGATCGCACCTGGCTTTTCCGCTCCAGTGCGGATCGCGGCGTGCGGGACGTAACGGCTCGTTACACTTTCACTCGGGCAAATTATCAATTAACTTGTTATTCTGAAGGTTTCTGAACTAAAGATGCATGGACTATAAAAAACCAACTCCCGAGCCAACTCCCTATTTATTTTTCCACCTTCAATATATTAACGTGCCGTCATTTCCATGTTATGGGTGAAACAGTTTAATTTTCGAACTGAAAATTAATAGCATTACCGTGCGCCATTTATTAAGACATTTGTTTTGTACAACACAATGTCACTGTTTAACGGGTTGAGCGGCAGTGTGATTATGAGTTGAAAGTTTTAAAATATTCAATTGTTAAGGAATGGATCGCCTTCTTAGATTTTCACTCTTCGTCAAACGAACTTTAAAAGTGCTAAGTATCATCGACTTTTCCCCTTTTCCATTTTCCAAAGGGAGTATATGACAGAGCAGTAGTTCTCTCTACTTAAGTTTCCTATAAGGGCTCGCCAAATTCTTTTTACATGTCTAAGAAAATGTACGTAATTTGTTCGTTTTGTCTACTTGCGCATATTATATTTCCCTATTTTGCTCTCCATTTCAGACCTGTTTTTGAAAGAGTGGGATGAAATAACATTGATATCGACACAAAAGATCAAGAAATGGAAGCACGACGAAAAGAAATGAAATATTCAGAAACGTCGCCGGTACCGTCCACCAGTCAGCAATCGTCCCACCTACCCCCTATAAACAAACAAATATCTGTTGCGCAGGGGTAAAGGAACACAAATCACGACAATTTCTTTCGGTTCCAATAATTGATTCACCATCTCATTTGGGAAATCAACAGAAATTTCAAGGTTCAATTGGGGACCGAAATACGAGCCGAAATGGAAAATACTGGTGGCCAATTGATGATCTTGTTTTTAAATTTCAAAAGAACGAAAAAGAAAACGATGAACTGCACTGGCGTTATCGCTATTTACAGACACAACCTAAACAAGAGAAATCAGTAAACATCAAAGCATCCGATCTACAGAATCAGAATGGAGATTTTAGTCTCCCGAAATACTTTCAATCATGCCTAGCTTTAGTGAAAAAAGGAGACGATATTCAAAGAATGCACCTTCCTTAAGCATGGTTCAAATCAGATATAAGCCGGGAATTCTTAGGCTTAAAACACTTTTTAATGAAGGGCCGGGTTTTGGTGTGAACGCACTCGCGCTCTGTCTTAAGCCTTAAGTCTTAAAACTGGTTTAAGAGCCTCCCGTAAAGCATAGTTCACATCAGACATAAAGATTAAACCCTAAACAAAATTCGTTTAAGGCCTTAAAATTCTTAACTCAATTTGAGTTAAGGTTTTGGTTTATGTCCTATGCCAAAAATGGTTACGGGAGGCTCTTAAACCAGTTTTAAGACTGTTTTAAGACTTAAGGCTTAAGACAGAGGGCGAGTGCGTTCACACCAAAACCAGGCCCTTAAGCACTAAAACGTGTTTTAAGCATAAGAATTCTCGGCTTATGTCTGATGTGAACTATGCTTAAGTTTTAATGCCCAACTCTTAAGAATGGTCGATTCACACCAAAATTCGCTTAAAACAAGTAAAACGTACTTAAATGACTGTTTTTAGATTTCTTATGACCGGTGTGAACCTAGCTTAATGTGAACTATGCTTTATAAATATTAATTTCGATATTAAAGATATACAAAATAATGGTTTGAGTTTGGAAAAAATCGAGCCGCACGATATTTTTTCCTGTCAGCAGACTCAAAAATTAACCAATGTCCCAATTTGCTACGAAATTAACAAAAATGATCACTTGATGAAACTTTTACAATCAATACGGAAATGCATTTTCTAGCAAGAAAATTTATTTGAGTTTTGGTCAAAAAAGAAGAAACTAACTCTACAGACGGAGCTATTTAAAAAAGTATCACAAAGATCTGGTGGCATGAAAAATTTTAAATTTGGACGGCTATTTCGGCCAGGATTTTATAAAAGAAGTTAATCTTTCCAGCAGTGCTATTGAATTTCGGAAGGTTTTATGTTTGCTACAAAGCAATTTTTGAAGGATTGACATTCAGCTTTAGTAAAAATTTCGGTATATCAGACAGTGGAGAAGAAAAATTAAGCATAGTTCACATCAGACATAAGGATTAAACCCTAAACAAAATTCGTTTTAGGCTAAGAAATCCTTAACTCAATTTGAGTTAAGGTTTTGGTTTATGTCCTAAGTTGGATCCGGATCCAACTTAGCCCTATGCCAAAAATGGTTAAGGAAGGCTCTTAAACCAGTTTTAAGACTGTTTTAAGACTTAAGGCTTAAGACAGAGCGCGAGTGCGTTCACACCAAAACAAGGCCCTTAAGCATTAAAACGTGTTTTAAGCATAAGAATTTCTCGCTTATGTCTGATGTGAACTATGCTTTACTGTGCCATATTTCACATGTAAAGGGTGGAGAAATTGATGGCTTCGTCAGTGCACTCTTTTACGTCGTCAATGCTGACATTGAGGCATTACAGAACATTACGCAAATTGAGATGGACGCGAACTACAAATACCACAAAAGAATCGTCCAGTCTCGTCCTATCATCGAAAGAATGCAACGCTGCGTATGCGAAACAAATCTTTGTGGCTAACATCAGAAGAACAAAGAAATTACTCGATAAAAGTAGAGATGACATGGCTCGATGTCATCGCCAACTCTACCAACTACTGTGAATCCGAATTAAAGATTATCAAATACCATGACGCTACCATTGATGAGATGTTGAAACACTTGGAGCCACATGTGAATGATCTGACAAAAAAGTGTCGCAAATTTCCTCGCCATTTCCCACATTAACCGCGAGTAAATTCATTGCGGCAATAGATGATATCTGTATGGCCTGGTATCCGACAAACGTAAATAGAAGCGGTGGCAAAGAAAGAAAAGGGCTTTACATGCATTGGGGAGCAGACGAAATAAAAGTGGCGTTGTCGTGCATTAGGCTTGACGGATACTGACAATACAGATATATAAGTAAACTAAGTCGTTTCAATTTTTCGAATAGCTATTTGGTGGCGCATTCAAGAAACCTTAGAAATCATGTGCAAAAAAAGAATTTTTAAAAGCACTGAATGCCGAAGACTCCAATCACCGTTTAGCAAGCAGTCCGCAAGTCAAGCAGGCCAAAACAGCAAGTTACGTGTGATGTGTCTTTTCGTGGGTTTTCTTTAAGATGGTCAAATTAAAACAGATAGTTTTCATTGTTTGTCAGGATGATAGAAATCGTTTAAAAGAAACCACAATGTTCTACTCCTTATAGTTTAGGAGATAATCCCAATATTTCACAGAGTCTTTTCCAAAAATGAAAATTTTCGACAAAAGTAAAAAAATTTCAGGATGGGTTAAAATCAAAAATAAAATAAGCGTCACATAGCTTAAAATCTCATCTTTCATCTGCCTAACTTAGAATATTTTACGACCAACTTTTACGGAGCTAAAAAATAAATAGCAGTGACATTGCTGCCCATTATCGAGTGGCCCCTCGCCCGCCGGCTCAAAGGCAATCAGGAGGGAAACCGATTCGCCCTAGACTCGACTATGGCCAGAAAAGTCGGCAAAATATAGGGACTTGCTATTTAGTTTTTAGCTCCGTAACAGTCAATATTTACAAATTTTCCAAAATGATTTTACAAAAACGCCATTATCTCCTCAACTATAAGGAGCACAATAATGCGGTTTGAATTTTTATTGACGTTACGAACAAAATGAACTATCTAATCATAGTTTTAAATAGGTTTTACTAATATGGTAAAAAGTCACATCACATCAACTCGGACTGTTTGACTCGGGCTGCGTGTGAGTAGTTGTTTACGATGATGATTTTACTAATAACCTATCTTTGACCAGTAAACAGAGAAGCAGATCGTTATCATCAGAAAAATGTTGATAACCCTATCATTACAGATGATGGCTGTTTTAATGAACAACATCAGATTAAGTTGCTGACATCAGTTATAACGAGAAATGTTGAAGTTACCACCAATGAAGAAAAACTATTGGAAATAATTGCCAAACGGTTGATTGATTGATTGTGTAACAGAAACTGTTGACAAAGAAAAAATAACTTTGCAGAAACCGTTGCTGTGCCGTCTTTTTTGCGACTTCTGCAGAACAAAAATTGACGTAATTTTACTCTAGAACACGACGCAAGAAGCCAACGAACTTGATGGGAGAATAGAAACGATTCAATAATTTTAAATTCACTTGATAACGGAACTTTCGACATAGGAGATTTATTCAAAACTTTCACCAACTTTCTTCTTCTATCTTCCATAGACATGGCTAAACAAGATTTTTTTTTAAATCTCACTTTATTGACAAGACAAGAAAAGGTGTTGTTGAGAACGAACAGCATGCCGTTATGTTGTTGAAAATAAGCAATGCAAATTTAGCGATTCAGAAAATAAGTACGGAAATGCTGAAATTCCAAGCGACCTGGTAACCATAAATAAAGAAACTGGTGAAGCGCAATTTTTCAACAATCGGTAGCTGAACCCCTACTAAACAACGCCTTTACATTCACTCTAAGTAGAGGTGTCTGCAAATACCAGACAGAAAGTCTGGCAACTGGGGCCTTGACAATAATGCCCATTTTGGTTTTTGCCATTTTGTGTCCCAACTATTTTTTAAATCAAATTTCGATTAAATGAACATTGTGCCTCCTTCCATTCGACACATTTTACAATGAAAACATTTAAAATTCAAAAAGGCATTTCTCGGAAAATGGCAAAATGGAAACCTGACATCGATCCTAGAGGCCCCAGTTGCCGGACATTTAGTCTGGTATTTGCAGACACCTCTTCTTAGGGTGTTCGGCGTTGGGCAAAACAATTTCTTCGTGGATGAACGCGTTACCGATTTCATCATCATGGAAATTCTAGTGAAACATCCGTTCCGTGGTGTCCGAATTTTTCTCAATTCACTAATGAAAGGGCTTCCTCAAAGTGACCAGTGGCACAGTTTCATTGAAAAGATGGTGCTACCCGTCCATTTTCAAAAGTTTGCTAGCCATTTACGCAAAACCTCGCGCAAAACACCACCAGCCAGTACCCTATTACTTGAAAACCAGATATCGGCTACTGCTGATCACGCCGAAGACGATGAAAACCCTCCTTCGGTTTCAGTTAAGGATAAAACTGCCGAAATAAACCCTTACGGATAGGCCTTCGGTCTGAGGAGTAGAATCGTCAATCGAGCTAAATTTTTTTACTATTAGGGTTGGTTTCGATAGGGACCATAGAGGCAGTTTAAATATTATTGTGACAATACCCATCCGTCACTTTTGGCATTTTGCGGGTTACATATACATTTTTTCCTCGGCTGCCGATTGTAAAATGTTCGAAACGTTCGTATTTTTTTACCTTATTTCACGGGCATTACTATATTAGATTAAATATCAGACTGCCCTTGGAAGTGCCCCCTATCTTTGCACATACAGTTTTTTTCTGCGCGTGATGATATGTATATGCGCTGGAAATAAGCCCCCCCCCCCAAATGGCATTGTTCCTACCAGTACTATTGTACTGTTTCCTATTGAATTCCCCTTAACCACTTGAACCCGAAATTAGTAGGTAAAATTAATGAAATGCAAATATGTCATTTACAGCTAGGATTAGAGATTAGCTGCTCATCAGACATAAATGAGATGTCAACTTTTTCGTTATACTCTTTTCCCCTTACGTAAACAAATAACCAATTGAAGATAAAAGGTATAGTGTTTGGTAACGGGGGGGAGCTTGAGACATTTGAAGCATGATAGCGATTTCAGATTTTGTACCCCACCCACCGTTTATAATTCTATAGACTCGAAACATTTCGCGTTTTCGGAGAAAATCGCTGATTTTCTGGGAAAGAATAGCCTCGGGCGTAGGTCAAAGCCCCAGACGCAAAGGAGGAATAAAGTTCTACGCGAGTCCTGTGCGGGCTGGTGCTGCTGTCTTCCATTGCATTAAAGACCGCTAGGCCTTCGGCTGAGGACTACGTCCTCAGACCTCAGGGATTAAAAATTTCTTGCGTCACTGCCTCAAAAGAAAAGACTACGTTGAATCCAAATTGGATATGACCTGGAGAACATTTACGCAAGTAGAAGTATCAGCAAATATTGATTTACATACTAGTAAGAAGAGAGTGGGTAAATTTATTGTTGAAGACTACCGTATGCAATTGTTCAATTTGTTTTGTTTTGTTATTTTACATTATGGTATATCTCGTTTAGCAACGAGATTAACAACCCATATATGAGTTGTTAGAATTTATATTTCCCGTAGAAACTTGAATCAAAACTGCTTACGCTTTAATAGACCAACGTCAAACAGTGACTTCAATACCTCCGAAAAAGCTAGAACATTTGTTTTAATTACGTTTTTTTCTTTAACTATTGTATTGCATTTCATGAGGCATCGGAAGCGTTTTGGTTGAAATTTTACACGCCACGAAGAAAAACTTCCGACAATCTACTATACTGCAATTTCTTCGTATCCTGTCCAGCACGTTTGATTATGTGAACCAATGCCTTAAGTACTCATGCGCTTAATTTTAATCTATTGGTGCTTCCTTTATATTGTAAATAGACACATTTATGCCGAAATCAATATTTAAGTCATTGAAGTCGATCGTTTGACTGACACATTGGGTCGTTATATTAAAAAGGAGTTGGGTTCAAGAGGATGCAATGAAATCAGTGAAAACATAAGCTATATCATGATAACCCGAAGAGATATCTCGGATGAGAAAAAAGAGTTTAAATTTTCGAACTGTGTACTTAGGGTTCACTTCCAATGTGGCTGGGATAAGGAAGGCGAGATCGACGAGTAGAAAACGTCTACATATATACTGTGTCGGCCCAGGACCTACCAATTTGTAAATTAATCTCCAACGTGTAACTGTATGCAGAGCGGGGTGCGATAAGCTAGCGTCGCTAATTAAATAGAAAATATTAGTTGATTGCACTTTCACAATACGGCCACCGTTAGCTCTGTTTTTCAAATAAACTTTTTGCAGTTGTTTCAGCTTAATTGTTTTCAGTGAATACTCCAAGAGACCCGGGTATCAATATAAAATTTGTGTTGCTCTTCAAAGGTTAAATGAAATTTAAAAATTACGAAATTACCGCGCTGGGTTGAATGCGACTCGAAAGTGGATAGATGAAAAAAATGATAAACGAAGACTTTCTTTCTTTTTTCCCCTCTTTATTCCGCCAATTTTTTGTTTAATGAAAAAAAATGAAATTAAAACTAAAACCGATATAGCTCCAAATCAGCATTTACACGGCATCAATATTTTCATTTATATTGGCAATTCAATTGCCTTTTCATGTAACCATTGCGATTGCGATTGCCATTAGTCAACATTGCCACTTATATATGAGGCCCTTAACGGTTACCATTACGATTACCCATTAAAGATATGTTCGGCTTGCCATGTGCCTTTCTCCACAAATTTTAAGAGCAAATACTGAGTTACTACTAAGTAAATACTAGAGTAAATACTAAGCTTTTTCATCCCCTCTAAATTATCACACCCGTAAGTAGTTGAAGAAAACGGATGGAGAAGAAGACAAAAGCGAAAGCATTCCATTTCGGACCGAACGCAAAATTAAGACATGACTAAAATGTGCAGTTTGGTTGTAGAAATTGTTAAAATCAGTCATTGTTTTGGCCAACTTGATTTGATTTCTTTCGTTAAAAGAACCTGCGATTCGTCACCCGGTCGAGCACATATTAATTTGAAAAACCAAGGGCAGCCCCCGCCATCTATCGAGAGGATAAAAGGACAAATGAAATGAAATTTAAAGGTGTCGTCCGTCGCCTTGGTGATAAATAATACCGTACCCGGGTGTCTAAAAGCCTAAAGTCTAAACTAAACCAATAGTTGACACTCTTATCGACAGTGAATCAATGTAATTTGCTTAGATCACAAGGATATTATCTACTGTGTGGCATTTGCCAAAGATAGGAGGCAGGTTTCTTCAGGGGGTACTGACAAGAATTATGTTATCATCTGGACTAGTAAAATGGAAGCTATCCTCAAACACTTGTAGGTGTTTCAAAATGCTTATTAAATATTTCTCTGTTTACGTTTTACTAAATTACTTCTTTTCTTACCAACACTTCAGTTCAGCATGTTTCTTACAACCCATTCAGTCCCATTCTTGCCAGCGGGCCCTGCTCTTGGGATGAGGATGGAATCATGTCTGTGTTCTACGCCTTATATCTGAATGCCACAAGTGGGTTTATTGGTCCACCACTACAAAACTCAACAGTATGACTGTGCTTTGATGCACCCAAGTTCTAGTTCCTTGCACAATGTATAAATGAATAACTTTATTACCTTCCTCACAAGTGAAGATGGAGCAGCTGTTTGCCACAAGCTGATTCTCTTTAAAGACTGATATCCTTTCAGGTACAGTAACTGTCACTAAGCAAGAGTGTATGGATGCACTCTTACTCTGAATTTAACAGTTTTCAAAACTGCTAAGTTTACTACTGTAAAGAGACAAAACTCAGTTTTGTCACTTTTGGGGAAAATAGAGAACACTTGACGGATTTGATAGTTCAAAATTTAGTGACAGGAAAAAAGCGCGCGATTGTTGTGTCTGTCTTATCAAGAAAATCTCCGTCTACAAAACCCCGCCTTGCGGTACGTCATTCATATCGCGGTGTGATATATCATGAATGACATGTTTTTCGGAATATAGCTTCAGCTGCGCAAGCAAAACTCAAGAATTAACTGCAAGCGCAAGAGGGTAACATTTGCTAGGTTATGAAAGAAAAAATCAACCAACGCATTCAAGATTATAACTAGAATTGGTGGACACGATCGCCAACCAGTCCAAAAATGACTTGACAGTCTCCAACAAACGCCGTCTTTACTCATGACATTCTTGCCTGGCAGGGCAAGTTGCGATTGTATAATAAGTGCGGTCGTAATTACTGATTACAAGGCTTTGGCACTCTTCGTCACGGATTTGCGGCTTTTCAGTCAAGCTCAGGTTATTTTCATTACGTTGGTTAGTTATAAGGTTTGGTATTAGAAAATTTCTTACTTCTTTGGTTTATGAATTGTTAGAGGAATAGCTGAATGGAGACTTCACTGCTGAGGGGATGAAAATCTTGAAACAAACGAGCCGACTGATCGCAAGGCATTCGTGATCCATAAGGTAACTTCTTCTGTGGCTACAGGTAAAAAATCTATATCGTTTAAATATAAATCCAAAGGTTATTTCGTTGAAGTTGGCCTATTAACTCTACTTCCAGTATTCTCAAGAAAAGACATGACGTACTTTGGCTTTGTGCTTTAACGTTGTTTCTTGTGGACTTGAATTTTTTCAAGCTATAATTTGACTCCACATGTCAGCCACATGTGTTGAAACACGTCGGCTACAACTCTAGTCCCTTTCTCGAATCTAGTGAAAAAAATCCACCACAGATGGAAGTGTAGCATATATTTTTTGAGCCCCTGATTGAATTTACAATTTTTGTCCAAACGCAATGTTTGGATTTAATAGAAGTTACCTGGTTCGACGGTACTACCCAAAAGTCGATGAATTACTCTAAGCCGTTGAGATAATTGCTGCTTACTTGTAGGCATCCATGCAAGTGACTATTATTTGTTAACATTAGGTATTGGATGTTTATTAATTATTTTTTGTACAGGTTCGTGGACTTACCCGTTTCGTAAGCTGGATACGGTTTATGAAGCGACAACATTGCGGATTATTGCCGACCATCTTTGTCGTTGGAGACCGCTATGAAATCGTGTTATCCCAAGTTTACGGTGACTACGGTGTCTAATTGAAAATTTCGGCGTATAAGTTGACAGAGGGGGAATCAAATCCTCTGTACCTAGGTAAACTTTTTCAATTGTCTCATTCTAGACGATGAAGCATTTATTCCTCATGATAGTCGAGGTGATTGTTATAGCCGTTTTGGTCGGGTTTCTTGTTCGTAATCTTAGTCGGCCACTGTCAGACTTGCCGCCCAATCCTCGTAGCGCACCAACAAAAGCTACACCAACCAGTCTCGTTGGATTTCCGGCTCGCGGTCGACCAGAAGGTCAAAGATGTTAAGATTATCAAACCGACTCCTACGTTGTTCTTGAAGCAGATATGGACATTCACAATAAGGAACCTCAGACGAGTCCAACTTCAAGTCTGGCCGACAGCTCCAGCTCGGGATGCGAGTCGGTGTTCAGTTTTCCTAATTCAAATCACGCAGCCAGTCGAGATCCGAGTCCGGTAGACCGGAAAAGCCAGAATGAAACTGGGTAAAAAGTGGCACCAAGAAGCAACAAAAGAAGAAGGCAATTTGAATTAAAAAAAGTTTCAACGCCATTTTCCCCCCTTATCCGTACGTATATGCGTTTTCAAGGAAAGGGACATTCGTTATGTTTTTCTTGGTTAGCAAGTGATTGAAACTGTTGACCGGAACATGGCCGTCTGCTGAGTGAAAGAAGAGAGAGAAAAAAATAAGAAACATTCGCATTATTTTTGGGAAATTGTTATTTGGGCGCCCTAGTCGCGCCTTTTGAAAATGTCAAAACCTTTTCTTTTCTTTTTTTTCACCTTCAGTTTTTTTTGTTATGATTTGCGAATTTGTTGGCTATTACGTCTTATATTCTGTTACCTTTAGCCTGTATGAAAAAGAAGAAGAAAGATTCAGGAGCGGATATCTCGTCATACTTACGTGTAGAAAAAAGGACCACCGATAACTGGTAGCTTTATTTGGTTGACGAGTTCTGTTGGGGAATTAAGAGGGAGTTAATTACTTAACGCGAGTCAGCATGAGCATAAATTGCGTTGATATTTAAACGATGCAATAGGTTTATTTCAGTGAGTTCTCTCTTCTAATTTCTGTGTGATGACCGACGGCTTTTGTTTAGTGTTACCTTTTTTAAAGAAAGAAACGGTATACTCGCTTGCTGTTTTCAATACAATTAGTTCGTTTTACGTCTTTCTTCATTTTATTTACGTAACATCTCTAGTAAAAGAAAAAAAAATTAGCCGTCTTTGACCAAAGATTACGGCATTTTACTTTTGAAGTCTTGTAACGGCTTTTCTTTTTGGTGGAACTGTAGTAATAGTGTGCACCGCTAATTTTTGGCTGTGGAATCGACGCCGTCGCAAACGACGGAATCCATTTGTCCAGTTCGTTAAATTCACGCAGATATATGCGTGTAGTGTTTTCCATTTCTATGCTGCTCACGACGTTATTCTTCAAACATTCAAATGGTCTTCCGACAGATCGGCGTTCATTTAACGTTCCTTGTCCTTACCGTACTGGGTCACGTCTCAAGCGATTGTAGATGGGTCAGGCAACTGCTTTTTGGAAATGGAAAGTCCTGTCCATTATTAAACTATTATTAAGACTTCTTCAAAATTTCGTGTTCCGCATTTTATACTATGGTCGCTACTTGTTTTAGTTGAATTTGGCGCTTGGACCGAGGCTGTTGCCCTTGCCCTTGCTAAACAGCATCCTGCAAACGGAAAAGTCTATCTGCCTTCTTCTCGTTGGCTAGCGTCCTAGCGAACAGGCGACGAAGTTCATGGAAAACGATAGTTTATTCAATTATCTTTTCATTAATAATTTCTAGCATATACGAGGTTGGGTTTTTGGGCGAAGCCGAGAGAGCGCTCAACACAACTAGCTATGAACGCCTTGTATTTCTGTTGGCATTGGTTTTTTTCCAAACATTCGTCTTCTCAATCCAGTACAGAATGACCGTGTTATTCCGACAGCTATTCCGTTGTTGACCTTTGTTTTACCATTTTTTTTAAATTTTGACAGTCAGGAAATCGCCAAAACGAGATGGAAGAGTATTCGGTTTATTTATTATGTCTACCAACCAATCCATCGGTTCACTGTAATTATTTTTATATCAATAGTTGGAAAACTAAAATTGTAATTTACATTTACATCCGCATAGAACCAGCCGTTTACGTCCAGCCTTTCGGAAGCTTTGTTTAACATGACACGTTATTTGCTTCCGTCATCACGTGCGTAATTTTTACATTTAAATTAAATGACCAACGATATTTATTAGTTTGATTTTTGATAAAAGTTGATAAATTTTCATCACTTATGAAACATCACAAACAAGTCAAAACGCGCGTAGGGCGCGCTTCCAAACGTCTATAAGTTTTGTCTTTCTGCAGAATCTCAAGAGGTAGGTTTAGTTAGCTACAAGAAACAGTCAACCTGGTGGGCCTTTATAGTTTCTGAGCTCTCAGCTCAACCCGTCTCAGTCCACCAAGATGCCGAATGAACTTCAATAAAAGACAATAATACATTCCTTCGAGCGCATGATTTTGAATATATTGTGCTTATTCCTTTATTTCGTGAATATCGTGAATAGAAACACATCCATGTTGATATCGCGTTAGATGACGTTCTAGAAACGTGTGTCGAATTGTCGCATAATTGAGACAGCAGGAAAAGCTTTATTGGAACATGTTCCAAGATAATATTCCCCGCGGGAGTAATTTGGAATACAGACTAATGGGAATCTTCGAAGGCTCAACGTAGAGAGATGGGAGTTTGGGACCTACACAATGTATTAATGTAGTCGATGAAAGTTCGTCTACCAGATAACACATATACCCTACTTCTTCACAGGTGCGTTAATGTTGCACAGTCAACGAGTACGGTACGTCTAATTTGATTCACCTTTGTGTCGTTACTGTGGTACGTTTATTCATTTACATTTTTTAAGTATTCTAGCTATTGGATTATCGTCATTAAGGTAGGGATTTATTTCAAACTCTCCGTAATATTTTTCATCAAACTGGGGGAAAACCTTGTGTTTTTAATTCTCGTTTATTTATTTTCTTTCTAGACTTAAGGAAGGAAAGCGATAGTTGCTTTTTAAAATGGCAAAACAATTAAAAAGTGATGCGAGCCCTACCAATTTATTGGAGAATGATGATGACGGGCCAACAAGATCTGCTAAACAAGCTGCCACTTCCGCCATGAGAAACGAAAGCACAACAGCAATACGGTTGGCAACATCGGTAATAAATTCGACTATGCAAAACCAAACATCTGCTAGGTCGATGCGCTGTATCGTGTATGAAGCAAAACTAGCATTACTATATCTGAAAAGAGGAATCAAAAATGGCTACATGTTTCAATTGAGAAAAGAATGTGATGGCCTGCAGAATTGCAAGTATAACGAAATAATTCTCAAGTTTGAAGGAAAGTATCATGCTAAATCAGCAATCAAGCCTTGCCGTTATCGTTATCTACAAATCCAACGTAACGAAAAAGAAACCATTAAAATCACAGCAGATGACCTACTTAACGGTAATGGTGATTACAGTCTTCTAAAATACTATCGTTTGTTTTGCAAGATGTGTACCACGGAGAACAGCATTTGCGACATGACCATTTGCAGCAATATCCGTTTCGACGAGGATAACCTCAAACAAAGTGGAATGTTATTAGTGCCGGCCGATCCTCGTGACAAGATTTTTACCTTCCACAGAGGTCGGGTAAAAATGCAGATTCATTACAGATTCAAACCAACCAGCAATCTGCGAGACAGAATCGTGTTCAACTTGAAAGCAGACGGCAATATCGATGTCTTCTTTGAAAGACTTACCTTCGTTGTCAATTTGCCTAGTGAAAGCGTGCTGGAGGGGATGCTAATGAGCCACACGGAGAAACGATGGAAGTTACTTAAAACCGACTTTCAGTCGGATTACATCGTGAATAAGATGCTAAACTGTATTAGAAAGAAAAGTCACAATAAATTCATATCTTCTAAAGAAGGTTCAAAAATGTTAGAAGGGGGCGCCATACAAATGGATTTGCTTCGAATCGGTAGCGCTTCATTCGATTACCAGACTAGATTGAAAAGAGACTGGAAGTTCAAGAACTCGACGATTCGAGATATGGCTAACAAATTGGAACGATTGCTTCATTCGCCAAAGAAAATTGAGCGAATTACGACAGAGTCGCGGGAAGGGACGGCCGCCAAAATAGTTTTAGCCATTGAAACCATATCAACTTTAAAACAAGAAGAAAGCTATTTGATAATATCATCAAGTGGTCAACAAGAAAACAATCAGGAAATGCAAAAAACGCTGAGTACGTTGGGTCGTTCTTATCGTCTCCTGATCGTCGTTTGGGACGATGACAAGCCTGTGCGTATCAAAGGCGAAGACCAGATGTTGATGTCTAAAAAGGAATTAAAAGTCATCCTAATCGGGAACTCGAGCAACAACGAAGACTGTTGGCAAAATGACGAAGTTTATTTTGGAGATCTCAGTAAAGAAACAAAAGGAGATTTACTTTCAAGGAAAATATGGTTTGAAGAAAAAGGTAAAACCATAAAAGAACTGATTGGATGCGGAGATCGAGAAAAAGATATCAATTCGTTTCCAGTAGTTGACAGCATGTTCCACTTGGTCGACTCAAGAAATATCACTATCCCTTCTTATAACACACCTCGTTTGGAAAAATCTCTCTACATTAGGAGACGAGTGGTTTCTGCGATAGATACTCAGTTTTTGGCCGAAGTATCTAAGGAACTAGGATGTCCATTAGAAGAACTACAGAAAGAATGCTGCGTCGATCCAAAAGGGCACATCGAATGGTTCGTTGAAGGCTTTCAAAAATCAAAGATTTGGGAAAAAATGAGAAATATTGTTTGGCGGAAAAGGATCGCGTTGGGACCTCCACCATTTACTAACGTCGTCTCTGACAACGAACTGATACATAATCGAGTGAGAGGAACGGTAATCATCATATCCGGCGAAGCGGGATCCGGTAAATCGACGATTTTGTCTTATTATCACGAAGAAATCAAGAAATCAAAACCGGACTACTGGGTAATTAGAATGAATTTAAAGGATTACTTCGATGCCCTCCCAAGAAAACCGATTGTTACTAAGCAATTCGATAATTTGGAATTCGTCGTAAAAAGTCTTCCCGTTGCAAGAATTCCGTTTGCTCGGTCACTTTTGAACCACCGACTCAAAGTGGTCGGACGCATAGTTCTCATGTTGGACGGTTTCAACGAAATCGACAAACATTGCCAAGAGAAAACGATTCGATTAATGAAAACCCTTGTTGGCAAGTCGAAATTGGAAAGCCTTTATATCGCTACAAGGACCCATCTAACTGGAAAACTAGAAGATTCCTTATTTCAATTCGCCTACACACTAGACCTTTTCAGCAAAGAAGATCAAATTGATTGCCTTGCCTGCCTTTGCACAAGCCATTTAATAATACCAATTTACGAAAATATTAGAGAATATGCTCGTATATTAGTCGAACAGGTAACGAATTCTGTAGAAGAGAGCGAAGAGAAAAGAGTAATTATGCTTCCGCTGATGGGCCAAATTCTGGTTGAATTTTTTAAATCCGAACTCAAGAAATTATATAAAAACACTGGGACTTGGATTAAGAAAGAAAGTCAGCTTCAGGAAGCCGCGAACATTCTTGGTGGTTCAAAGTTTAATTGGACAAGCCTATACAAGATGTTTATAGAAAAGAAATTGGAACAAATGGACGTGGTAAGCAAAGCTTTCTATTCCCCGTCTATTATAGACCATTTTAGGCGCCTCAGAGCGCTTAGAAAATTAGCATTCAACACGATATTGTCTCCCCAAAAGTGTTACGATATTGAAGAAGATTGGTTGTTTGTTAGTGTTGAAACTGCATCTGATAGCGAAGAAGACAATAAACGCATACTTGCGCTTTGCGCCGGCTTGGCTGTAGGTATTGTGGACAGAAATGAAGTAGGGAAGGTGCACTACTTACATCGAACCTACGCCGAATATTTAGCAGCCTACCATCTTTACAGAGAATTTTATACTGACGAAGATAAAGATATCAACAAATTTATCTTAAATTGGGAATGGACCCAAGATTTGATTATCACGGAAATTTTGGTGGAACCACTATACGATGGTGTACGAAAATTTTTCGATTCCATGTTGAAGGAGCTGGTCGAGAGCGTCGCTTGGCGTACTGAAATCGACAAAGGCCTTAGCAATAACATACCGAATCGATTTAAAACTTTTGCCCTTCAATTTAGTCAGAGATTGAGCATCGGTCATCGCCGAAACAGGGCTCAAGTCGCGGACAGCGCTCTAGCAGTAGCTATTATTAACAGGAACGCAACTACATTTAAATTCTTGTGTGATTGTCTTGATGCAACATTCCAACCAAACGATATTCAAAAGCTTATTTTATTTCTATTTTGCCATATGGAACATTTTTATCAGCAAAACAGCGAAGTGTTTCGACGAACTATCGCTTACTATGAATTTGCAATTGCTGATTATGTAGAAGATATTCTGATCAATTTGTGTAAACAGTTGCCACCCTTTGGTTTGAAGTATTCCCATTGGAACCATCCTGAGCAAAAAGAAATTGTTAATCTTATGCTTCAATTCATGAAAAAACATAAGGAAATTTTGAAGCCAATTTTAACGCAAAATTTACCATCGATGGATGGAGAAATGTGTCAACAGTTTGGGGCGCATTCGTCCCCAGGATATTCGCAAAGCTTGTGTTCTATGATTGAATTCTTCATTTCTAATGAATATTACGACAGTCACCTGGCTCAATTCTTAGAACTCTTATCGTGGGTTTTTGCCGACGATAAGGCATTTTTACAACTACTAACAAATGTATTATTCATGTTAAGAAAAGAAGATTGGCTTGTCAGTCGAATGAATAAATTATTGTCTACTATTGAATACCTCGGGAGAATCAAAGTGTCGAGGGAGGTTAATGTTTTATTTTCTCCCGAAGTAGGGCCCACAAAATCTGTTCTCTTTTAATCATTTTTGAAGTTTCTTGTAAGTTGATTGTCTTCGCAAATCGGTACATTTGCTTTTGGCTTTGTAAACCATCTAGAGCATTGTGTGTGGTTCGAATATATTACTTCTAATACTATAACCTCGATCGAATTCTTAAATTTTAAGAGAGCGTTTTCTTCTTTGGCCAGCGCTAGCAATTCAAATGACAAACTTGTGTATCGTCACGTTTGTTTCCAAATTACTGATCATTCTAAAAATACGGTTATTTCGAAGTGACCGCAGAGAAAGAAAAAATTTATTTTAGTTCTTGTTTTTAAAGTGAAACAAGTGAATTAGTTTCGTTGACCAGTCGCTCTAATCTAGTGGTGTTATCGAATCTTTTCGACCCCTGGCGTTCATCACTAGGTGCTTATTGGATACGTATACCGTGCACCTCAATGCCGGCAAAATACTCAAAGCTGTTAATATAATCACTACGGTACTACGTTCTGGGCATCAATGTAATAAATCACATAATTGCATAATTGTAAAATTGTTCGAGCGTTAGCGCTGAACAACAAATTATAATTATAAACACAATAAATTATTGTGTAGTTTTTTTTTATTGTTCCGTAGGGTACAATTTACGGGGAAGTTTCTGCATATACAGTTATACACTACACTGACATTTTTTAATCCTCTTCGAAGCGAAATGAAAAGTGCTTCGAAATACACTGTGTGAGTGTATGCGCAAATGATATGTCAGCCCATGTTAAAGGGAAACTTAGTCCGTGATAACTTTAATAGAAATATGGAAAGTAAAGTAGGCCTACAGTAATGAGGTTCCATTTACAAGATACTATAGCGCTCGATCAAGAGATATGGTGGGACTACATAGGGAGTAAGAGAGTCCTCCGTTCAAATAGTGCGAGTTGAATTCATCTCTCTACCTTGCCTATATTGCTAGCTATAAGAGTGATAGGCGACCTATTAGTATGACCTTAAGTCGTCAAATCTAAATTTCAGTTCCTCCTACATTCGAAAATTCGATGGGACAGATTGGAAAAAAACGCACCAGACTCCAACATCAACATGTCAAGTACTAAAGCGGAAACGTTTTCCATTTTTTTGCGGGGGAAATTGGTCGTAAAACCATGTCCAAGAAAAAACTGGAATAATTTCCTGAATAATGACCGTTGTAAAATTGAAAGTTGCCAATTTTCTCGTTGGGGCGACACTTGTTGATCGAAGATGGTATCCTTCATTGTCAAGGTTATTGTAGTAATCAAATCCATTGGTCAGGTCACGAATTCATGATCCAAGAAAACATTAGGAAGGCAAGCCTCGATGGCCGCTATACAACGTGCGGATCTTTTCGTTTAGCTAATTCAATCCGGTTGCCACCGTGGCCGGTCCAGCATTCAAACTGGCCTAGGTGAAGGCAAACCCCGGAGATGGTATCACCTCCCCAGTACGATCGATTTAAATGAACACGGTTTTTAATGACCAAAGCAACTACTCTCTGACACTCTTCTCTTCCGGCTGCCCACCAGCTTCGGCAAAAACTTTCCCAAATATGCTTATTCAGAAAAAAAACGCATTGAAATTTGAAACTGTACGTAACGTATGTAATTTCTCAAATTATAATTCTATTCGCTATTTACGAAAGAGCTATGCCGGCTATCTTACTTGTAAGTACAGACGTATGCGGACGTAAGTAACGATTTGAGGAATTAGCGACGTTCTGGCCAAACGCCAAAGCCATTCTGGCCAGGTCCGTTCTCATCATATTTTGTGGCCAGAACGGTGAAATTTTGTTGGCCACAATGGTGCTAAAAGTCTCTATAATATAAGCAATCTTGAGAGAAATAGAAAAAAAACAGTAAATAAACTAAAGGTACATTAACCTATACCTCCTTTGAACTGGAAATGTAGTCTACGCACTATTTTTTAGCCATGCTGCTGCTGCCGTCCATATCGTTTCTGCATTCGAACTAATCCACCAACGAGATTCTAGTTACGCAACCAATAACATTTCCCTTTGTTGGAGGTTATCCTTGTCGAAAATGATATTAGGTCGAACTATTTTTCTGCGTGTGGAACTGGTCAATTCATTTGCTGTCTCGTTTGGCGATTCCCTATCAGTCAAAATAAAAAAAACACAAATATTTTAACAGCATAAAAGTCGATAAAGGAACTCCAAGAAAAAAAAGACCAAAGAAATACGAAGCGCGTCGTCTTGTATAATGCCACGGCGCTCGTCGCTTGCGTTGAGCACTCTCTCAGCTTCTCCCAAAAACCACCACCTCGTATTAGGTAAAAAGAAATGTTAATGAAATGTATGAATAAACTCTTGTCGTTTTTGTACTTTGCTGAACTTCAATAAACTGTCCGCGTTTGTTAGCCAACGAGCAACAGCAGATAGACTTTTCCACTGAGACAAGAAAACTGTTTAGAAAGGGCAAAGGCCTCAGTTCAAGAACCAAATCCAAACAAAGCAGCGACAAGTACGTCCGCATCACCCCGACATCGTAGTATGTCACAGGCCAGATAGACAGAACCCACACCACGAAAATGGTCAGCAATAATCCACGATTTTTGGCGCTTTATCAGCCCGATCCAATTTACGAGAAGCGTCCACAAGCCCGTATAAACATAATTAATACATAATTAATACATCCAATACGGCAATACCTAATGTTTTAACAATTAGTAACTTGCACTGATGTCCAACAGTCGGCAGCGATTATCTTAACGGCTTAAATTAATTCACTGACTTTTAGTTACCGTCGACCAGGGTAGCGTCTATTAAATTCCAAACAGTACATCTGAATGTAATCAGGGGCTCATAAATGTATGGTAAACTTCCATCTGTGGTGGATTTGATTTACTACATCCAAATTTATTGTTCACCTTTAGCCATATAAGAAATTATCTCCTGGATAACGACGAATGTCATGAGACCAGTCGGTTCGTTTGTTTGAAGATTTTCAGCCTCTGGGCAGTGACGTTTTCACTCAGCTACTTCTGTACCAACTTGAAAACGAAAGAAGTAAGAAATTTGTTTAAACCCAGCTTTAGAAATAACCAAATAGTGATGAAACTACGTGCTACTACTAACGTGCTTGACTGAAAAGCCTTGTAAATACGACTGTATACAGTCGCCGTGACAGTTACAGCAGTGGCAACAGCCAAGCAAGAATGTTACGGGTAAATACGACGTTTGTTAAGTTTGTTGGAGACCGCTAACTCAATTGTGGTTGGCGATCGTTTCCATTGATTCCAGCTAGTTATAATCTTGAATGCGTTGGTTGATTTCCCTCTTGCTCGTCGTAGGCCATGTATGAAGGAACGACGCAAGGCTGTCTTTGTAGGCGGCAATTTTCTTGATAAAGTAACCACAACAAACGCGCGTTTTTTCTTCTTGTTACGTATTATAATGTTGATAATAATTATGGAACCACGTAGTTCAACATTTACTGAGCCATCTAGTAGTATAAATGCCAAACTTGAGTATCGCTACGTACGTACGAGTCTCTCTCGTTTTTTGCCAAAAGGCAAAAAACACTACCGATAATCATTCTAAGTGTAGCCTACCGAGGAACCTTTTACTATTTGTTATTTGTTACGATGCTCCACCATAAAGGGTAAACCCCCTGTACAATTCACGGGGGAGTTGCTGCAAGCTGCATACACTGGCAAAAATGTCATCGTCTGTTCTATCTGTTTTTTTTCGACAGTTTTTTTTTTGCGTGACTGAAATAGAAACTTATACTGACATATTTGCAATTTTTGCGAAATTTTGCCTCACAGTTCCACTAGAGGAGTCTGACGTCGAAAATGATTTCTCAGTTGATTAAACTGATCCACCAAAAGAGTCTAATGAACTTACTAAGGGCCTTACTAAATTACTAAAGTTTTGTCGTGATATTGAATTTGTTGGTCCAACTTGGAAACAAGACGTCCAAGATGGTCCTGAACGGGACACCTTGATAAGACTGTAAACACCAACTGACGTGATTGTTTTTGGTGGCTGGACTGGTCGCCCACAATTTCTTACCCAATGCACTCTGAAATATTAAAAAAAAATATTCCATGGTGGTGATGGGTGATGACTATGTGTTGTACTGTGTGAGAGAAAGAACCGATTTCCGTTTTACTCGAGTCGTACCTCCTTTGAACTGGAAACGTAGCCTACGCACTATTTCTTAGCCATGCTGCTGCTGCTATCCATATCGTTTCTGTATTCGAACTAATCCACCAACGAGATTCTAGATACGCAATAAGTACAAACGCTGATACCAATAACATTTCACCACTCTAGTCGTCCAGTTCTACCTCCTTTGTACCGTATTCATTATTTTTTATACAACGGGTTGAGCGGCAGTGTGATGAGTTGAAAGTATCATCGACTTTTCCCCTTTGCCATTTTCCAAAGGGACTATAAAACAGAGAAGCAATTCTCTCTATAAGTTCTCTATAAGAGCTCCACAAATTCTTTTTACATGTCTAAGAAAATATACGTAATTTGTTCGTTTTGTCTACTTGCGCATGGTATATTTTCCTATTTTGCTCTCCATTTCAGATCTGTTTTTGAAAAAAGTGGCATGAAATAACATTGATATCGACACAAAAAAAATCAAAATACGAGATGGAAGCACGAAAAGGAGCAGAACATTCAGAAATGTCGCCGTTACCGTCCACCAGTCAGCAATCGTCCCACCTACCCCCTATAAACAAACAAACATCTGTTGCACAGGGGTTAAGGAAGACAAACCACGGCATTTTCTTCCAATTCCAATCATTGATTCTCTATCTCATTTGGGGAATCAACAGAAATTTCAAGTTTCAATTGGGGACCGAAATGGAAAATATTGGTGGCCAATTTGACGATCTTGTTTTTAAATTTCAAAAGAACGAAAAAGAAAACGGTGAATTGCACTGGCGTTATCGTTATTTACAAGCAAAACATAAACAAGATAAAACAGTTAAAATCAAGGCATCCGATCTATGGAATCTGAATGGAGATTTTAGTCTCCCAAAATACTTTCAGTCATACCTAGCTTTATGGAAAAAAGGAGACGATATTCAAGAATGCACTCTCCTTACAAATATCAATTTCGATATTCAAGATATAAAAAATAACGGTTTGAGTTTTAAAAAAATCAAGTCGCACGATATTTTTTCCTGTCATCAACAGACTCAAAAATTAACCAACGTCCCAATTTGCTACAAAATAAAAAAAAATGGTCGCTTGATGGAACTCTTACGATCAAATACGGAAATGCATATGCTAGCAAAAAAATTAATTGAGTTTTCGTCAAAAAAGAAGAAACTAACTTTACAGACGGAGCTATTTAAAAAGTATCACAAAGATCTGGTGGCACAAAAAATTTTAAATTTGGACGGCCGTTTTGAACAGGATTTTATAAAAGAAGTTAATCTTTCCAGCAGTGCGATTGAATTTCGGAAGGTTTTATGTTCGCTACAATGCAATTTTGAAGGATCGACATTCAGCTTTAGTAAAAATTTCGGTATATCAGACAGTGGAGAAGAAAAATTACTGTGCCATTTACATGTAAAAGATGAAGAAATTGGTAACTTCGTAAGTGCACTTGTTTTCGTCGTCAATGCTGATAGTGAAGCATTACAGAAGATTACGCAAACTGAGATGGACTCGTACTACAAATTCCACAAAAGCATCGTCCAGTCTCGTCCTATCATCGATCGAATGCAACGCTGGGTATGCGAAGGAAAATCTTTGTGGCTGACATCAGAAGAAGCCAAGAAATTACTTGATAAAGGCAGAAATGACATGATCTTACTCACTGTCAGTGCCAACTCTAGCACCTACTGTGAATCCGAATTAAAGATTATAAAGTACCATGACACTACCATCGATGAGATGTTAAAAATCTTGGAGCCACATGTAAATAATCTGACGCAAAAAGTGTCGCAAATTTCTTCGCTGTTTCCCACATTCACCGCGAGTAAATTCATTGCGGCAATAAGTAAACTCAGTCGTTTCAATTTTTCGAATAGCTATTTGGTGACGCCTTCAAGCAACCTTAGAAATCGTGTGCAGAAAGAAAATTATCTAAAAGCACTGCATGAAGAAGACTCAAATCACCTTCTAGTCGTTGTTTGCGACGATGAAGACTCGATTAGGACTACTGATTACGTATCTTTGACCAGTGAAACAGAGAAGAAGATCGTTATCATCAGAAAAAATGCTAATAACCCTATCGTTACAGATGATGGCTGTTTTAATGAAAAAGATCAGATTGAGTTTCTGACATCAGTTTTAAAGAGAAATGTTGAAGTTACGGCCAATGAAGAAAAAATATTACAATTAATTGCCCAACGGTTGATTGGTTGTGTAGAAATTGTTGACGAAGAAAAGATACTTTTGCAGAAACCGTTGCTGTGCCGTCTTTTTTGCGACTTCTGCAGAACAAAATTTGACGCAATTTTACTCAAGAACACAACGCAAGAAGCCAACGAACTTGACGGGAGAAAAGAAACGCTTATTCAACAGTTTTCAGATTCACTTGATAACGGAACTTTCGACATAGGAGCTTTATTCAAAACTTTCACCAACTTATATTTATCTTCCACCGACATGACTAAACAAGATTCTTTTAAAAAAATCTAAATTTACTGGCAATAAAAAGTGTTTTTGCGAACAAAGAGCACGCCGATATTTTGTTCGAAATAATCAAGGAAAATTTAACGACAAATTCATCAGAAAATGAGTACTTTAATGCTGAAATTCAAAGCGGCCTGGTAACCGTAGATGAAGAAACTGGTGAAGCGAAATTTTTCCATCAATCGTTTGCTGATTATTTTGTAGCTGAACTCTTACTAAACAACGCCTTTACATTCGACGTTGAGCAAAAAAATTTCTTCATGGATGAACGCGTTACCGATTTCATCATAATGGAAATTCTAGTGAAACATCCGTTCCGTGGTGTCCGAATTTTTCTCAATTCACTAATGAAAGGGCTTCTTCCAAGTCACCAGTCGCTACCCGCCCATTTTCAAAAGTTTGCTTGTCATTTAAGCAAAAGCCTACCGGCCAGTACCCTATTGCTTGAAAACCAGATATCGGCTACGGATCACGGCGACGACGATGAAAACCCTCTTTCTGTTTCAGTTAAAGACAAAACTGCCGAAATTAAACATTTCTTGCGTTACTGCCTCATAAAGGAAGGCTACGATGTATCCCAATTGGATGAGCTGGAGAAAATTAACGCAAGTCGGAGTATCTCCAAATATTGATTTACATACTTGTAAGAAGAGAGTGGTAAATTTATTGTGGAAGACTATGTCGTTGTTCAGTTTGATTTTTAAAATTACGGTGTATCTCTTTTAGGAAGTGGGAATAATTTTTTTAACACGCGTCATGTTGTTGTTTGCATCATAGCACTAAGTATCGTGTTTTCATTGATTAATTCTTCTCTCTGATCTTTAGCTGTCACCAGCCGAAACGTGAGTAATTTGAATCATACCCTTAAAGAAATGATCACGATAATACCTAACATAATAAATTGGTTGAGAAACAGGTAAATTTTGCATCATGTAAGAAAAACGCACATTACTTCATCATAGTAAATTTTAACAACCCATATTCGCCCGTGCAAACTTGATCAAAAGTGCTTACGCTTTAATAGACCAACGACAACAGTCATTTCAATACCTCCAAAAAAGGCTAGTAGGGCCTACATTTGTTTAATACGTTTTTTTCTTCAACCATTATATTGCATTTCATTAGGCATCGGAAACTTTTTGGTTGAAATTTTACGCGCCACGAAGATATACCGCGGAGGATCTACTATAGGTTACTGCCATCTCTTCCGCATCGTGCACGTTATTGATTACGTGAACCAATGCGTAAAGTACTCTTGCACTTGCAGACTATGAAATTGTTCAGTTTGATTTTTTAAAATTACGGTAATATCTCTTTTAGGAAGTGGGAATATTTTTTTACACGCGTCATGTTGATATCTCACCATAGCACTAAGTATCGTGTTTTCATTGATTAATTCTTCAGTAATCTTTGGCTTTCATCAGCCGAGACGTGAGTAATTTGAATCATACTCTTAAAGAAGTGATCACGATAATACCTTATGTAATGAATTTGTTGAGAAACAGGTAAATTTTGCAGCGTGTGACAAAAACGACAATACTTCATCATAGTAAATTCTAATAACCCATATTCGCCCGTACGAACTTGAATCAAAACTGCTTACGCAATAATAGCCCAACGTCAAACACTTCAATACCTCCGAAAATGCTAGTACATATGTTTTAATACGTTTTTTTCTTTAACTATTATATTGCATTTCATTAGGCATCTGAAGCGTTTTTGTTGAAATTTTACACGCCACGAAGATATACTGCCGAGAATCTATTATACTGCCATTTCTTTCGTATCCTGTCCAGCACGTTTGACTATGTGAACGAATGCCTTAAGTACTCATGCGCTTAATTTTAATCTATTGGTGCTTCTTTTATGTTGTAAATAGAACACATTTATGCCGAAATCAATTTAAGTCATTGAAGTCGATCGCTTGACTGACACATTGGGTCGTTATATTAAAATGGAGTTGGGTTCAAGAGGATGCAATGAAATCAGTGAAAACATAAGCTATATCATGATAACCCGAAGAGATATCTCGGATGAGAAATAAGAGTTTTGAATTTCGAACTGTACACTCTCATTCTTTTGGGGTCCTTCGTAGCGAAATGAAGAGTGCTTCGAAGCTCTTCGAAGTAGCTTAGCAGCATTTCGTAGCACTCTTCATTTCGCTACGAAGAGCCTTCGAGTACCTCAACAGAATGAGAGTGTATACTTAGGGTTAACTTCCGATGTGGCTTTGTATACGGGATAAAGAAGGCGAGATCGACGAGTAGAAAATGTCTACATTATGTATTGTGTCGCCATAGGACCTACCAATTTGTAAATTAATCTAAAACGTGTACCTGTATGCAGAGCGGGGTGCGATAAGCTAGCGTCGCAAATTAAATAGAAAATATTAGCTGATTGCACTTTCACAATACGGCCACCGTTCAAATAAATTTTTTGCAGTTGTTTCAGCTTAATTGTTTTCAGTGAACTCTAGGAGACCCGGGTATCAATATAAAATTTGTGTTGCTCTTCAAAGGTTAAATGAAATTTAAAAATTACGAAATTTGGGTTGAATGCGACTCGAAAGTGGGTAGAGGAAAAAAAATGATATACGGGCGTACATCAAACGAAGACTTTCTTTCTTTTTTCCCCTCTTTATTCCGCCAATTTTTTGTTTAATGATAAAAATTAAATTAAAACTAAAATTGATGTAGCTCCAAATCAGCATTTACACGGCATCAATCTTTTCATTTATATTGCCAATTCTATTGCCCTTTCATGTAACCATTGCGATTGCGATTACCATTAGTCAACATTGCCACTTGATGAGGCCCTTAACGATTACCATTACGATTACCCATTAAAGATATGTTCGGCTTGCCATGTGCCCTTCTCCACAAATTTTAAGAGCAAATACTGAGTTACTACTAAGTAGATAATAGAGTAAATATTAAGTTTTTTCATCCCCTCTAAATTATCGCACCCGTAACTTACGGGTGCGATAATCTACTTACGGGCCGTAAGTAGTTGAAGAAAACGGATGGAGAAGAAGACAAAAGCGAAAGCATTCCATTTCGGACCGAACGCAAAATAAAGACATGACTAAAATGTGCAGTTTGGTTATAGAAATTGTTAAAATCAGTCATTGTTTTGGCCAACTTGATTTGATTTCTTCGTTAAAAGAACCTGCGATTCGTCACCCGGCCGAGCACATATTAATTTGAAAAAGAGCACATATTAATTTGAAAAACCAAGGGCAGCCCCCGCCATCTATCGAGAGGATAAAAGGACAAATGAAATGAAATTTAAAGGTGTCGTCCGTCGCCTTGGTGATAAATAATACCGTACCCGGGTGTCTAAAAGCCTAAAGTCTAAACTAAACCAATAGTTGACACTCTTATCGACATCCACTTTATCTACGTTCTCCATCGTTAACTGCTGGTTTGTAAATTAGGGTGGTAGGGAAGAGCGTTTTTCTTGTTTGAAATGAACAATTGGGTACAGTGTTATTTGGATGGTCAAGGCGAGACAAAATCCGTTCAGGCCACAACTCAGTCCAAGAGTATGCGACTTGATTCTTTCGAAGTCACACAATATATTAGATGTAAGATCTCTGTTTTAGAACCGACGGAACTGAATTGTGTTTGTTGCTGCTGTTGGAAATAAAGTGTTAGGTAAGAGGCCCTGTCAGGTTCCTTTTATCCTCAAAATAAAAGTTGGATGCTGCCAAAAATTAAGTATTTAAATTGAAAAAAGCTATTGAATGAATGTAATTTGCTTAGATCACAAGGATATTATCTACTGTGTGGCATTTGCCAAAGATAGGAGGCAGGTTTCTTCAGGGGGTACCGACAAGAAATGTTATCATCTGGACTAGTAAAATGGAAGCTATCCTCAAACACTTGTAGGTGTTTCAAAATGCTTATTAAATATTTCTCTGTGTATGTTTTAATAAATTACTATTTTTCTTACCAACACTTCAGTTCAACATGTTTCTTACAACCCATTCAGTCCCATTCTTGCCAGCGGGCCCTGCTCTTGGGATGAGGATGGAATCATGTCCTTGTTCTAAGCCCTATATCTGAATGCCACAAGTGGGTTTATTGGTCCCCAACTACAAAACTAAACAGTATGACTGTGCTTTGATGCACCCAAGTTCAAGTTCCTTGTGCAATTCAGTATAAATGAATAACTTTTTTACCTTCCTCACAAGTGAAGATGGAGCAGCTGTTTGCCACAAGCTGATTCTCTTTAAAGACTGATATCCTTTCAGGTACAGTAACTGTCACTAAGCAAGAGTGTATGGATGCACTCTTACTCTGAATTTAACAGTTTTCAAAACTGCTAAGTTTACTACTGTAAAGAGACAAAACTCAGTTTTGTCACTTTTGGGGAAAATAGAGAACACTTGACGGATTTGATAGTTCAAAATTTAGTGACAGGAAAAAAGCGCGCGATTGTTGTGTCTGTCTTATCAAGAAAATCTCCGTCTACAAAACACCGCCTTGCGGTACGTCATTCATATCGCGGTGTGATATATCATGAATGACATGCTTTTCAGAATATAGCTTCAGCTGCGCAAGCAAAACTCAAGAATTAACTGCAAGTTCAAGAGGGTAACATTTGCTAGATTATGAAAGAAAAAATCAACCAACGCATTCAAGATTATAACTAGAATTGATGGACACGATCGCCAACCAGTCCAAAAATGACTTGACAGTCTCCAACAAACACCGTCTTTACTCATGACATTCTTGCCTGGCAGGGCAAGTTGCGATTGTATAATAAGTGCGGTCGTAATTACTGATTACAAGGCTTTGGCACTCTTCGTCACGGATTTGCGGCTTTTCAGTCAAGCTCAGGTTATTTTCATTACGTTGGTTAGTTATAAGGTTTGGTATTAGAAAATTTCTTACTTCTTTGGTTTATGAATTGTTAGAGGAATAGCTGAATGGAGACTTCACTGCTGAGGGGATGAAAATCTTGAAACAAACGAGCCGACTGATCGCAAGGCATTCGTGATCCATAAGGTAACTTCTTCTGTGGCTACAGGTAAAAAATCTATATCGTTTAAATATAAATCCAAAGGTTATTTCGTTGAAGTTGGCCTATTAACTCTACTTCCAGTATTCTCAAGAAAAGACATGACGTACTTTGGCTTTGTGCTTTAACGTTGTTTCTTGTGGACTTGAATTTTTTCAAGCTATAATTTGACTCCACATGTCAGCCACATGTGTTGAAACACGTCGGCTACAACTCTAGTCCCTTTCTCGAATCTAGTGAAAAAAATCCACCACAGATGGAAGTGTAGCATATATTTTTTGAGCCCCTGATTGAATTTACAATTTTTGTCCAATTAACGTACTGTTTGGATTTAATAGAAGTTACCTGGTTCGACGGTACTACCCAAAAGTCGATGAATTACTCTAAGCCGTTGAGATAATTGCTGCTTACTTGTAGGCATCCATGCAAGTGACTATTATTTGTTAACATTAGGTATTGGATGTTTATTAATTATTTTTTGTACAGGCTCGTGGACGTACCCGTTTCGTAAGCTGGATACGGTTTATGAAGCGCCAACATAGCGGATTATTGCCGACCATCTTTGTCGTTGGAGACCGCTATGAAATCGTGTTATCCCAAGTTTACGGTGACTACGGTGTCTAATTGAAAATTTCGGCGTATAAGTTGGCAGAGGGGAATAAAATCCTCTGTACCCAGGTAAACTTTTTCAATTTATATTTGAAGACAGTTTGAACTAACGCCCTTGTCTCATTTTAGAAGATGAAGCATTATTCCTCATGATAGTCGAGGTGATTGCGATAGCCGTTTTAGTCGGGTTTCTTGTGCGTAATCTTAGTCGGCCACCGTCAAACTTGCCGCCCGATCCTTGTAGCGCACCGACAAAAGCTACACCAACCAGTCTCGTTGGATTTCAGGCTCGGGGTCAACCAGAAGGTCGAAGATGTTAAGATTATCAAACCGACTCCCACGTTGTTCTTGAATGTGCAAATATGGACATTGACAATAAGAAACCTAAGACAAGTCCAACACCAAATCTGGCCGACAGCTCTAGCTCGGGATGCGAGTCGGCGTTCAGTTTTCCTAATTCAAATCACGCAGTCAGTCGAGATCCGAGTCCTGTAGACCACAAAAGCCCGAATGAAAATGGATAAAAAGTGGCACCAACAAGCAACAAAGAAGAAGGCAATTCGAATTTTAAAAATTTCAACGCCATTTCCCCCCCTTATCCGCACGTATATGCGTTGTTTTTCTTGGTTAACAAGTAATTGAAACTTTTGACCGGAACATGGCCGTTTGCTGAGTGAAAGAAAGAGAGAAAAATTAAGAAACATTCGCATTATTTTTTGGAAATTGTTATTTGGGCGCCCTAGTCGCGACTTTTAAAAATGTCAAAACCTTTTCTTTTCTTATTTTCACCTTCAGTTTTTTTGTTATGATTTACGAATTTGTGGGCTCTTACTTGTTATATTCCATTACCTTTAGTCTATATGAAAAAGAAGAAGAAGAAAGATTCCGGAGCTGAGATCCCGTCATACTTACGTGTAAAAAAAAGGACCACCGATAACTGGTAGCTTTATTTGGTTGACGAGTTGTGTTGGGGAATTAAGAGGGAGTTAACTACTTAACGCGCGTCAGCACGAGCATAAATTGCGTTGATATTTAAACGATGCATTGGGTTTTCAGTGAATTCTCTCTTCTAATTTCTGTGTGATGACCGAGCGACTTTTGTTTAGTGTTACCTTTTTTAAAAGAAAGAAACGGTATACTCGCTTTCTGTTTTCAATACAATTAGTTCGTTTGACATCTATCTTCATTTTATTTACGTAACATCTTTGGTAAAAAAAATACATTTTAGCCGTCCTTGATCAAAAATTACGACATTTTACGCTTGTTGTCTTGTGACGCGGCTTTTCTTTTCGATGGGACTGTAGTTATAGTCCGTGTCGCTAATTCAGGATAATTAGCAGTGGGATCGACGCCGTCCAAACCATTCATCCAGTTCATCAAATTCGCGCCGATATATGCGTGCAGCGTATCCCATTTCTAAAGTGCACATGACTTTATTCTTACAACATTCAAATGGTCTTCCGACAGAACGGCGTTCATTTTATGTCCCTTCCGTATTAGGTCCCATCTCAAGCGATTGTAGATGACCCAGGCAACAGCTTTTGACCATGGAAAGTCCTGTCCATTTTTATACTATAAAGACTTCTTCAAAATTTCGTTTTTCGCGTTTTATACTATTATACTATGGTCGCAACTTGCTTTGGTTGAATTTGGCGCTCGGACCGAGGCTGTTGCCTTTGCTAAAAAACAGCATCCTGATAACAACAGAAAAGTCGCTCTGCCTTATGCTCGCTGGCTAGGGTACTAGCGAACAGACGAAATTCATGGAAACGACAGTTTATTCATTTATCTTTTCATTACCTAATAAAATTTAGTCTATTACGGGTTGGGTGTTTGGAAGTAGCTGAGAGAGCGCTCAACACAACTAGCCGTGAACGCCTCGCATTTCTATTGGCATGACTTTTTTCCAAACATTCGTCTTCTCAATCCAGTACAAAATATATTCCGTTGTTGACTTTTGTTTTACCCTGTTTTACCAATTTTTAAAATTTTGACTTTCAGGAAAACGCCAAACGAGATAGAAAAAGTATTGGGTTTATTACTATGCATACCAACCAATCCATAGGTTCACTGTAATTTTTCCAATTTCGATATCAATAGTTGGAAACAATGTCAGCCGCATAAAACGAGCAATTTACGTCCAGCCTTTCGACGGTACTACCTAAAAGTCGATGAATTACTCTAAGCCGTTGAGATAATTGCTGCTTACTTGTATAGGCATCAATGCAAGTGACTATTATTTGTTAACATTAGGTATTGGATGTTTGTTAATTAATTTTTGTACAGGCTCATGGACGCGTTTCGTAAGCTGGCTACGGTTTATGAAGCGCCAACATAGCGGATTATTGCCGACCATCTTAGTCGTTGGAAACCGCTATGAAATCGTGTTATCCCAAGTTTATGGTGACTACGGTGTCTAATTGAAAATTTCGGCGTATAAGTTGGCAGAGGGGAATAAAATCCTCTGTACCCAGGTAAACTTTTTCAATTTATATTTGAAGACAGTTTGAACTAACGCCCTTGTCTCATTCTAGAAGATGAAGCATTAACACATCCATGTTGATATTAACAACAGTCGATTCGTTAGATGACGTTCTAGAAACGTGGGTCGAATTGTCACGTAATTGAGACATCAGGAACAGCTTTATTGGAACATGTTCTAGGATAATATTCCTCGCAGGAGTAATTTGGAATACAGACTAATGGGATTCTTCGAAGGCTCAACGTAGAGAGACGATGGGAATTTCGGACATACACAATGTATTAGTGAAGTAGTCGATGAAAATTCGTCTACCAGATAACATTTATACTTCTTCTTCAGAGGTGCGTTAATGTTGCAGAATTAACGAGTACGTCTAATTTGATTCACCTTTGTGTCGTTACTGCGGTACGTTTATTAATTTACATTTTAAGTATTCTAGCTGTTCGATTATCGCCATTAAGGTAAGGGATTCATTTAAAACTCTCCGTAATATTTTTCATCAAACTGGGGGGGAAACCTCGTGTTTTCAATTCTCGTTTATTTATTTTCTTTCTAGACTCAAGGAAGGAAAGTAATGGTTGCTTGTTAAATGGCGAAGCGATTAAACAGCGATGCCAGCCTTACCAATTTATTGAGAATGATGATGACGGGCCAACAAGATCTGCTAAACAATCTGCGACTTCCGCCATGAGAAACGAAAGCACAACAGCAATACGGTTGGCAACATCGGTAATAAATTCGACTATGCAAAACCAAACATTCGTTAGTCGATGCGCTGTATCGTATGAAGCAAAACTAGCATTACTTTATCTGATAAGAGGAATCAGAATGGCTACATATGTTTCGATTGAGAAAAGAAAGTGATGGCCTGCAGAATTGCAAGTATAACGAAATAATTTTCAAGTTTGATATAAAGTATCATGCTAAATCAGCAGTCAAGCCTTGCCGTTATCGTTATTCAGTAAATCCAACGTAACGAAAAAGAAAACCATTAAAATCACAGCAGGTGACTCACTTAACGGTAATGGTGATTACAGTCTTC